>JABTTQ020000199.1:0-50000 GCA_016081115.2 Rehmannia glutinosa
GTGGGTATTTATAAGGGTAGATTTATCTTCTCTTACTTGCCTCATTGACTTTAGTGGCTATATGAGTAATGATTCCTCATATATCGACTTGTTGATAGCTTTCATGTTGTTGGGATGTCGAAGATAAGACAACGATGGAACTGGGGGATATGACTGATTTCATGATGTCTTTTGCCTGGATTTCCTTATGATGTGAGATTTGTTTTAGAGCAAATGGTGAGAATTACCCACTTGGGATAGGAGAGAGACTTTTTTGACATGTAGGATAGAAAACTATGTTTTCTACCCACTTTTCGGGTTATTTTACCACAATAGTCTTGAGGCTTTAAATGCAAGCCTTTAAAGTAGGTAAGTTGTATACATACATACGATTCTTCCCCATTTGCTCTTCATTATTTATCTCTCTTCTTCTTCTTCACAGTAAAAATTAGGTACGATATTGTGTCCAATATTCGTGCCCAATTTTAAATAGGGCACGATATCGTGCCTCAGTAAAAATTAGGCACAATATTGTGCTCAATATTCGTGCCCAATTTTAAATAAGGCACGATATATTAAAATTAGGCACAATATCGTGACTCACTTAAAATTAAGCACGATATATCGTGCCTCAGTTAAAATTAGGTACGATATATCGTGCCAGTAATCGTGCAAAATTTTGTAGTTCCATTTTCGTTTCGTGCCTTTTTTATGTATATGTACATGGGGGTTGACACGATATGGGCACGATATGTGTATACGATTTTATACATAGGTGTGTGTGTATTTAGAGGGAAGTGTACACGATTTTCATGGAAAGCATTAATTGCATCAGTTTCAAAATTCAAAATCTTCAAATTAAAGGAGGGGCATTTTTGTCAAATTGGGTAGAAAAGAGTTTTTTTATGTCTATGAGTAGAAAAGAATATCCACTATCCATAATGGGTACTTAAAAAATTCCCCCTTTGTTTTATTAAGTTATGGGGATGGTCAAGCACACCTACTCTCTGGTCAGACCCTTTGGCGGATGAGCAGCCCGATCTCCTCTTTGTATTATGTCAGTTTGACCGGATGCTGACCCGTCACACCCTGGCGAGAGTTTATGTTCCTATGATGACATGGATCCTAATTGTCTTTTCCACGTCAGATGGGGTGCAACAATACATAATTTCGATAATAGGTTTCAAATATTATACATGCTACACTTGATTATATTCAAATACATTAACATAATCAACATACATATATGTTTCAATCATATTTTACTTAATTTGAACTTATGAACATGTGAAGAGAAAAATCAACCACCCCATTAATTCACAAGCAACTAATTAATACAAGATTTGGAAACATATACAATTTCAGGGACATTACCCTTCTTTCAATTCTATTCACTACAAATGCCAATCATTTTCAGATGGAATTCATAAATGTTCATAAATTAATTAGGAAGTTGAAATGCAATTTTTTTCCGAATGTCCCCATCCAGCAAATTCATGGCTCGGCATCAGGTTGTCGATCTGGCAAAGAAGCTTGGAATTCTGGCAATGATTTACACGATTCGTATATTGCACGCAAAGTAGGGAACTTCGACTGCAGAAACAATCAAATGAAATTGAAGTTTGTCTTAGCACCATTAAATTAAGCAGCGGATAAAATAATTTAAGTCGTCAAGCACAACGATAGTGAGAAGATTGTACAAAGAAGCTAAGAGAGGATTTACCATATCGACATTAAACCTCTTTGCAGCAACTGCAATTTGAGGGGCCAAAAATACATCAGCCTGCAGAGAGTTGTGATTTTAGCATAATTTCACCGATGATCAACAATATCCAAGCTTTTATCCATTGTCTTTTGTTTATCTTTTTGCCTCAATTGCAAATTGATGATATGAATGAAAGCTGAGATTCATCATATAAAATAAAGTTAATGAGAAAAAAATATTCTTGAATTTCAGTCTAATTATAAAAAAAGGGATAATTACAAATGACCCCATGAGGTTTGGGCTAATTACAAAAAAATCCAGAGATATTTTAAAATTACAAAAAGCCCCCTCAAGTTTACTGCCTTAAATTTTAGGAGGTAACTGTAATATTTCTAGAAATATTAGGGGGTTATAGAAATATTTTTTCTTATGAAGAGGGAAAATGTAAAAAAAAAAAAAAACTCATGGGTTTTTTTGCAATTTTAAAAAATCTCTGGGTTTTTTTGTATTCAGCCCTAACCTGAATGATTTTTTTGTAAATATCCCTATAAAAAATTCAACTATCTTTCAAAGTTACCCTGACAATTGTTTTTGTTTTACAATATGCACCGTGAAGAGGGGTATTTGTTAAGCAAATACAAACCTCAAGAGGGTATTTGTAGATTTGAAAGATAATTGGACCTCAGGGGTAGTTTTTGTAATTTACCCTATAAAATATTACAAAAAAATAAAAATTCTTTTTATTCTTCTTTGTCTGTTGTTTCTTGTGAAATTACACGAATGTCCATACCACTTGGTCATCTGGCTCCCTCTGTGAGAGACATACAGCCTTTAATCATAATACCATTAGTTTCTGGCTTTTCAGAAACTAGAATTGGGCCATGTGCATAGTTCTCATCTCAAATTGTAACATTGATAGGTTAAAAGGCACAAGAAAGTTACCATATAAATTTCTTCTCCTGTAGCATATGTGCCTGCACAATCTTTCAGGAGCTTCTCAAGAGCTAGTTAAAGTTTAGGTTCGTTTGTCAGTAGCGAAAGAATTTATAGATGGACAAAAATGCTTAATATGATTAGTAAAGTAAATCTATCTAGAGACAAAGATAATCATATAAGAGGATATTAAGCATTTGTAGACTATGTATTTCAGCGGAAAGAAAGAGATTTCGACTTCAACAAAGAAATAAAGAGATAAAAGTGATTTTGAATGAAGCAACACTACTTTTTTAAGTAGTGGGATTAAGGCTTAGTTTGTTGTTGTTGTTGTTTTTATTTTATCAATCATATACTCTCTATAAATATATAAAAAAAATACTTCATGTGTCCACACGCTATCGGATGTTTTGGAATTTTATTTTTCATTTTTTCCAAATTATAGATATGTCAAGTGTCATTGTTCAACACAGTGTCCACAGTGGGTTGACACGTGTTTAGAAGGAAGTATCATGGGCTTCAAAAGCCTATCGTCAAAATATTCAACAATGGCATTTTAATACAAGAAAAATAAATAGATTTGGGTATTATTACGCTAACTTAAGTGATATTACCGTAGACGGAGTTAAGGAAACAGAAAAGAGCACAAATGGCAAAAAGAGAATAGCATAGACAGTTAATTTGTATATAAAAAGAAAGATTAAAGAACTTCACCCAGGAAACCCTTTTCTATATGAAACTGCGCCCATGCTAGTCGCTCTTCGCTACCCAATTTTTCCTCGACATATTTCTGTCACATTTATGAATAACATTCGAGTATTATTACATCTCATGTAATACATTTCTACTGTTATTGACTGATTGCTGACATTATGCATTAGAAACTGACCAGTAGCGATAACATGTGAAGAGGTTGTATGCTTGAAGACACAACACTTGCAGCCTGAGACAAAATTGTACTTTCAGAAAGAAAACTAAAATCGTAACAGATTGCATACAAAGATACAGTTCGATTTTTCATTCGTCCCCTTTGTTTGATAAAGCTATATAACTAAGAGGCATAATAAAAAATGAGATATAGGTGAATGGTTCCATTCGAAAATGGAACTGTTTTGCTTAACTCATGCACGTTAACAAACTTGTAAATACGGCACATAGTATTTTAAACACCGAACCAAAGTTCTGATTTTTGAGCTAATTAAGAGAGCATTTCATAAGGATACAAGAAGATTTGAGCCGTTAATGAATTTTTCGAAGTTAGTTACTCTTAAGCATTGGAAAATTATTACGATCTGACCTGGAGATTGACTGCTCTTAGCTTAGGATCAGCCGGCAAAAGTGCATTCTGAGGAAATTTTTCTTCTAAATACTGGCACAACAACAAAAATTTAGACAAAAAAAATATTGTTTCTGTTTTTGCTTTCAGATACAAACTGGACACAATTATCAACTTTAAGTTGAATAAAGTAACCAACCAGTAAAATTGCATATGAGTCTGAAACAATTACATCTCCATTAACCAAAAGGGGACAAAGTGAAGGGGATTTAATTTTTCGAACTCTGCAAGCCAAATGCAAATTCAATAAGGCCTCAATATCATGAAAACGAGACGACCACAGAAACACGTGAGTAAATGGTTTCACGCTTCTTTTCATTTCACATACATATATTATAATTTCCTCGGGCAAATTCGGTGACATAATTAAACATGACCAACAACCGCATTCTAATGTGTTCCAGGTTTTATATGCATTCCACCATCGACCCACCTTGTTGGAACCAAAAATTTGCATCCACATAGCAAAGTTCATCACGAATGATAAACGAAAACTTAAAGATAAACATGGTATAGCTGCAATTAGCCAGTTAATAACCAGTCCCCAGAAGATATACAGTCGATCAAAGTGATTCTCAACTTCTAGGTGGGAAAAACAGTGATTTTTTACACCTAGAAGCTGAGAATCACTTTTTTAGAGTTAGCAAACACTCCCTAATTTCCAGCAATTGCATCAGTTTATTCCTGTTAATATGGTTTATGAGTATTGCCACTTAAAAACACTAGTTTAAGCTTACCTTTTCAGTTAAAAATACTGCGCCAAAATTCATTGCCTACTGTTATCTTCCAAGAATTGATTTTAGAAATAAATAAATCTACTAAGTATGTGTTAAGGGCCAATTTGAATCCAAAAGATAGACAAAAAGACAAACAGGAACCTGGATTGAGCTGCTCTCCTTTGGCAAGATTGACAGCCCTGTACTCGTAAGAAAGTCCTAAGAACCCAGAAAAAGAATCACACTTTATCAAATAATATCCACAGAACAAAAAAAAGAGAGAACAGTAAAGAAATCGAACCCCAACCCAACTCAAATGAACAAAAATGAAAGAAGTTAAAGAACAAAATAAAATCCATTGTTTTTTGACCAAAAATATAAATCAATAAACCATAAAAAAAAGACATTCTTGAAAACATAAACCAAAAGAATTTGAGGGCATAGCAATCAAGATCAAATAGAGGGAAAAATAATAAACCTTTAAGATTCAAAGCAAAGCGAACACGCCAAGAACAAGAGCTCTGCCAATAAGAGTAGAGTACAAGCTTGGGAGCTGATGATGAGTCAACTGGGTTATGCATCTGCAAGTTGTACTCATTCAACAACCCATGTTATTACACATAATTTTAGTATTTTTCAACTGAAATAATTATGTGTGTGAGTTTAAAGACTTTATGTAAGAGAGAGATGTAGAGCAGAATTGGCAAAACCTGCTCCTTGGATTCCATAGAAGATGGAGATTGAAGAAGATGACTTCAGAAATTGAGAAAAATGGAAACTGAAGTGGGAGAAGAATGAATGTCTGATTAGGTCAGAAAATTGCATCGTTAGTCCCATAGGAATTGGCTTGTTGAACCTGAAAGAATTGTAGTACGGATATTTACCAAAAATTTTGCAGAGTAAGGATGTGATTGCAGATGTGGTCACATTCACAATCACATGCAGCGGAATTTTGAAAACAATAAAGAGACACACGAAAAAATTGTCTACAATCCAACAAGCTTGTAGACGTGCCAATATGGCAAAACTTTCCACTAGTAAAAACTGTTTGATTCTGTATACAAAAGTACTCAAATCCAACTAGTAGAAACTCAACGAAAAACTCCTATCTAGAGTATATCTAATCTATGTAATTCAACTCATCCAACAATAGACATGTGTGGACTTCGTTAATCACAAAACAGAAACAATGGATGAAAAGCTAACAAACACAATCTGGATGGCTGAATGTGATCTCAGATGTAGTGACATTCGAGATCGCATCCAGGGCAGTTTAGATTCCTTGTGCTTGAATGACTCTTAACTCTCTCAAGACTCTTGTAGCTCTGGTATCTTTCTTGTGTAGTGATTATGCACGTTCTCTTCCCTTTATATAGTCATCCAAACCCTTCAAGAGACCTAATATACAAGGAAAGAAGATATATACAAATATATGACAAGTAAATCACTTATGTTAGGAAACAAGATAACTATCAAGAATCCTAATATATCAATACCATATCAATATTATTTCTTTCCAAATCTAAAAAGTCCTAATCATACCATAAGTCTAGAAAGGAAAAACAAATCAAAATCCAATCTTTATATTTTAGGAAATTATTTGGGCAATAAAAAATCGCCCTAACAATCTCCCCTTTTTGCCTTTCTGGACAAAACACTTATCAAGCACAAAACAAACAAACTCCCCCTTAGTATAACAACTCCCCCTAAATATCATGTTGAGTAAAAATACTGAAACAGATGCGATCACATCTCAAGTCACATTTATAACTGCAACAACAAAATTAACATACGAGAGTTTATCAAGTTATCAACAGACAAAACATGTAAACCTAGCAGAAGAGTAGTTTTAGTACATCCCAGATCAAATATTATAAGTTCATCAGTAGACACATTCGTGTCCATTTGTCCTTCAAAATCAAACTGAAGGCCTTCATCGCCTTCATTCTGTCGAGTCAGTGGTGCAAAGAACACCAACTGGGTCGGCACTGTTGTAAATGTGAGCATCGATCCTGGTGTTTGATCTCCATAACTCCCCCTTGAACAGTGCTTGGTCCAGCGGCATGCTCTCCCCTTTTTGGCGTAAAGCAGAGCAAGATATATGTTGTAATTGAGACCGGAGAGAGCGGTGAAGTGAGCAATATGTTGCTCGGCAAAAGCCACCAACTCGTAAGAAAGCAAGAGAAAGCAGTGCACAGAGGAAATGTTAGAGAAAATGGGAGCGGGAATATGGCCAACATCCGGAACCACATCCGGGGCAGACCCTGGGACAGGTGTAGCAGCATCTGGAGAAGCAGCAGAGGTCGGAGTCGTAGGAGTAGGCGGAGCATCTCCTGGATAGACGAGAGGCAGATCAACAATGCGATTTTGAGGACTGAGCAGAGGTCGGGACACATGAAAGACCCCAGGCTGATTGGTGAAGTGTGATCCCTGCTTTGGCTCAAATCCTTGTGATACCAGGATTTTATAGATGAGACTGGGGAATGACAAGGACCAAATTTTCGATTCACTGGTAGCAAAGAACGTGACCTCCTCGAATGCCAATTTCCCAAAGTTGAACGGTAGGCCTTTCCCAATTTGATATAGAACTCGAACATGCGTCCTTGTGACTATGGAGTTATTTTTCGAAGGAGACCAGTTTGCACAACATATCTTGTGCAAAAACCCATAGAAAGACGTAAGGCGGGAGGAGACAAGCTTTTTGGGATGGGCAGGCCAATCGTGCATACGCCCACCAGTGAGAAAACGAGCCATTTCATTGTAATCGGAGGGCACCTCACTTTCCTCAAAATCGGGCATGTCAAAGAAACCGGTTAATGACCGAGGATCGAACTCGTATATCTTATTGCGAACAAACACTTTCCCAAACTTAGGAGATCGACGAACAAAGAATACGAGTAGAAATATTAGCATAAAATTCACGCAGACACGAGTCAATATAAGGTAGAGCGATTGTCGATTGTGGTTAACAAATTCCGTTCTTCAAAAAATCGATTCAAGTTATACTTCTCAAAGTGTTCATAATCTCGATTTTTCTCATCAATAAAAGAACGGGAAAGTAAAGTATGAAACCTAGATCTTTGCGGCCCGTGTGTAAAATTGCTCGAGTGAGCCCTCTCAAGATCAAACTCGAGAATCGGATGTGTCGTCGGATGACATCACATCTTCCTCGACATCTGCAGTAGCAACCTCTTTTCGTTCTTCAGCAATCAGTTCATCACCTACTTCATCTACCATGGCTTCAAGATCAATCTCAGGATCTGGTTCTTTTGAGGCATCGAAATCCTCGTCACTTGAGTCATCGAACTCAGAACTTGACTCAGCTGCAATGGGTGTTGGCTTAGATGTGGTCACATCCTTGGCCACACCTTTGCCCTTTCTGACCTTCTGAACCATTTGTGCCAAAGGCACATCATCATCATTATCTTTTGACTCGGGTTGCACTTGTTCTCTGGGATGAACAACAAACTGGTTCACATTGTCCTCGGAATCACTAAAAGGGACAAAAGGAATAGGCAATTCATCTCCCCCTGTCTTCGAAGTACCCTCAACAATGGTCTTTTGCTTCTTTGGAGAAATTTCAGGAGTAGAGTCGGAATCTTTGAAGTCCTCTTGAGAGTAACCCCGAAGCCTTTTCGAACGGCGCACATTAGGGTTTCCCAAAGGTCCATGAACTGTACGAATGACCTCAAAATCCGGAGGATTGTCGACGCCAATTTCATTATTTTTCTCACCGGGAAGAACAGAGGCAAGGGCCTCGTCTTGAAAGGGAACTGGGATGATAGCAGTAGGAGTGGAACTTGGAGGGGATGAGTGCACAGGGAGAGAGGATTCCAAACTTGGTTCCTTGGTTGGAGCAGTGGGAGATGCAGTCCCAGATGTAGGGACATCTTCAGGCACGGATGCAGGGGCATCTTGAATAGAATTGGGTGCAGGGTTTTGCGGAGATGGAGGAGTGGTGATATTCGCAGCGACCTCAGTAGGAGTGGAGGAAGGAGTCGTGATGGCCTCAGGTGGTAACAAACCCTCTTCAAGCGGAGAAGAGGTTGGAGTTTGGGCAGATGGAGATGCAGTGTCAGATGGGGTTCCATCTCTGACAACATCTAGAACAGTACTTGCTTCCATGGACTTGTCAGTCTTGGGGCTTTCGGAATTGTGCGAGGAATAGGATGATTTGTTGGGGCTGCCAAATAGGTTCTTGATGGAGGAAACAAATCGAGCCATGGAGATGAGCTTTGAACCTGAACAGAAAATTGCAACCACACAAAAACTTCGAAAATTGTGAGAAAGTGGGAGAACTGTACTCAAGTGCCTGCAAGTAAATAGTTATTACAAAGAGTCATAATTGGGCACGTAAATCAAAGTACAATGGGAAGAGTTTAATTAGGAAAGAATTTCTCATGGTAAAAATCGAAAAATAAGGGAAGAATCAGGATCCCAATTAATCTCAAACTCAGGTCCACAAAGTGTCCAAATTATGTCAACTTGTGATAAAATCAAAAATAAGATTTACCCTGATCCTCCAAATCGGTTCAACCCACAAAATATATCCATCAAGATTTTCAAGATTTTGGGAAGAGAAAAATATCACCCTCAGATTATATATGGAAACCAAATCTCAGCAAAGAATCCAAAATCACCAGGACATGCAAACCTAATATGCCTAATGCACCAAAAAGAACACACACGAGAGGTGAAAAGAGCTGCATCAATGGATGTAGGTTCAAATGTTGTCCTATTTTGAGTCACATATGTACTAGTCGATTCAATGAATCGCAATCCGAAATCCCAGCTTATCAAAATTTTCGAGTTTTCTTCACTTTTTCCGAGTCTCATGGGGGAGTTAACCAACAGGTAGCTTTCACTCAAATGCCAAAGGTAGCTCTTTTTCACATGATCATGCCTTTTTAGACAGCAGTACGTTTGAAGAAATTGGTCACAAGGAATAGCTTCACACAATGGGTTGGTAGCTTTTTCCCAGAAGGCCTCCAAGCATGATCAAGACTTTATTCTCAACTCAGCTACTGGGAAAAATATCATCATCATTTTTTTTTGAATTGGAGAGATCGACTCACACCAGTTTTCCAAGGGAGACAATATATGTGACTAGTTCGAACCATCAATCCACTTTTGCAGATGTGCATGAAAGCTTATAATGCGGGGATGCCTAAAAAATAAAAAAGAAATAGAGGAGAAGAGAAAGGATGCGAGTTTGGATGTCACAAACGAGATGTGATGTGCAATGTTGTGACATGTTGTGACATCTCGTGTAACATTTCGAGAACACACAAACCGAGAGACTTCCTTAGATTGGAGAATCCTCAAAATCCAAAGCCTTGGTGAAAATGTCAAGTTTGATTCAAGATAGCAATATACTCAATTCGAATTATATTTTTCTCAACTAAATCTCGAATAAAGTGATGTCTAATATCGATGTATTTAGTATGAGAGTGTTGACAGGATTTTTTGAAATATCAATCGCACTCATATTATCACAATAGACAATCAGTGTTTCACTTTGCAAACCATAGTCCTCAATCATTTGGTTCATCCATAAAAGTTGTGTGCAACAACTCCCAACTGCTACATATATATTCTGATTCAGCAGTCGAAAGAGGTACACAATTTTGCTTTTTGCTACACCATGAGACCAAATTATTTCCCAAATAAAAACATCCACCAGTTGTATTTTTTCGATCAACAACATCTCCAGCCCAATCAGAATCACTAAATCCCACAAGATTAGTGTTAGTGTCTTTAGTGTACCAAATTCCCAAATCAGTTGTGCTCCCTACGTATCGAATAATACGTTTTAAAGCTTTTAAGTGAGTAACTTTGGGGTCAAATTGAAAACGAGCACAAAGACAAACACTGAACATAATATCAGGACGACTGGCAGTCAAGTACAACAAACTTCCTATCATGCTTCTATACAAGGTGTGGTCAACACTTTCAGCCACATCTTCTTTACTCAACTTTTGACTCGACCCCATGGGAGTCTTCAAGTGAGAGGCATTTTCAAGCTCGAATTTTTTCACAAGATTCTTCGCATACTTGCTTTGTGAGATAAAAATTCCTTCCTTTAATTATTTTATTTGCAAGCCCAGGAAGTAACTTAACTCACCTACCATACTCATTTCAAAAGTGGAGGACATGCAAGCAATGAATTCCTTTAACAACTTATCGAGGAGGAACCAAAAACAATGTCATCGACATAGATTTGAGCAATCATGATGTCATGTTTTTTCTTTGAATGAACAAGGTTTTATCAACTTCACCATGTTTAAAGCCAATTTGAAGAAGATACTCGGTTAGCCTACCGTACCAAGCTCTAGGGGCTTGTTTGAGACCATAGAGAGCCTTTTAAGCTTATACACGTGGTTAGGCTTAAAAGGGTCCTCAAAGCCTTTAGATCTGTTCAACAAAAACTTCTTCATCTAGAAATTCGTTTAAGAAAGCACTTTTGACATCCATTTGGTGAAGAGTTAATCCCAAGTAACATGCAATAGCAAGCAACAAACGTATGGACTCAATACGAGCTACAGGAGCAAAGATTTCATCGAAATCCACCCCTCAACCTGTGTGTACCCTTGAGCGACTAATCGAGCTTTGTTGCGAACAATTTTGCCAAATTCATCTGTTTTATTTTTAAAAATCCATTTTGTCCCAATGACATTAACATCCTCCGCCTAAGGACTAAAAACCACACATCATTTTTGACAAATTGATCTAGTTCCTCTTGCATAGCATGTATCCAAAATTCATCTTTAAGAGCTTCAACAACATTCTTAGGTTCAACATTGGACACAAAACAAAGATGTTCTCACATTGGTCCAAGAGACAAGCAAACCATTCTTACCATATCACGATAGTTCACTCTACATTTCCTCTTGTCTTAATACCATCGTAGTGTTACCAATGATCCGAGACGTAAGGTGATTTTTCTGAATCCTTGTAGGTATGTCACTGCCACGATCCACGATTGGATTATTAGTTCCTTCAACAGGTTCACAGTCAGAGTCAGAGTCTGACTCGGCTACAGCAGACACGGATGTGGGCTCAGATGCCTTCACATTTGGTTCTACATTTGAGACAGCTATGGATGGGGCTTCAGTCACATTCTCCATAACATCTGTGCCTACATCCTTCGCTGGGGCAGTCTCAACAAACTCGAGTAGATCCACATGATCTTCTTCACTCTTTCCTGCAATATCTGAGAGATCATCGAAGACAACATTTACAGATTCCATGATCGTCTTAGTACGATGATTATAAACTCGATAGACATGACTATTCGAAGTGTAGCCTAGAAAAAGACACTTGTCACTTTTGGAATCGAATTTACGAAGATTATCACGATCATTAAGGACATAGCACACACACCCAAAAACATGAAAATATTTGAGGTTAGGTTTCTTTCCCATATGTATTTCATGCGGGGTCATGGAACATCCAGGCCTCAAATACACACGATTAGCTATATGGCAGGCAGTATTCAGAGCTTCAGCCCAAACCTTTTAGAAAGTTTTTTAGAACTAAGCATGACATGGGCTATCTCTTGCAATGTGCGATTTTTCCTTTCTGCCACCCCATTTTGTTGTGGAGTTTTAGGTGCGGAAAATTCATGAGAAATCCCCTTTCTATCACAGAAGGATTACAAGAAAGAAGAATTCTCAAATTCTTTACCATGGTCCGATCTAATTCTAGCAACAGATTAAATTATACAAGTTACAAACCTTTTTATGCCGGCTTCTAAAGAAATCAAAAGTTTCAGATTTCTCACGTAGAAAATAAGTCCACGTATAACGTGAAAAATCATCGACAATCACATAAGAGTACTTCCTACCACCCACACTTTCAATCTCAATAGGACCCATGAGATCCATATGGACCAACTCCAGACATCTAGTGGTGTGGAAATGTGATGTCATTTGATGCGACACTCTCTTTTGTTTCCCCTTTGACAACTTTCACATACACCGACACTTTTCATGACAATTTAGGCAAATCAACAATGACTTCAAATTTCACAAGTTCCATTAGCTTTTTATGGCTAACATGGCCTAATTTTTGATGTCATAGATCAGTGTCATTCGTGTGTGCCCTGTGACAAAGTTGATCATTACAGAATTGATAACAGTTGTCGGAAGACCTCAAGCCAGTAAGGATACAAGTATCAGTCTCATCGAACACTTCACAAGAGTTTTTGTTGAACTTCACATAGAGATCATCATCACATAGTTGACTTATGCTGATGAGATTAGCATTAAGACCAACTACATGAAGCATATTACGTAGCTTGGGTAGTCCTTCAACATTCAACGTCCCTTTCCCAACTATCTTCCCTTTGGCTCCACCTCCATAGGTAACATTGCCACCATTGTAAACTTCATAGTCAGTTAAATACTCCAAGGTACCTGTCATATGTCGTGAGCATCCACTATCGAAGTACCAAGATCCTGCAACGTTAGATCTCAAGGAAGTATAGATAACATGACATTTAACTTCAGAATTTTTGACCCAGACAGATTTTGGAAAATGATTACGAGGATGTCGTAACATCTCTGCGATGACATCCGCCGTCCGACCTCAAACCGATTTCGATTTATAAGAATGGTTTAATGTGTCCAGGAGCATGACAATAATGACAAACAAAGTGGCATTTCCGTGGTTTAGACTTCTGGGAAAAATTCCTTTAATTGTTGGAGGAATCTGAGGATTCTCCGTGTTCTTTATCTTTAACAAAAATCGGTGTTTTATAACCTAGTCCAGTTTTAT
The DNA here is from genome assembly GCA_016081115.2 of Rehmannia glutinosa. Taxonomy (NCBI): domain Eukaryota; kingdom Viridiplantae; phylum Streptophyta; class Magnoliopsida; order Lamiales; family Orobanchaceae; genus Rehmannia; species Rehmannia glutinosa. The sequence continues at coordinate 13,448 of JABTTQ020000199.1, forward strand.
CATCACTACCCATGGAAATAATATCATCCAGTTTTGCTTTCCCAGCATTAAACTTTTTCATGCTTTCAAGAGACTCTTCAAGTTTAGAATTTACCTTATCGAACTCAAGTTCCTTCTTGGTAAGAGAGGCTTCCAACCTGGTAACTACTTCCTTTTGATCATCATTCTCCTTCTTGAGTCGATCATTTTCCTTTTTCAGCATCTCGTTCACTTTAATCCTTTTTATCCAATCCTTGTAGAGGTTCGCGTACGTGTCCTCCAGACTTTCATCATCAGATTCATCATCTTGTTCAACATCATCAGAACCTTGGGTTCTTCCTGTTCATTCTTCTCATGCCGATTCAGATTTATCACTCAAGGTCACAAGTCAGGCTCATTCCCTTTTTCATAAGAGTATTAGCACATTGGGCAGCATAGTGACCATACCTAGTACATGCCCTACACCTAATGGAGTCAAGAGTTTTTGTGTCAGACTTGTTCGATTTATCACCAGAAAAATGTTCTTGACTTTTATCAAAGGTGTGCTTTTGAGGAAACTTGCTTGACTCAGACTTAAAAGGCTTGGTGAAATTTTGAGACTTTTTCTGACTTTTGAGCTTAAGAATCCTATCAAACTTTTTTGAGTACATGGCCATAGAATCATCTCCTAGATCTGACTTTTCAATCTCATTAGTAAGATCAGCAAAATCATTGGTAACTTTGGACTCAAGAAGGAGACTCAATTTGAAAAGCAACTTTGTGACCCAAACTCTCCATTTGTTGAGCCATGTTCATCTCATAGGTTTGAAGAATGCCAGCAAGTTTTTCGAGACTTAAAGTGGACACATTATGGGCTTCTTCTATGGATGAAATTTTGATATTACCTAATAGAAAGAGATCTCAATATTTTGCTCACAAGATTCTCATTGGAGATTGGTTCACCTAGGGCTTGAGCTTCATTGGCTATATCACACAGTTTGGCATTGTAAGTGGTGATATTCTCATCCTCACGCATTCTCAGGTTTTCAAACCTATTGGTAAGCAACCTAAGTTTGGTTTTTCGCACACTCGCAGATCCCTCACAATGACTTTGCAGAGTATCCCAAGCATCTTTGGCCACAGTAAAATTAGCAATGATTTTGAACATATTTTGATCAACAGTACCAAAGATTGCCATCAAAGCCTTAGAATTGTAATTGGACAAAATTAATTCATCATTAGTCCAATCAATTTCTCCTTTGTCCTTGTAGTCACCATCAATATCGATGAGTTTTGGAGGTGACCACCCAGTAAGGATTGTACGCCAGGCCCTTTCATCAATTGATTTGATGTAGGCCCGAACTTTGACTTTCCAAATAGAATAATTGGAGCCATCAAGAATGGGGGACGAAAAGTGGGGTTATTTTGAGTATCCATGCTAACAAACACTCGGGATCAACACTTAATGTCGTCAAGTGTGGGCTCTAGATGCCAATTGAAAGAATTGTAGCACGGATATTTACCAAAAGTTTTTAGAGAAAGGATGTGATTGCGGATGTGGTCACATTCACAATCACATGCGCGGAATTTTGAAAACAATAAAGAGACACGCAAAATAAAAATTGTCTACAAGACAACAAGCTTGTAGACGTGCCAATATGGCAAAACTTTCCACTAGTAAAAAAACGTTTGATTCCGTATACAAAAATACTCAAATCAACTAGTAGAAACTCAACGAAAAACTCTTATCTAGAGTATATCTAATCTATGTAATTCAACTCATCCAATAATAGACATGTGTGGACTTCATTAATCACAAAACAAAAACGATGGATGAAAAGTTAACAAACACAATTTGCGTGTGGCTGAATGTGATCTCGATATAGTCACATTCGAGATCGCGTCCGTAAGCGATTCGACTCCTTGTGCTTGAATGACTCTTAACTCTCTCAAGACTCTTGTAGCTCGATATCTTTCTTGTGTAGTGATTATGCACGTCCTTTTCCTTTATATAGCCATCCAAACCCTTCAAAAGACCTAATACACAAGGAAAGAAGATATATACAAATATATGACAAGTAAATCACTTATGTTAGGAAACAAGATAATTATCAAGAATCCTAATATATCAATACCATATCAATATTATTTCTTTCCAAATCTAAAAAGTCCTAATCATACCATAAGTCTAGAAAGGCAAAACAAATCAAAATCCAATCTTTATATTTTAGGAAATTATTTGGGCAATAAAAAATTGCCCTAATGTAACCGTAATCCCATACTTTGCATTCTTAGTCCCATAGTTTATTTTGTTAGCATTCAAAGTCCCACAAGAGTTAAAAGTTGCAAATGTAGTCCCTTGACCGTCAAAAAACTAACGGAGTATTACATGTGCATCTCACGTGCGCGTTAGTCGTTAATCAAATCCTGTGTTTCATTTTGAGAAAATTGCATCTTTGGTCCCACAAGGAATTGGCTTGTTGCACCGTAGTCCCATACTTTGCATTCTCAGTCCCATAGTTTATTTTGTTAGCATTCAAAGTCCCACAAGAGTTGAAATTTGAGGAAATTACTGCAATGGCAAAGAACAGTTGGGCGAATTGCTTTTATGGTGAAAATAATTATTTATGTGCTTAATAACGTCTAAAACAATATTTTACAAATACATAAATTAATAATTAAAATCAAAATAATTGAAATTTATTTGATAATTATTTCAAGAATTTAGAAATTAACAATAATAAATTTAAATATACAAAAATAAGTCTAGAAATTAAAATATGAAATTGCAAAGTTTATTTAATAAATCTAAAAATAACTATTTAAAATTATTGAATAGATTCTGAAAATTATTTGAGTAAATCCAAATATTACCAAAATAATATCTAAACCTTATTTAGTAATCTAAAATTTATTTTTAAATTTTTAAATTTTATTAAAATAATTTAAATTTACAAACAAAAATTTGAAAAATAGTTAAATAAATCGAAAATTTATATATAACTAAATTTGAAAATTTATTTTAATTACATTATTAAAAAAATTATTCTTTAATTATTATTCAAATTTTAATTTTTAATTCAGAATTACTTCAAATAATATTTAAATTTTAATAGCTGTTAGACTGGCCAAATAATGGTTAGAACTTTTTTTGATAGTTCTTGGATTTATTCAAATAGTTCTCAAAATTTATTCAAGAGTTTTTAGATATTGCAAAGTTTATTCAATATGAAATTGCAAAGTTTATTCAATATGAAATTGCAAAATTTATTTAATAAATCTAAAAATAACTAATTAAAATTATTAAATAGATTCTGAAAATTATTTGAGTAAATCCAAATATTACCAAAATAATATCTAAACCTTATTTAGTAATCTAAAATTTATTTTGAAAATTTTAAATTTTATTAAAATGATTTAAATTTACAAACAAAAATTTGAAAAATAGTTAAATAAATTGAAAATTTATATATAACTAAAATTGAAAATTTATTCAATAATTTTTAGATATATGAAATAATCTTTTAAATATTATTTCAAATTTTTAGAATTAATTCAGTATTTTTTAAATTTATTCAATAACATTTGCAATTTATTTTGCATTTTATATATTTATTTTCGTATATTTATATTTTAATTGTTGATTTTTAAATTCTTAAAATATTTTTCAGATTTATGTCCATGTATACTGATTTTAATTTCTAATCCATAAATTTATAAAATAATTTTTAGACTTATTTTTGCCTCATAGATAATTAGAGGAGGAAGAACTCATTTTTATTCTCGAGATTTTAGAGCAAAAATGAGTGAAATTTGAGCTTGCACTGTTTTTTGCCTCAAAAAACAAGGTTGACCTAATGTTTTCCTCCAAATTGACCATTTAACGGAGATGGTAGTTGTTGGTGTTAAAAAACTAACGATGGGACTATATATATGTAAGATTTTGCTTCGTATGGGACCATTAAGCAGACATGGGACTAAAGGTGCAAGAGGCCAACTCATGTGGGACTAAAGATGCAATTTTCTCCTGATTAGGTGTATCGTGCACGTGCCATTGCAGAGGCGCTTGATTTTTATTTATTGGAAACAAAAATTCTTCTTTATTTAATTGAACCCAACTAATTATACATCGCACCCTACCTAAAGTACTCAAAATTGTGAGTCTATATTTTACAACATTTCAATTTGTGATTGAATATACTTTTATTTTGGAATTTGTTTTCCTGTCAGAGATTAGTGTAAAAAAATTATTAGGAAGATTAAAGAACTAAAATATGAATGTATATGAAATGAAAATGTAATGATAAAAGATGATGTTACGTAAAAATAGTAAAATATTAATTGAATATGATTGTTAGTTAAAAATACGCGTATGACAATATGAGTGAATAATGTAATTATTGGAACATTTGTAATAATGATTTGATTTTTAATTGGAAAATGAATAGATGTGATTAGTGTAAAAAAAAGTGAGAAAAGTGAGGGTGAGTGAATATTGTACTTTTAAAAGTTTTAGTAGACAATCACATCATTCTCGAGTAAAAAAATTCTAGCCGAACGAAAAGTGAAAATATTTTGTATCCAAGCACAACCTCACGTTTTGCACTTTATTGATAAGTGGTTATTAGGCATGCATTTCGGGGGTTGTTAAGTTGGTTTTATACCAACATATTGAGTGTTCTAGACTAGGATTTTGCGTTATTTTCGAGTATTTTAGTGTCGTTTGAGTTGAGTTCATGTCGTTAGTCGCCAATCGATAGTCGGGACTGGTCTTGGTAGTCGAAATTGAACAAGAACGATGAAAAATGTGTTTGGAAGAAGAAAATCGCATTTTAAAAGTTGAAAAGTGGAAAAAATTGGGTCACGGACGGCGCCCAGCGCAAAACCCCGCGCCGCCAGTGGGGATGAAATTAGTACGAAGAGCGTAAGTAGACGCGGCCGCAGAACCATCCAGGGTGCATGCGGCCAAGGCCAAAGATGCAAAGAGTGACGATGTTCGGCCACAAGCGACAGGGGCGGCAAGACGCGATATCGGGCTGAACGGGCTAACTTATTTCTTTGGGCCTTTGACGGATTTTGAGGGTTTTAAGCATATAAATACAATGAAGGACGGACGTAACAGAGGTCATACATTATTTTGAGCACAATGCAAGGCAAAAAACACAGAGCTAGGGTTCGGGACGGCAATTGAAGGCACTTCTCATCTGGACACAGAGATAATTCATTCTCTTCTCTTCTCGATTCTTTCTTTGCTTTTCTTTGTCAATTCTTGAGATGTATAATTATTTCTTTATGAGTTTTTGTACATCCATTATGAGCTAAACCCATCTTTCTAGGGGATTGATGTAACTTACGTTTGAACCTATGTTTTGATTTCCAGTTTATGAAATTCGCATGTTAATTAATCTATTTGTGCTATTTGATTTGATTGCATCTGAATTATCTGATCAATAGTTTAGATTATTTGGTGTGTTTGATTTGACACTCGAGAGAGGTAATTGAACGTCTGGCCATAGAATAGCACAACCTAGGGTTTTATAGAACCGAGACGTTTATGAATCTTTTGAAGCCTGTGATAGAATATTCATTGAGCATATTAGGGTTTAATTTATGATTTTTATAGACATATCGAAATCAGAATTGGAACCTAGAATCACTTGGCACTCGAGAGAGGAAGTGATAAACGATAGGAATATTGGCTTATAGATTGATAACTTGTGATTAATGAATTGGATTGAGAACATAGAGGATAACTAGGTGAAATCAACCCTCTAGAATTCATCTCTTAAGTGTTTGATTATTTGTCTGAACTAATTGTTTGCTTAATTTTAGTTTTCTTTTTAGTTTAACAACAATCCATCTCTTTTCGATTTCTAGATAGAATTAAATATTTTAATTATAGTAATTAGTATAAAATTCGATAACAATCCCTGTGGAGACGATAACCCCACTTTCAAAACTATAATAAAACTTGACACCGTACGCTTGCGGTAAGAATTTCTCGATCAGGGGTGTAACTTAGTATATAATCGATATATTTACATGTGTAACTAGTGTGTTTAAGTAGTTTTCCTTGTTGAGCGTGATACTACAGTTTTGCGGATATGTTTGCAGGAAAGGGGCCGAAATGGGAAGAAAAGTGATAGCACGTCCCAAAGGGTATGTCAAGAGCCACAGACAAATGAAGATGTGCAGGAAATGGAGAAAGTTGCAGCACACGACCAGGTTGTGCACAAGTGCACGACCTTGTGCAGTCAGTCCGGACCAGCTTTAGAGAGCTTACATATGATCTGGTAGTGCGCAAGCATATGGGCGTGCGCAAACACACTATAAGGTCGTGCGTATGCGCACAGCGTATGTGTGGTGCAGTTCCACCAATTTTAGAGAAGGTTTCACACGGCCTGACGTGCGCAAGCGCACGACCCATGCGGAATGGCAAGTTTTGCGGATTTTATTTCCTATTTGCGCAAGGACTGAAAAGGGGATTCGGAGAAGCAACTATAAAATGGGAAAACAAATCTAACAAAAAAACAATAAATCAACACATTTAGGAGCAAGAGTGATGTGAACCGTAGCAACAACGTGCATACGACCCAAACAACAATATATTGTTAACCCAAGATCTTCACTAGTTCGGTTAAAGATGGTGGAAACCTCGACCCGTTGCTCAAAGAAAGCAAGAACCCGGTATGCGTAGACGCCACAAACGAATGTGTAAGTTCGCTTGATAAGTCGGTAATCGCGACAAGATGAACAATCTTGAAGCTCTTGGAAAAACCCAAAGGGTTGAAGAGAAAAATCTCAATTCAATATTCAATATCAAAGTTGTTGTGAAAAATAAACAAGTGTATGCCTTATATAGGCGACTCAAAACAAACCCTAAACCAAATAGGAAACAACTTAAAAATCGAAAAAGGAAACGAAAAACTGAACAGACTAAAAAATGCGGCAAAAAGCACGACCGTGCTTCTGAACACGTCCAGGTCGTGTTCGTCACGTTCTCACCGAACACAGTCGTGCACATAAGCACGGCCAGGCCGTGTTCTTCACGTCTTGTCCAAACACGGCCGTGCTTGTAAACACGACCAGGCCGTGTTGGCCTCGAGTCGAATTAGCCCCTGGAGTCTTCACAAAAGTTGTAGCCCTTTCTCTTAGCTTTCCATAGCATCTTGAATCAACTCAATATCAATTTTGTAGAGAAAATTATGGCCAAAATACTAAATCCTGCCAGTGCTAAAATTAAAACTATTGACGCGCTTGGACGTTTTTGAACGCAACATCTTGTTCTTCGATCGTCAATGCTTCTTTTCGACCCATGATTAACTAACATGACTTTAGACTCAATATACTTGGCCTCTAACATCACTTGGCCACTCAAATGACTCAAAACAATGGAAATTAACACCTAATCTATGATAAACAAATACAAGAACTCAAGAACTTAATTACATAGTCTTCAAGAACTCGAGATAGCTTGCATTCGGTGTTGCCCGGATCCTTCGTGACTGGATTCTCATTAAAGAGAGTCGTCTTTGGATGAAGAATAGAGAGTTTGAAGGGGACAACACGCGACTTTCACTAACAAAGAAGACATGGAGGGTTTAAGAACGTGAAGATTGATTCGTCAACATAAGGGGAATTTGTCTTCATAGTCCAGAACTTCTTTTCCATCTTTTCCATGTCGTATATTTTGTTAATGATTTTTCTATGAATTTGCAAACGATTATATCGAGCTAAATTCATCTTAATTCTAGGACTTGATGTCGACTTTGAATTTGGTTTATATTTGATTTAGTTTATTTCGTATGAATCTGTTTCACCTATCTATCTGTGAATTTGTGTGCTTAATTCTTGTGGATTACTTGGTCAATAATTCGCTATTTCATAATTAGTTCATAATTCGATAGATGAGTATTAATAATAGATCGTGAATTCACAACATAGACAATTATAGAGTCGAGGGGCTTATGATGTCATAGGATTTAATACTTGATTCATTATGCTTTTGGGAGTTGATATTGATTGTTGAGTAGATATACTAGCAACTCTTTATTGATCTACGATTTGCTCGCCTCGAGAGAGGAATGAACTAGGATAGGAATCGAGTCCATAAATAAGGTGTAATTGGTTCTTGCGAAACACAAATCGGATATAAATTGAGGAAGCATGTCGAAATCATAATCTTAGGATTGTCTTTATTTGTTGGTTAAATCTTGCGCGTGCATTCAGTTTATTTATTTTGATTTTTTGCTTAGATTTGATTGTTAGATAATTTAATCATCACATTATTCGGATGTTTCAATAAAATTGGAACTATTATAATTGTGGTAGTATATATTTTAATCAATACATGTGGAATAAAACCTTGCCACTATCTATTAACTATATGGTACACTTACGGTTTAACTTAATAAATTTTCGCGATCATCTATCTCCAGCAATTTTTTGCACTAAAAGAGAATGTACCATAATATTTTTTATTTTATTCATTTAATATTGTTTTTATTATTTTATAATTGATAAACATATTACATATGTAATCTTATTTAATATAATATTTATTAAATTTCATATTTCAAGATTAATCAAATTCAGAAAAATATGTAAAGAAATTTACACATCATATTATTTCAAAAAATATATATACTTTTAAATTCATATATTATTATCCAAATTACACATCATAATTTTTTTAAAAATTATAACATATAATGGAATTAATTTTAATATTATTTTTTATTAGATAATTGAAATACATAATTAATTACAATATTCAAATCTAATATATCTAACAAACTAAAGAAACCAAAATAAAAGGTGTGAAAGTCGAAATGATGAGGCATCGTGACAAAGTGTAAAATAGTGTCGGTGCATTGTTGGAGGAGAAATTATAACACTTTTACCATTAACTTCTCTGTTGGGGCAGCTCTGACTTTGAGTTAAATTATTTTTAAATAATCTTTATCTCTATCTCTACTTCTCTAAAAGAGCGAAAGTTTCACAAAATATGGACTCGACTAAAAAGTCCCTAGGTTTTGTACTTTCTAATGGCAAAATCGTCATTAAAGAATGTTAATCATCTTAATTCTTCTCACCAATTCTCCATCCAAAAAGGCATCTGTAAAAAAATTACAAAACCTCCCCGCACTCTTAAGCCATCACAAATCATAATGAAAATTTGCCTGAAATCATAACGCAAATGTCTGTAATTTTTTTTTCTCTTCTCACAAAGATGCAGGAAGGTGGACAGAAGCAGCAGCAACGGGGCCAACCATCTGTTGGGAAGTACAAGCGTGCGCCGCCACAAATGGCATCAGTGCAGGCAAAAGGAGGAAAAATAAAAGAATAAGAAAAGAAGGACAATGAGGATGAAAAGTGGGTAAATTTGATGGTGGCGGCTGAAAGGTAACAATGGGACCAACAATTATGGGAACGTGATGGTACCAAAAACACCTATACCTTCCAAAATTCATCTTCTCGCTTATCTTGACACAATAACATAGAAGGCAAATTTGATCAAATGTATTCAAAATCAAAATTCGCAAATGGATTTCAATGGCAAAAATCAAGTTATCGGAATATGAAATCTCATCTTATCTCGACCACAAAGCAACTAACGGATTTGTTAGGAATTTTATTGTTTAGATTTTGATGAATGCCATGTAAAACTTAGAATAGAAAGTTGGCTCCCCAATTCTTGCTTTGAAATGTATTGTAACAATTAGAGTGGCCAAGCCGAGTTAAGTCGCCTACGCTCCAACTTGCAAGAAGACAATCAAGGCTTGAAGGAAAACTTGTGAGACAGTGAGTACAACAAAGAAAAAGCAGACAGAACTCGACTTAAGAAGCGGTGAGATGCACGGAGTGAAACATCACCAAGTCAACTCAAGAGAAGCAAGTCTCAAGATGAAGTGACAAGAGTCATCCATGATTGGAAGTCGACTCTAAGTCACCTCGGGGAAAGCGAGGAAATGTCAAGTCGAGATAATCGAAAAGGAACCGTTTAAATCAAGAGATTTACTTAAACAAGTAATATCTCCATACTACCTTTCTTGGAGTGCTCATCCCCTTAAGCGTGCAAAGAAATGAACCAATGGGAAGCACTACACCGTGTCGAACTCGAAAAAGGTGATAAAACATTTCATACGAGGAAATGGCAATTCCAAGAAGTGCAAACCAACGATCGCAAAGTGTTTTTCAAAAATGAGCCTATCTCTTCAACGGGCAAATTTTTGAAAGTTCACTATAAAAAGGCCGAGGAGTTTGATTGAGAAAGAGATGATGCGTGGATGACACACACGTGAGATATACAAGCTTATCAAAATTGAAATATTCTCAATCCTCAAGCCTACATCTCAAGAACATCAATCCAACACTTACCTCGTGAAGGAAAGAGAACTTCAATCGATTGAAGAGGAAACTATCGAAAACAAGGGGTCTACATTCCAAGAAGGATTGTAGAAAGGTTCAAGGCCGTGAACCTAGTCTTAAGCGTTTGGAGGGCTTCGTGATCAAATCCAAAGTGCTTGAGCAAGTGAGTCAGTAGTAGCAAGGCCTGCCCTGTGAAGAAGCCGAGTCGCACGAGAAGCCATTGGTGAGTGATCAAGGCGTCTCATCGAGTCCCGAAGGATCAAGTCATTGTTGTGATCAAGACTTGTATCGGACTGTTACCACTTTGTAAACCGATCATTACTTAGTGGATTCCTCCAGGAGTTGGAGAAGAGAGGAGTAGAAGAATTACCCCATCTTCGAACCTCTATAAAAACTTTTTGTGTCATTTATATTTCAAAGATTTAAATTTCGCACTTTTAATTGCTTATATCTCTTGATAAATTTGCTATCCATTTGATAATCTATAAGTACTAAATCAACTGTAAAAACTTGCTTAATCCAACTTAAGGGTGTTAAGTCTTCCAATGAAAACAAAACCACGGTGAGTCAAATTATAGCCAACAAATTGAGTTACTTCTATTAATGTATTTCACCGAAGTCATGTTAAGAGATTGACTACTTGAGTGACTAATTCGATTGTCCATCTAGACACATTGTGTAGAACTCAGAGATTTAAAAGGCCTAAATCGAAAATTTGGTAAGGTTTATTCAACCCCCTTCTAAACCTTACACTTACACCCCTTGGGACCTACAAGTGGTATCAGAGCGGTTGGTTCATTGAACCCTCCGCACCGGTTCTTGAACTAGATCTCCAATCTTTTCAAAAGTCCGCTTTAGTACTTATCTTTCAAAACTCTTTTCTATCATTAAAAATTATTATCATGGAAGCAAATCTAACACGCATTCCTATGTTCACTATTGAAGAATTTGATGATTGGAAAATTCAGTATGCAGTGCTCATCTATCAAAGATTACATGATGAGATGTGGATAGTGATAGAAGATGGGCCTGCAAATATTAAAGGTGAACACAAATTGCATTTAAGAGTTCGGGGAAGAAGAAAGAAGACTGCACTAGTCATGGTTGAAAAACCAAGAACCGAGTGGACAAATGATGACATGAAAAAGATACAACTGGACAATGTAGCCAAGGACATTCTTTACAAAACCTTGGATAAAGCCATGTTCAACAAAGTCAAATCTTGCAAAACGGCTAAGGAAATCGGGACAAGTTGACTTTGATTTGTGAAGGTTGAGCAAATCAAAGAAAACAAATTATCGATGCCGTCGTATTTAAGTTTGAGAACTTTAAAATGATCTCGTGGAGAAAACTTGGATCAATGGATGCTCGATTTACGAAATCACAAATGAGTCGTTTACACTTGGAAAGGAATATACACAAAAGGAAATGTGTATGAAGATCCTAAAAAGTCTTCCAAATTGAATGGGAAATGAAGGTCATGGCAATCGAGACATTCCATGGACCTATCAAAGACATCCAACCATGAGTTATTCTCGGACCTCAAAGCCTATGAGTTTGAGTGAGAAGGAAAGACAGGAAGAGACAAAATTGCACTCCAAAACAAATGCTCTAGTTGTCAAAGATGGAAGGAGAGTCAAGTCAAAGAGGCAATTGACCCGTAAGAAATAGCCCTAATGGTTAAAAGATTTAACAAGTTCTTTAACAAGAACTACAAGAGAGGAAAGGGTGAATCCTCCGTAAGACACTCACCTCCCTCCAAATCAAGGGATGATAGGCCAACCAAGAGGATGATCATCAACAAGTTGAGTATCAAAGGGCCGACAACTCAAGAATAGAAAGAGTTGAGCAAAAGGTCAATATCTATGTTGGAATTGTAGACAACCAGGTCACTATGCCATTGGATCGCTCATATCCTCGTAGTCAACAAGTACGTAAACGAGGAAGAAAGAAAAGTCTTGAGAGAAAGAAGACAAGAAAAGAAAAAGGCAATGATGGTCGCAGAGATCGGCACGAGACAAGCCCAAGTCAAGAGAGACAACACTCGAGAGCAAAGTGAAGTCGACTACTCAAGTGACTGACGAAGAAGAAGCCTTGACCGCTTAATGGCCAAAGAACAAGATCAAGAAGATGAGGTACAATCTAACTCAACAAGCTCGGACACTAGTGATAGTGACGTGACACACACACTTCATCACCCACCGATCTTTATGATTCATTAGGCAAAATGATGAAAGATTTTGAGCACATTAAAACCTCACACACACTGCTGTTGAATGAGGAAAACAAACCTACTCAAAAATCAAAACTCAAAGTCGACTAAGGAGCCGAGTACTCTAAGTCAAATAGCCGATGAGAATAAAAGTTTAAAGGTGAAAATGCTAAATTAATAGCAGAAATTGCTGCCATAGAAAGGAGGGAGAATGACCTCAAAATGTTATTGCCTCATTCACTAAGGCATCTAAATCTTTGGATGATCTTATTATGAGTCAAAGAGAATGTGGAGACAAGACAGCTTAGGATTTAATTCCTTTGTACCATGTCAAACCTCTAGAGTAATTTTGGAAAAAGGATCTTCAAGTCATGAAGAGTCCGAAAAATCCAAAACTCTAAATGATGCACACACTTTCAATCCAAAGCACAATGCTAAGCAAACTGGCCTTGGTTACAAAGGAAAAGGAAAAATAGTTGAGAGTCTTTGAAAGGATAATGAGTGAGAAGAGATTCACCGAGTCCTCACAGACTCCAAACAAAAATACTCAGTAAAGAAGAAGCAGAGCTACCAAAAATCCCAGAAAACTCATAAAAGAAATACACATGATGGGAATGGTAGAAAATATCCAAGCCAAGCCGATCGAACAATGTGAACTATCAGCCCAGACTTATGGAATACAAGCCCAAATGGCAAAGGCCTAGAACTCAACAAAGGCCATTCCAAAAGCATAAGAGCTTTCATCAAAGACACATATGCACCTAGGCACTACACTCTAAGACACCACAATTACCCAAGAAAGGCAATTGCTAAAACACATATGCAGCATACAGACAAAAGAGACATTTGTATGAACCTAGACTCCCCAAGCAATTTGCCAGATTGATTATGATTATGGCACCGATAGATGGCAACCTCTTAGAGTCAAATCATTTGGCTATAGGTTGGTTGGATCATCTTATAATTCTAACCCCTCAGACCCGCACAAGAATGGGTACCTAAAACTTAATTTCCTTGATTGCGCAGTTCAAGGAACATGAGTGCCAAGGAACCTGGTACATGGATAGTGGTCATATTCCGCATATGACAGAAATAAGAGAAATCTGTCAAAATTCAAGGAAGTCAAAGGAGCAAAAGTCATATTTGGAGGAAATGAAGCTCCTGGTGAAATAAGAGGCATCGATCCATCAAAAGAAATGGTTTAGAAATCACAGATGTTGCATATGTTGAAGGACTAAACTTCAATTTACTAAGCATCACCAACTCGCGACAAGGGCTACAATGTTGGATTCAACATGGGAATATGCCAAATCAAAAATGTTGAATCTAATGAAGTTGTCTTTGCAAGGATGTAGACAGAAAAATATGTATGTAGTGGATTGGTCAACCGCAACACCCAAAGACTGTCTACTAGCAAAGAAAGCACTGCTGAATCAAGTGGGTGGCACAAAAAAGCCGAGTCACCCGAACTTCAAAACAATTAATAAGCTAGCAAGAAGTCATCTTGTAGAAGGACTTCCGGACTCAAGATACAAGAAGGAAAGTATATGTGATGCATGTCGAAGGAAAACAAATCAAGTCGTCATTCAAAGAAAAGACATGCCCATCCTCAACAAGAATATTGATCCGCCTATATGGATCTATTTGGCCCAAAGTGGAACCAAAGAAGCATAAGTGGAAAGAAATACACCTTGGTGGTAGTAGATGACTACTCAAAATATACATGGACAATATTCATGTGCAAGAAGAAAGAAACTCTACAAAAGCTACCACAATTGATGAAGAGAATACAAAATGAGAAGAGTCAAACCATTATCAAAATAAGATCGATAGAGGAACCGAGTTTGTCAATGGAATAATAACTCAAGATCGTATTGAGAATGGTATTGGTCATGAACTATCACCGCAAGGACTCCACAAACAGAATGGAGTTGCAGAAAGAAGGAAACGTAACCCTCAAGGAAGCAAAGAAATGACCATGTTAGTCAAGCAGGTTACTAAAAAGATTTTGGGTCAAGCAATCAACACAAACTTGCTACACCCAAAACAGATGTATGATAAATAGGCGGTGACAAAGACTCCTATGAGATCCGGATCGAAGAAAATCAAATGTTGCATATTTCAGATATTCGATGTAAATGCTTCATTCACAATAATGGCAAAGACAACCTAAAGGCTTTTGATGCTAAAGTCGATGAGGTATCTTCTTAGATACTCACCGAAAGCAAAGCCTACGTAATACTCAACAAAAGAACTATGGTTACAGAAGAATCCATTCATGTAGTATTCGATGAGCCAAACATAAATGGAGAAGACATTGAAGAGTCGGTGAAGTCAAACATCCAACCTACTGTAAGAGTCCCTATGTCAAGTTTCGAAACAGAATTATCAATTCAGAAGAAGATGAGATAGTTGAATCTCAAAAAAACTGAAAATCTGCAATGAGTGATCACGAGAGAGCCGACCACAAAGAACACGCAAGTCGATCAATCCGCCTAACTTACTTCAACCTCGACGTAAGATGGCCGAAAGACCATCCACCAGATCTTGTCATTGGAGACATGAGGAAGGTGTCAAGACAAGATCCGTAACTCAACAAGAAGCAATGTTCACATGCTTCATCTCGCAGATAGAGCCCAAAGATGTGTCACAAGCATCGATGACACACATCGATTCAAGCTATGCAAGAAGAGTCAATCGTTTGAGAGAAATAAAGTATGGGAATTAGTACAAAGACCCATACATCAAAATGTTATTGGAACCAAATGGGTATTCGTAAATAAGATGAACGAGGAAGGTTCTCGTGGGTAAGAAACAAAGCAAGATTGGTAGCCAAAGGATATTGCCAAGAAGAAGGAATAGATTTTGATGAAACATTTGCCTCGTAGCAAGATTGGAAGCTATAAGGATGTTTCTTGCCTATGCACTCACAAAAACTTCATTGTATATCAAATGGATGTAAAAAGTGCATTCCTAAATGGATTATTGGAAGAAGAAGTGTATGTTGAACAACCTCCAGGATTTGAGCAGAAGACTCTTGGAGACAAGGTATACAAACTCAAGAAAGCCTTGTATGGATTGAAACAGGCACCTGAGCATGGTATGATACTCCCGTCACAATTCCTAATCGAAAATGGATTCACTAAAGGAAAGGTAGATAGAACACTTTTCAGATTCAAGACAAGAAGAGTATACCGCTTGTTCAAAATATGTGGATGACATCATTTTTGGATCCACTAACAAAGAGTCGTGTGAGAAATTCTCAAACCTCATGCAAAGTAAATTTGAAATGAGCATGATGGGAGAGCCGACATTCTTCCTCGACTTCAAGTGAAACAATTGAAGGATGGAACCTTCATAAGCCAAACAAAATACACCAGAGATTTAATGAAGAAATTTGGTATGGAGGAGAAGTCTTCTCGTAAAAATACCAATGAACACATCGGTCAAAATGGACATGGATGCAGATGGCAAGCTCAGTAGATCAAACAAGATACGAGCACTTATCGATCATCGCTTCTATCTCACAGCCTAGCAGCGTGCCGTAGGACATCACCTTTGTCGTAGGTGTATGTGCAAGATTTCAATCGCTCCAAAAGAGAGCCATATGACTCGCAGCCTAAGAGAATATTGAGATACTTAAAAGGAAATCAAGAAGTAGGGCTATGGTATCCAAAGGAAGGTGGATTCAAGCTAATTGGCTATTCAGACTGACTATGCTTTGGATGCAGAGTGGACAGAAAAGTACTTCGTGCACATGTCAAATGCTTGAAACAGATTAATTTCTGGTTTAGCAAGAAGCAAAACTCAATAGCCACTTCTACAAATTGAGGAATACATAGTGCATGGCAATGTTGTTGCCCAAGTCCTATGGATGAGACAAAGAATTGAGAGATTATGAAGTTGAAGAAAAAGAAATTCCAATCATGTGTGATAACACAAGTGCAATTGCAATCACTCAAAATCCTGTGTTGCACTCAAGAACAAAACATATAGATGTCGATATCATTTCATAAGAGATCATGTTGAAAAGAAGGACATTATCTTGGAATATATCTCAACGGACAAACAACTAGCCGACATCTTCACAAAACCATTATGTGAGTCAAGATTTGAAGAACTCAAACATGAGATAGGGCTAATTGAGCTAAGCCGAGACACGAAGAGTCAAAGAAACGAAATGGAACAGAAAAAGAAGGTGAAAAGGAGTCGAAAACAAAAAATTAGCTCAATAAATCACCAGACGGAAAAGTCACTATACCAAGTCACCGAGAAATGAGTCTCTAAGAGAAATGTGAGAAGCAGAGTTAAATCGCCTAAAAGATGTTTCTGAATAACTTATGAGCAAAATGACAAAAACGCAAATGCTTTGACTAAGCGGGAATGTTTTAAGGAACACGTCAAAGATAATGATGATGTGTACATACATAAAGCCGCACACAAAGCCTATGATTGGATATAAATGTTGCCGCATTAAATACGAGACATGAATCGCTCAATATGCGTGCGAAATCCAAGCCGTTGATTTCGATCACGATTCAAAAACCGTCCGCACGCCCTTTCATAAACCATATTTAAACCATTTTTCGTCCGTTTCTCTCTCACACTTCTAAAAACTGCTCAATCTCTCTCTCAAAAAGCAAAGGCAAAAACTCTCGAAACCCTATCAATCTTCAAATCAAATTTCTGAATTTTTCCTTGAAATTATTCCGAGAAATGGCACCAACGTATAACTTTACCAAGTTGGGAAAACAAATCCACACCGGTTCGACCGTGATTTCGACGGAATGGTGAAGCGGGGGTCCGACGACACCTGGTGAAGAAAATCGCAGAAAAGTTAGAAACGCCAGGATCAAAACCGCTTTCTAACATCGAGTATCCTATGACCTATGTGGAGGAGGTCGCACAATTCTACGTGAATGCCGAGATTCACGATGAAGGAATCAAGTCATCTGCTCACGGAAGCAACTGACTATCACGCCAAGATTTGGCTGAATATTGCTCACTACCGCAGAGGAGCATCCAAATCAAAGAGGTGATGTAAACTTGGTCAAGCATGGAAAGAAATAGCCAAGTCCGACGTTGTCGACAAAATAATATACACAAAGAAACAAGAGATCACTGAAGGAGGACTATCACAAGTTGTTGGATATTGTTGCCAAGTGTATCGACATCAAATTTGGCAGCTTTGACCAATCACAAAGGCAAAATTGATTGTGATGGCTGCAATAATCGAAGAAAAGAAGATAAATCGGGCTGAGTTTATCTACAAAGCAGATCTGCCCTTTAACGCGTGGGAACAAGTCCTTCAAAGAAGATGGGTCATTTGGAGGATCTCTCGGGATATGGCCTGGTGATTGGCCGGCTATCGAGGTGAAAGGAGTACCTCTTAGACATGGGAAGGCCTTCCATGTCAACAAGAGGATGTTCGAGCTAACCTATCCGGTGCTCGAAGCGTGTGACGCCAAGAGAGCCGACACGGTGAGGGGAATCACCTGACCCCAAGACACAAACCGCCTCCTCTCCAACCAAGAAGAAAGTTGCCCCCGCAGCCTACCAAAAAGTCACGCCCGCAAAGAAAGAAAGCCAAACATGCTCCCGCCCCGCAGAAGAGTCACCGCCCTCGCAGCGAGAATCCGCCGCCCAGCAGCAGTCACCGCCCTCGCAGCAGAATCACCCGCCAGCAGCCGTGTCACCCGCCCCCGCAGCGTGGCCGAGAAGGACTCACAAATTCCTTCTCTCGATCGTCAAAAGGAGGAGATCCGACAAGCCCTGACGGCCGCCTCCTCGTAAACAAACACAAACACGGCCCTACCGCCAAGACTCAGAGGACACCGCCCGAACTGTAAATTCCCCGGTACAAACCAGAGACGAAGAAGACTCATCAAGCATCGAACAAGAGAAACCAATGAGTCACTACTCACCTAGCACAGATAGGAGACTACCGAAGAAGTAGAGTCTCCGATGTAATTGATGAAACTTGACCAAGTTCTGCCAAGGTGATCACAGAGGCAACTCGAAGACACAAACCGTAGTTCATACAAACAAACTCAAGAAGAACTAGCCCAAGCAGGATAGTGATGTAATGATCCTATCTCCACCTTACCCGACATCCAAAATCGTCGCGTGAGTGGAGAAAATGGAAGTCGAAAGGAGTCAAGGGAACAGTTCCAACGGCCCAATTCATAGAAGAAGAAGAAGAGGAATCGCGAATTTCTCGATTATCTATCGTGCTCCGACTTCTAGATGAAGACAATCGCATGGATATTCTCGCAGATCTACAAGGACAAGGAGAGAGAAAAGCAAGTCAAGAAGCTCGAAGCACGCGAAAAGGCAAGACCGCCCTATCTCCCAAGAAGCCACGTAACACTTCCATCCTCTCCTTGATGTCTTCTCCGAAAGTGATGAGGAACCCGAGAATGTCCGCCACGAGAAGAATTGCGATGCAAAGAAGCATTGCATGAATCAAGAATCCTTCACGAGCAAAAAGATCGATGGAGGGACCAGAGAGTCCTCCGTAACACACCGAAATCGACCCAATGGGAGTGGTTCAACAAATAGCCACCGATGTTGCCGCTACCACTTCCAAACCTAACTCCCGGAAGAAGGCAATAAGGAGATGGCGATGAAACCGGGCTAGTGGGGACCCCAATCGAGCCAACCCCTATTGAAGGTGTGCTACCACCGCCCAACCCAACTGAACCATCAATTGCAATACCGGGAGTTTGGAGACGAGTAACCCCACTCCAAGTCACTCACCGATGCGCGCCACCGAGGGGGAAACTCCTCCACCGCAGCGGCAAGGTCGGAGGATGCTGCAGATGACTCTACAAAGAATGTAGGAGGCGAAGCAAAAGACACTCAAACACAAGAAGAAGAAAGAAGTTGCCACCAACGAAGCTCGAGGCGATTGAGACTGTCTCGGTGAGGTGCCAAACTGGAAAGGCTAATGACGCCGATGCGAGGCACGGAAGGAATGTACGGGAGTTAACACTGGCGATGAAAGCGCAATCCATGGGGTTGAGACTCCAATGGATGCCATCAGAGAAGACCCTAAGACAAATGACATCGCCGAAAGGGAAGGCCAGTGCCTCGCAGCAAAGAGAGACCGCCGGAGGAAATGAAGGCCCACGGGAGGTTGAGACTTCCGGGTAACACAAATTGAAGTAGAGAACATCCATCCCGCAACCATCGATCCATCCGAGAAGGAGATCGGCCGCACTTCATGATTCCCAGTGACAACCCCGATGTCACATTTCTCGGGATCAGGCGAAAGAAGAAGTTCGAGTCAACCCCATGACAAATCCAAAAGATTCGGTGCAGATGTTCCAGTGCACGAGCAAGTCCGATCCCAAGACTACTCGTCCGACCTTTAATTTTGATGATGAGCCACCAATGGAAATCTCATCATCGTCCGATGACGCTTCGATAAGGCCGAGGACCGCCTACTCAAAAGGAGAAATCAATTTGAGACCAACGGTTAAGACACTGAGGCTCAAAGCAAGCCGAGTCATCGCACCACAAAACCCAATGAACCAGTGATCACCGCTCCGCTCCTCAAGCTATACTGGATCGATTCCCAAAAGAACTTCACGCCCACCGCTTATCATCGAACAAATCCCGGATGGCGGTGATGAATCCTTTGTGGAATCTTTCCCTTTCTCACTGGAGATACTTAACTCCACGAAGAGTCGAAAATGAGCAAGCACGCTATCACGCATCAGCTCTGCTTTTCACTCAGGCACCATCGTTCCACCGACTTCGATTTCGATTTGTATGGCCATCACCGCAATGAAGAATCACCAAGCACGAGAAGTGTTCAAGGCACTCTTTCTTGAAGTTGAAAAGATGGAGAGGCATCGCCTCCCTGGATATGCGCCGGACAACAGAGATGCCAACCTTACAAACTGACTTGAGAGGCATCACGATTAGGGTAAGGGAATGGTGGCAACAAAGAAGAATCAATGCGTGTGGAAAGTGAGATACTTCAGACAATTATTCAAAAAGTGGCCGGTGTGGAGAGTCGAAAATGTTGATGCGAAAAACAAAGTCGCGGGGAACACATTGAACATATGCACGAAGCTCACACTACCGAGATCAAGTCAAGGCTGCGTGAGCGTAATGCAAATGATATACAGCGTTTGGAAGAACACATGACAAGAAAATTCAGCCTTCTCATGGCCGAGATGAAGCCGATTTGGAGAATCCAACGCTACTCGCTCAATTCGTGCGCAAAGATACAACGCAGCAGACTTGAAGCAAAATTCAACCATCAGAGACTCGACTTCATGCTTGCCAAAGTTCCCGGGGGTTCCTCTATCCTTTGATGATGCCAAAAAGGGGGAAGAGGAATACCTTAAAGCAAAGAAAATCAAGTCGGAAGAAAGGAGCGGTGACAAGGAACAAATTTGAGAAGGGAAAATCGGTGAGGAAATTTTGAAATCAAGAAAGGAAAATCACGAGGGGGAAGGATCAAAGAATATGACCTTGATGATTGCACAAACCCCCAACAGGTCCTCACTGGTGACATTATAAAGCAAACTCCCCGTGACTCGCCACTCCAACACTCGTATCTATAGCCGAGAAGAGAAAAGAAATTGAAGCAGGATGAAAGAGGTGGAAGGAAGAATGGATGCCAGGGTGATGAACATTTTGAAAGAACACGGAGGCATTCCATTGTCGAGACACGTATGCCATTTCGGATGTCGGAGACAGAGCAAGAGACGCTGACGAATTCAAAACGCTCGAATCAAGGTTATTTTGCAAATTTGTCCTTGGCTCAAGCTTGGGATCTCATCTTGGGAAAAGGGTCTCACACTATGTGAAGAAGGCGACGATGACATGCCAGACAACCGATCACTCTACTTTGGTCACTCTACCGGGCACTCACCGAAAGAAGAAGGCCCCAGTCAGCAAAGATACGCCCGCAGGTAGAGGAAGAAGCGGCGAGTGGAGGAAGAAGCTTGCACTCCAGCCTCCGCCCAAGAATATTGAATACGTAGATCCGGGGAAAGAAAGGAGGGATCTCATCGGGTGGGCTTGACCATGTGGCGAACTTGCAAGTGGCCAAAACCAACGCCGAGTATGCAAAAAGGATAGAAGAAGAAAACAAGAGACAAACTCGGCTATGGCGGGAGAGACGGGGAAAGAATAAGGAGAGATGAAGCCGCGGGAAGGCGTATGAGAAGAAAAAGAAGGCGGTGATGACGAGAAGAAGAGAAGAAGAGAAGAAGATCGATCAAGATGAAAGAAGGAGACAATGAAGGAGATGAAGTGTTCTTTGTCAACCCTTCGTGTATTTTATATGTAAATACATACAATGTAAGTCTTATGTAATAATGCTATAAATTTTTTTGAGACAATTACATACTCGATACACCTTGTGATTGTGTTAAGTACAAGAATGATATGATCAATAAAAAGATTGATTATGCGCATACATTCTATGTCAATACACTATCTCAGTATGTATCTTTGTTATTTGCATCTTTGTATGATTTAAGTTTTGGCATCATCAAAAAGGGGGAAATTGTTAGGAATTTTATTGTTTAGATTTTGATGAATGCCATGTAAAACTTAGAATAGAAAGTTGGCTCCCCAATTCTTGCTTTGAAATGTATTGTAACAATTAGAGGCCAAGGCCGAGTTAAGTCGCCTACGCTCCAACTTGCAAGAAGACAATCAAGGCTTGAAGGAAAACTTCACGTGAGACAATTTGAGTACAACAAAGAAAGATGACAGAACTCGACTTAAGAAGCGGTGAGATGCACAGTGAGTGAAACATCACCAAGTCAACTCAAGAGAAGCCAAGTCTCAAGATGAAGTGGAGAAGAGTCATCCATGATTGGAAGTCGACTCTAAGTCACCCGGGGAAAGCGAGGAAACGCAGATCAAGTCGAGATAATCGAAAAGGAACCGTACGTAAATCAAGAGATTTACTTAAACAAGTAATATCTCCATACTACCTTTCGAGTGCTCACCCCGTAAGCGTGCAAAGAAATGAACAATGGGAAGCACTACACCGTGTCGAACTCCGAAAAGGTGATAAAACATTTCATACGAGGAAATGGCAATTCCAAGAAGTGCAAACCAACGATCGCAAAGTGTTTTTCAAAAATGAGCCTATCTCTTCACGGGCAAATTTTTGAAAGTTCACTATAAAAGGCCGAGGAGTTTGATTGAGAAAGAGATGATGCGTGGATGACACACACGTGAGATATACAAGCTTATCAAAATTGAAATATTCTCAATCCTCAAGCCTACATCTCGAAGAACATCAATCCAACACTTACCCGTGAAGGAAAGAGAACTTCAATCAGTTGAAGAGGAAACTCGAAAACAAAGGGTCTACATTCCAAGAAGGATTGTAGAAAGGTTCAAGGGTCGAACCTAGTCTTAAGCGTTTGGAGGGCTTCGTGATCAAATCCAAAGTGCTTGAGCAAGTGAGTCAGAGTAGTAGCAAAGCACCGCCGCGTGAAGAAGCTCGAGTCGCACGAGAAGCCACCGGTGAGTGATCAAGGCGTCTCGATCGAGTCCCCGAAGGATCAAGTCGGCCGTTGTGATCAAGACTTGTATCCGGATTACCACTTTGTAAACCGATCATTACTTAGTGGATTCCTCCGGGGAGTTGGAGAAGAGAGGAGTAGAAGAATTACCCCATCTTCGAACCTCTATAAAAACTTTATCGTGTCATTTATATTTCAAAGATTTAAATTTTCGCACTTTTAATTGCTTATATCTCACGATAAATTTGCTATCCATTTGATAATCTATAAGTACTAAATCAACCTGTAAAAACTTGCTTAATCCAACTTAAGGGTGTTAAGTCTTCCAACGAAAAACAAAACCACGGTGAAGTCAAATTATAGCCAACAAATTGAGTTATTTCTATTAAGCTCATTTGAATCATAAGAGATTGACTCTCCGAGTGACTAATTTGATCCATCTAGACACAAACTGTAGAACTCAGAGATTTAAAAGGCCTAAATCGAAAATTTGGTAAGGTTTATTCAACCCCCTTCTAAACCTTACACTTACACCCCTTGGGACCTACAGATTCAACGGCTGAAATCGACTAAAAGGTTGAACGGTGTCAATAGGAGAGCCGCTAGAGCAACCGGGCTTTCTCATGGGATTAGAAGTATAGTCCTTATTGAATGGGTTTCTTCTATAAGGTCCACTCTCAGTCCTAACCCGTTTTGCATTCCTTCACATTGCTTGTAAAATCTTGCCTGGAATCTCTTTGTATTATTTTGTCAATTTTCTTAAATAATTATAGACATTGTTTCTTTTGAGATTAACACCCTTGTGCGTCAAAATCTATGAAATGCTTCTGATTATATAGGTTACTCTACATATCGATATCCTGTTAATAATGATGTTTCTGTTCATCGCTTCTACTTTACTTGGGGCAATTGGAGTCTAGGCGATGAAGTTTCGAATAGAATGTAGAAAGATTGACTTTTCTTGATTTCTATATTTTTATGCACGCTGATGTAGCTCACGTGAATAGAACTTATAAGTATTACTTTCTTCATCTCTTATGTATTTATGCATGCTATTTTGTTTGATAATTTTAACTACACTCTCTCACTTCAAGTTCAGACAAACTTCCCTTGCCTATAACAAGGTTACTTTTATTAGTGCGACCCATTTGCATCTTGCAATCTGGCATTCAATTTGAATGAAGAAAACTCAAGAGAGATTCATGGGCAACTTAGCAGGGGGACATGAGGGTTGTACAAAAATATCCTAAATACCATAACTTTGTAGTTTTGTATTCTATTTTCATTTGTTTAGTTGCTTGGTAGGATCATGACATCTAAGAAATATATTTGTTTACCCTCTTCTTGTGTATTCTTGAAGGTTTGCTAGGAGATATAACTAAAGTATAAAACTCTTATATAAAAAAAAGAAGCATAAATCAGATACGACAGTTTACCAGGCCATTGCACACACTTTGCTTGTATCGCCTTGCTTGCAAATGGGCCTTCCAAAATATCTCTTATTTGTTGAAAAAGTTATCTTTTAAATTTTTGCTTATAAACAAGCGTTTAGTTTTCTCATTATCTTTATTATTATCTGCTATAAAGTTTCTAAATTACTTATGTTGTTAGAAATATTGTGAGCTAAGAACAAACGTTTACATTTTTCATATAAATGTATCAGAGTGAACATCAAGAATGAAAGCAACTTCATGAGAAGACTTGGTGGTTTTGATTGGTTAAAATAGCTTGAGCCCACCCTAAAACCACATGGTATGCGAATTGTTTCTTTTTCTATTTTTGGTAGTAGTGTTGTCTTATTTTGAATAGAGAAATTTGTTTGGCAAATGAAGATATTTAAATTCGATCCTACACAATGATTGTATATGTTGACTACTCTGCTTATTATATGATGCCATTACAGTTTACATTGATAAGCTGATGGATTTTGGTGAATGGTTTTACCTATGAAAGATTTGATGATTAAATAGATTTTTAATTTAAACTAATGAATTATTAGTGCCTAGAATTTGTACATGTCCTTTGTTTATAATTTGTATAGTTTTTGATATACACTACACGAAATCACGGAATAGCGATAGATCGAATCCATCGCTAAATAACTACTAATTAAATAGTGAAAGAAATGTTTCCGTTGTTAATCGTATGGAAGTTAGCGCTAATTGTCGGAACAAAACTTAGCGATGGATTAGTAACAAAAACTCACTACGGATTATCAAAAATTGTGTCGTTATTTAATATTTTTAATGATGATTTAATGTTCCCTCGCTATATACCGATGAATATTTATTTGTCGATAATTTCTTATTAAATTTCTGACTTTCTTCTTTCCATTTCACATGGATTTTTCTGTCATATGCGTAGCAGCCCCGTCGTCCACCGCTCGCTTGTGTTGATGTCATTGCATCTCATTTAGCCCCAAGTTTTTATATTAGTGGTGAACTACAAATGTTGAAATAATCCCATCGTCATTCAAGGTCGTTCCACCGCTGGAGCTGTTCATGGTCATTGGAGCATTGAGGTATGGTTCATAAATCGAAAAAACTGATTCAAACATTTAGGTTGACTAAGTATGGTTGTTTTTGTTGGTCATTAATTTCTAATTTATGTTTATAAATGTTGATGCAAGGAAGAGAGGAAAACAGTGTCGACTATGTTATTTGATTGCACCTTGATTATATTAGTCTTTTACTTCTTTAAATGCTTGCAATAAATTATCTGATTTTGGGGGCTTTATGTTTCTTTGCTTTTGAGGATTGTCAAGGTTTATTTATACCTTTGATTTGGTATTGATTGAGGTCTAGAAAGAATTTGGGAACGAATCTGGTGTGACGAACAACCATGGACCACAACATTTGAATGTAGAGGTTGATTAAATAGAAAGGTGGGTGTAATTAGATATTCAGATATTGTTTGGGATTTTGGTAGTGGTGTACTGGTGTATAAAAGAAAAGGAGTGAAGATGGCAGAAAAACTATTACATTATTTGACAGATGATAATACATATTTACAAAAGCAAATAGGATGTATGACTGTCATTTTTCAACTGTTTGATCGTCAACAAATCCTTACTGTTGGTCACCCAACTCGATTTCGAGTTTTGGTGAACTGGGACTCCTCAATTTGTGGCGAGATAAGTTTATCCAGGCTTAAAGGCACAAGTTGCGTAACCAAATTGGTTGGTTGGAAATGGCTAAACCGCTTACTTTTATTATTGGTGATCTTCGTTATGTTATCATCCGAGTTATATAATACACAAACTTATATGAAGATGTTAATTCTTGATTTCAAATTGAGTAATGGAATGTGATTTTATCTTTTCTTCACGTTTGCAAGTTTTTGTTTAATTTCGTTGGACATTCACTTTAGTCCTTTCATAAGAGTGGTAGATGGGAATGATTGTGGAAAACACGATGAACTTTCGGTCGTTGTTATGCATTTGATAGTTAGTTGTCACGAGAATCTCAACAATATAATTATACTAAGAAGCTCATGTTGAACCGCATAGTTGAAACCGCACTTTTATTCCTTATTAACCATAGTGCAATGTGAAAGAGGTCAATAACAGATTTTCCCATTCCCTTTAAGAATTGATTTTTTCAATGAATCTTCATTATATAAGTTTTTTTACCCTTTTTCATGTTTATTAATTATTATTGCTTCCTACATTATTAATTTTTTCAAGGCTAATATTCAATTTGCATGAATATGTTTTTAGTACACATTGTAATTACAATTAAATTGAATTTCCGTTTCTTGGTTGTCTATGCTAGAAAAGAAGAACACTTCATTTTGACACCAGGGACACATGGTGCTCCTCTCTGTCTTGCTATACATGTACTGTGGCCGGGCTTGGTGTAGTTTTATGTGTATTACAATTGAGTTATCTTCTGTAAATATTTTTTATATAGAAATCTTGCTATTATATTATGTAATTGCATCTGGTGGTTGATATATTATTTAGTCTCTGAAAAGGATGGTGTTTGAAATCATCGGCTTTCATCTTTCGTTATTATCAGATAAGCATTCACTTTTATTGACGAAAAGTTTCAACTTTCGTTATTATAGAAGATCAGATTAGAATCACTTCTATTGATGATAGTTGCTTTAACAATAGACATGACGAAGTTGTACCTGGATATCATATGCGGGGTGAAGAAGCAGCAGGTCTGCGGCCTGGGGACTCGGGGTGAAGAATCATTGGATTGTTGTGTATGTTTGATGCATAATTGCCTGATTTATTTCTTCTTCTCTAAATTTGTTTATTGTTTATATTATTGTTTGCCATTCTGCTATGATCAACTTGCTAAATTATGTCTGGGCATGAAACTTTTTCAAGACTGTTTATCCGAGTTTTGAGCAAGTCGTCATTGCTAATTAGCCTACTCTTGATTAGTCTTTCCTTATCCAGATGATTTTTTTTAGGGGAAAATAATTTCATTCAATAACTAGGCATTAGCCTCCAAAGAAACAATGTGCTGAAGAGAAGGTGGCACCTCTCCGGAAAACGCGTCGAACACGCAATCGAAAAAGCAAAACAAGCTAGATTATGTGCCAACACATTGGCCGTCTAGGAATGTAGGAAAAAGAAATAGAGATAAAATCATCGCTAAGTTGTTTGATATCGGTGATGATCCTACCCACATACGACAGTCACCAAGATCTCCGTATATTGTTTATAAGTGCCATGCGATCGACTCAACCAAGGCGATGGATATGTGTAATTTACGAGAAAGAACGCGCTTCTCTAAGGGCCAATGCTTCGCCACTTTGACGGGTATTCGGGTCCCATATGACTAGCCAATGTATCGACAATCTTTCCTTCATGGTCGCGTATTGATACTCAATTCCCGTCCCCGCGAGAACGAGCGACAAAGGCATCGGTGTTAATTTTTATGCTAGGGTGGTGGTTTCGCCCAATGTTGTTATGGTGCGTCGGGTGGCTCGGGGTGTAGGCGATGTGGTGGTTCATTAGCTAATTTTACGATCGAAGGCAACGTTCACCCGACTTGAAACAATCCATATGTGTTAGTTTCTTTTCTTGGAATTGAAGGCGATTCCAAGCATACCAAATTGACCACATTAGAACGGCAAACCATTGCCCCCGCTTTCGTATCTTTATATTTCACAAATTCCATCAACATATCGGCCATTGATGCATGAGATTCCCGCTGCTAAGTAATCCAGCGAAGGATGGATGCCGCCAAAAACGAAACACCAATGGCAGTCCCGTAGGGCGTGCTCCATGGTTTCCACGTCTAAACCACATCTTTTGCAAATCGGGTCACTCCATGCGATCGACGAGCCAAGCTAGTATTAACTGGCAGAATACCATTCGCCACTTTCCACATAAAAATCCGTATTTTCGATGGGACGTTGAGGTTCCAAATCCATTTCCACAATGGCGACGACGGGCCTGAGCTTGACAGCTGATTTTCGAGCAATTTCGATGAGTTTAGAGCGACTCTATACCCAGATTTTATCGTGTATATCCCAGATGTTGTATGGTGCCAAGCCAAGAGGTCATTGCTCCAAATATTCCGAAGCCGGATTTTAAGAATTTGATCAGCGTCCTCCCACGTAAATATCTCTCGCACCCGACCTTCGTCCCAATTGTGAATATCCACATTAATAAGGTCCTGTACTCGCATGTCATTTTGTTCCACATAATTTGTCACTTGTGGTCTGAAGTCATGATTTTTGGCCAGCCACGGATCAATCCACACTCGAATGGTCGAACCATCTCCGACAAGCCATCTAAGTTCTTTTTGAAGAATTTCCTTACCTGCCAAAATGCTTCGCCAGGCATAGCTGGGGTTGTGGCCTAATTTAGCAGAAAGGAACTCTCCAGTGGGGAAATAGCGAGCCTTAAATGTTCGAGCAATAAGAGAAGTATCGTCCTGAAGAAGCCTCCACCCTTGTTTAGCAAGCATCGCCCTGTTAAAAGCAGATAGTTCACGAAAGCCGAGCCCGCCCTCCTCTTTCGGGTAGCACAGGGAATGCCATTTTTTCCAATGAATTCGATTTTCATCCTTTTTTGTCCCCACCAGAAGTTTGCAACAAGAGAATTTATTTTTTTGCAAACATTCTGGGGAAGTAGGAAGCAGCTCATAATGAAGGTGGGGATCGTCTGAGCCACACTTTTAATAAGAACCATTTTCCCGTCAATTGATAGAGTACGTGACTTCCAATCCTTCAATTTTTTTGCGACTCTATCGATGAGGCTGCTGAAAATTGCCTTTTTGGATCGTCCAATTGAAGTGGGAAGTCCAAGATAAATGGAGTGTTTATCAACCATCTGAACCCCCAGAAGCCGCGCCATTTCATTCGCATCTGCTTGCATTACCCCGTTACTGAAGATGATTTCGGATTTTTCGAAGTTGACAATCTGCCCGGAAGCACCACTATACGCGGCTATTATATCCTTTGTCTGTCGGATTTCACTTGCATTTGCACGTCCGAAAATAAGACTGTCGTCTGCAAAAAATAGGTGAGAAATAGGGGGCGCTCTTACAGATTTTTACTCCGTTAGACGTCCTAAAACTTCTGCTTTTCGGATAAGCACTGAAAAAGCTTCTGCACAAAAAAGGAAAAAATATGGGGAGAGGGGATCGCCCTGTCGAAGACCTCGAGTAGGGCTAAAAGGGCTGCCAGGAAGACCATTAGTAAGGACCGAGTAGGAAACAATAGTAACACACCGCATGATAAGGGAGACAAGATTGTGCCCCAAACCCATTTTTAGCATAGTACGTTCAAGAAAAATCCATTCAACTCTATCATAGGCTTTGCTCATATCTAGTTTGAGTGCAAAACTACCACGTTTTTTTGATAAACTATTTTTCATGGCATGGAAAATTTCAAAAGCTAGCAGGGCGTTGTCCGTAATGAGTCGCCCCGGAACAAACGCTGCCTGAATAGGATGAATGATGTGTGAAAGAGTGCTTTTCAATCTATTAGCTATGGTTTTTGTAATAATTTTAAAAATCACATTGCACAAGCTAATAGGTCGAAAATCGCTCGGGGATTCGGGATTCTTTTTCTTAGGAATCAGAACAATATGGGTGTTATTAAGGGGGGGGTCAGCATTACTATTCAGAATATCGAGCACCACAAGAGATATATCAGAGCGCACAGAAGGCCAAAAAGTTTGATAAAACAAAGCGGGCATACCGTCTGGGCTGGGGGATTTTGATGGGTGCATTTGAGTCAATGATTCTGTTATTTCTGCTTCTGTAAAGGGGGCGTTAAGGTGGTCTTGTAACTCATCCGGTATCCTCCTGTCGAGAGCGTCGATCGCATGATCCATATTAAGGTTAGTCGTGGAACAAAAAAGATTCTGGAAGAATTGGGTCAGCATCCGTTCAATGTCATTCGGGTCCTCAACTCGGCTCCCATCAATGTCCTTAAGCCACTCAATCGTATTTCTTTTTTCGGCCACTCGCGACTCTATGGAAGAAATTCGAGTTCTTATCTTCGTCCCGAAGCCAACTCACCCGAACTGCTGATACCACATGGTTTCCTCCCTTTTCATGAGTGTTTCAATTTTTTTCTCGAAGGATTTGATCGATGACAGGTTCTCTGTGTTTTGTGTACGGGACTGAAGTCTTTGTAATTGTTCCCTTGTTACTGAGAGTTGATTCTTGATATTCCCGAAGTGGGTTTTTTCCCATGCATGAAGTGAAGATCCCACGTAATGTAATTTTGCTTTAAGGGCGTGTGGGCATTTTCCTATAGGTGCATCCGTCCATGCATTTCGAACTACCGGTCTACAAGATTCATCATCAAGCCACATCTTCTCGAATCTAAAAACCCGCTATCTTTTTTTCCTTTTTTTCGTTTTTCGTTTCGACCATGAGACGACGATAGGAGAATGGTCCAATGCCATGCGAACTTGGTGTTCGACTCTGTAGTCCGGGAATCGACACACCCAACTAATATTAGCCAAATAATGGTCCAGCCGTTCTTGTATGTTCTCTTCATTCGCTTGCCCATTTGTCCACGTAAATTTAAAACCCTCAAATCCCAAATCCTCTATATCAAAGATTTTTTGCTTCTTCTCAAGGGGTGTGGGGTTGGGTGCAGGGGGGGTTAGAAGGGTACGAGGGAGTTTTCTCTTGGATTTGGAAGTATTTGCTGGAGTGTGTTTTGCGTGGGCGGGCTTCGGGGTGTTCGAGCGGTTGGGTGTACGCCTCCAGGTGGATGGTGCGTAGGTGGGTTCGATAGTTAGGGTTTGAGTTGTGGTATTTTTGGGGTTTTCTATGGGAAAGTTTGGACTATTAATGGTATGAGTGTTTTGTATGTTTATGCATGGGAGTGGGCCAATTGGATTGATGCATGGTGTGTTGGGTTTGGGTGGGAGAGTGGTTTGGTTTATATTTTCGTGAGTTTGTGGTAATGGGGGTTGAGGGACCCATGTGGGGGAGAAAGGATTGGTTTCATTATTGAATTGGGTATTTGTTTTGGGGATCAGTGTTTGCGGATTGGGGGTGGATAGGGCTAATGATTGGATGTTTGTAATGATGGATATGTTTTCCTGTGGGGTGGGTGGCGTGGACGTATGGGTAGGGGAATGAGGAGGGTGTTGGTTGTTGTGGAGTGGAGCATGTCGTGGGCGGGTGTGTGTTGAGGTGTTTATATCCGTGTTTTTCGGTACGGGTTTCGGGTTCGAGGTGTTGTATTTTCGAGGTCGTTTGTAAGAAAAAGCTTTCAACCACGGTCCGTATTTGGTTTCCGAAGGATCTGGTGCATCATTACTATCATACTCTTCGCAAGCTCGAAAGTGATGGCCGATCGTACCACAACAAAAACAATAAATGGGTAGTGATTCATATTTCAGTGGGATCCAAATTGGTTCGCCTTTGATTTTCACAGTTAATCCCCTCGGGAGTGGCTTTGTGATATCGATTGAAGCCTTGAACCTTGCCGATTTACCGTAGAGGTCGTCCTCCGGTGGATCCCAGGTTTCGAAACTTCCTATTTGCCGGGCTATCAATCTTAGTGACTGTTCGTTCATGCATGCTACGGGGAGATCATAAGCGCGGGTCCAAAATGAGGCTCGTGTTATTGCGATTGTTGATGGTTGTTTCATTCCGATTATGGATTGGATGGCAAATAAAAATCCCTTGAAGTGCCATGGTTGATTTTGAATCACCCAATCCCGTTCTTTTAGATCATCAAAATGGAATAGGTACAAGTTCTTCCCCCATTCTCTAGCCGAGAAACCCTTTTTAAGTTTCCATGATTTCTTCAACACTTCTAAGAGGTAAAACTAATTGTGAGATTTGTGAGTGCACAATTTACCTACGATGCAGTGACCTTGCGGTGTCTGATAGGTTTTGAGCGTTGTCTGTATTTGCGTCCAAATCCAAAACCTGAGATTCTTGCTCCGTATACTCATCCATATCTTTGTTCCACGACTAACCAAACTATAGTAGCGACCTGAAATGACCTCAAGGGGATACCAAGACTCGACACAAGACACACCAAAGATACTCACCTGATACAAAAACATAAAAGACAGAAAACGAGAAGACTCACAGGGTGTGGAGGAAAAAACAAAAAAAGAAAGAAAAAAAAGGAAAAAAAAAACAGGAAAAACTAACGTCTATGGAAAAAAAGATCGGGGCAATCTAGGACCTAAAAGTAAGATGAATAGATGCATGAAAAGCAAATGACTTGAATGAATAGATGCATGAAATGCAACTGACTAAGGGGTGCTTGGAGGGTGGTGAAAAGAGCGATGTAGGCGATCGAGAACAAACGAAAAGGCAGGAGAAGAAACCCTAGCAAGAACCTGGAGCACGCCTAACTCAAGAAAGGGGTTAGTGGAGTGTTAGTGGGTGACTTGGATGTCATAATAATATTCCATTGACTAAAAAGCATGTTAAGAGGGCAGCTAATGGGAGTTAGTGGGATGTTTAGTAGATGGATAATGGGGACTAGTGGGTGGTTAGGTGTAGGATTACACAACCCAATGCATAAAATATTCACTGGAAATATCCCGCCAGTTCAGCGGTGATGGGATGTGGGAAGAAGTCGATCGGCTAAATTACGCCGATGGAGATAGGCGGTGGTGGTGGCCTGGGAGATGAAAGCTCCGGTGAGGAGAAGAGACGAAAGGAAGAGGACTGGTGGATGGAGAGTAAAAGGACGACATAAAGCAAAGGAAGAAGGAGACACACAAAGGGGAAGAGGCACTCTAAC
Source organism: Rehmannia glutinosa (assembly GCA_016081115.2). Lineage (NCBI taxonomy): Eukaryota > Viridiplantae > Streptophyta > Magnoliopsida > Lamiales > Orobanchaceae > Rehmannia > Rehmannia glutinosa. The sequence continues at coordinate 46,697 of JABTTQ020000199.1, forward strand.
CAAGACCCTAAAGGCAACACGACTCAGAGAAGAGAACGAACCTCCTAACAAGAGGAGAACTTATGAAAAGGGTCAATATTTCTTCCTATTTATAGCCTAGATTTCAATATTGTGTCACAAAATAAATTCATTAGTATATTTCCAGAGTGCTCCTTATCCAGATGATTGTGATTGCATCAAATGTCTCTTTAAATATGCATGTGATTGAAGTTTTTGTTTCACATTTGTTGTAGTCTCATTTTTCTTTTGGCACATATGATTATCTAACGATTGTCCAATTAGCCGCTATAATGTAGAAAACTGCCTATTCTCTGAGGGGGAAATTCCTCTTTGATTATAAAAATCAATGAATCCTTCTTAGCCTCTTTCACTCTGTCCAATTTTACATATATATAATTATATTTAGGGATCCTTTTTAAAATACCTTTAAGTTTAGTCTAACCGCATAAAAGGGCAATCCACAAAATTCACATGACTGTCATATTATTCAGACAATTGAGTAATGAAGTTATTCGTATTAGAACCTTTGACAGCCTGTATGACCTCTTCCATGGATGCATCTTCTTTGTCGAAAATATGTTTTCTTTAGTTGAGGTAGCAAATAGAATTTGCTCCTCACTAACCAGCCCCACTTGTGACCTTAGCAAATAAGATTTAACATGTCCTGAAGCTAAACCTTTCTAATTAAACGTAAATCTATACATACTGTTACGAAAGGACAAAATTAGACTGTTGTGCAATTTTGTGGAGTGCATATATATAAATCTTGAACTACACACAAATGGAGTATGTATAAATTATCCTCCCTCTACTTATTACTTAACTATAATAATATTTTTTATAACATACGTATAATTTTAGATCACATTACGTGGATATTTATGAAATTGTTTTAAAAATAAAAAATACAAAATGACCGTAAATTCAAGGATGAATTTTTTAAGGGAAATTTCATTCATTAACAAAGAGTAAGGAATACCGTTATTCATTTTTATCATGTATTTTTCTTCACATTTGAATTGTAAAAAACAGTTTCAACTACATTAAAAGTTTTCAATGGCTTGGCTTTTTAAACGTTGCTTTTTTTTTTAAGGTAACGTTCCCTTTTTTTAGTACTATATCATTAGGTACTTATTTGATTAACTTTTTATAGATTATATTATTATTATCCCATGATAATGCCTTTGAACAAAAACATAGACATTGCAGATATCTTGATTTAAATTCAGTTGTTGTTGTCACTAAGGTGACCCCCAAAAAAGTTACTTGGGCAATTTTTTTTTTTTTTTAAGTTTGCTGGTTCATAACAATTTCCTAATTTATTGAAGATGTATATAAAACTATAACAATTGAATTATCAATGATTCAATTAATGAACGTTGCAAAGGAAATTACCCTCAATGAAATCATACACATGCTATATACACAATATAAGGTAAAAGCGGTGAACAAAAATTGAGCGTAGTAGTTAGACAATAAAATAGATACAACCCTCTTTGAAGAAGTGCAAGAAGAGAAAGACATTAAGTACATCTATGAATCATGTTAAAGGGAAAAATGACGATACCGTAGGAGAAGGAGACGATAAAAAAACATAAGATAACCAAAATGTTGGTGAGATTGAGTTTTGAGTGATGATGAAAGACACAAACGTATCAAAATAAAATATATAGAGACATTGTCAAATTCAAATAAGAAGAGAACAATGACTTACACAAATAAAACAAGAGACGGCTTAATATAACTTGAATTTTATGAAACAACTATTTTTTATTTTTAAACTTCCATTGGATATAGTTCTATGACAACTTCATTTGAATTCCTTAGCATATGACTTTGTGTCCACAAGGTCTTCACTATATTTCACTTATTAATTTTTATTCATAAAATATAAGTTTGCAATTGTGCGAGACTCTTTGTACAAAATGAATGATATATAATAAAACCAACTTATTTATATTTTATTAATAAATTATATTTTTATTGAATTAGTAAAATTATAGTATTCACGTGCAACAAACGTGTACTTTACTAGTAATTGAAAAGGTACAATTATTTCCCCCACGACAATTAGGTGCTAAAAGATCTACTACTTTAATTCATGTTTTAAAAAAAATATCTCGTTTCTCAAAAAAGAAAAAAAAAAGAATTATCTTGTATATATATGTGTATAAAGACAGATGATGATGCTTTTTAGGGCAGATCACTTCAAGTCAAGGATTCTGATAGAAGTCAAAGTCGTTTTATTCCCAAAGGGAAAAGTCTTCTTCTACAAAAGCTGGAAATTCATCAATTGGGAAGTTGCCTGCACACGTACGCAAACACTAGGAGGGTCCCTGGGGGTTGCCCAGGGAGGCCCCTTCGATGCTCAAGTCAACATGGTGATCGAGAGAGAATAAACAATAATCAAAAACTGAATTAAATGCGTAGGAGTAATTATGAGTATATAACTTACAAATAAAGAGGATATACTTTTTATACCTGGGTGATGGCCATCGTGGGCCGTGCAGGAGCAGAGACGGCCCTGGGGCGGCGCAGATGGTGCCACCGCACAGGGGCCCCCTCCGTTAAGGGCCTCCGAGTTTTTTTTTTAAATATGTTATATGTATATATTGGATTTATAAAACAAAGGTTGAAATAATTGTCGAAAGAATCACTTGGTTGAGCGACTGTCATACAATTTTTTTTGTACTTCTATTTTTTTAGTCTTTCTATCTAACTATTTCTTTTCGGGGTCTTTCTATCTAACTAAGTTTTTGTGCCTAACTAATTTTGTTTTTTGTTTTTGCAAAAACCGAAAAATAGTATTGAGGAATTTAAAGAGCCGCCCACATTTAATCCCCCATCTTGTCATTTATATTTGTGAAAAAATTTCTTTTTGCCAAACCAAAAAAACAAATCATGAATTTGAAAATGAAAGATCATTTTTTCTCAGCTAGCTTATCGGTAGTTTTTTTTTTTTTTGGTCTTTTCTCTATGGTAATTTATATTGATCTATTTTTTTTTGTAATTTATTTTAATAAGACCAAAATATTAAAGTTGGAGTATGATATTTTTGTTATTGTGCATATTATTTTTTATGTTAAATCAATAAAATTACATTTGTAACATTGATTTCATTATTTTAATTCTTTTTTATGAAAACACAAGGGCACCCACCTTTTTTCCACCCTAGACCTCTCGAAACCTAGGATCGACTCTGGCCAGGAGAAATTGGCCTGTGAGCTAGTCCTGAACTCCTCTGGGTTGGGTTATTCCATTAATAGCCTATTGGGCAATTAATATTATTTTAATATATAAATTA
>JABTTQ020001906.1:0-376847 GCA_016081115.2 Rehmannia glutinosa
TTTGGTTGGGCCGGTCTAAGCTCCAGAAATAATGGCCGAACAACCACTATTTGGACCGACTCGATTTGGCCCAAAGTTTTCTTTTGCCTAGCCCGACCGCTTGTTTGATGACTCTAGTATCAATTTACACGAATATTTACATGTTTAATGAAAAGAAAAACAAAAAAAAATGGATTTAGAAACATGTTAAAATTATTTTAAAAAATGTAATTGTAAGAAAATTAAAATAAATATTAAATTTTGATGTATGTCTAGTTTTATATAATATTTTTTATGAATTTAATAAGAGGATCATTTTATCTAAAATAAAAATAACTTCATTCCTGACAGATTGAGAATGGTTAAACCCAATAGGGATGAGAAGAATGACTAATCTCATATTATTGAGTATAGGAATTTCCATGTGAATGAACAATAATATTTTTAAAATATATCAATCGTATGAATGTGAATGAACTTGGGAATGTCCATTCCATTCTCACTTCATTCCTGCATACCAATAATGATGTTAGTTTATTTAGTCTTACAAATGAAATATGCGGTTGGATTGGTTCCTTACTTTTTTTTTTTTAAGTATAGTGAGATCGGGTAGTGAACACACACTTATATTGATCGAACAGTGTCAATCTCGGTAATATCACAAGGTGTTAGGTAAGCAGCCCCGAACCAAACACTATTATCTGCAAACAAAAACCTCAAATACCATTGACCTTTAGTTCTCTGCACATGTCGAATCAGTAAAGTCCTAACTCCACTTGATTCATTCGGGCAATACACACGTGCAGTCCAGTCAACACCACTAGTTGACTGCCAAGAGGGACGACCCCGATCCATCCTCTAGCCCATCAAGATTTCCTACACACCCGTCTGCACCCTGGAAGCCTTCCGGCGCGCTCCACTTCCATTAATCCTTTGAGGTCACCAGACGATACAAATTCCGATACTTTTCTCCCACCATTAGGACCTCTCAGCCACGTGTGACTTTCAAGATTCCACCTCCAGTTGAATACTCACAACCCTTGGAATCCAGTTGACTCAAAGAAATTAGATTTCTTTGCATCTTTGGGACATAAGCCACACCACCCAAAATACGATCCGCTCCATCACCCATTTTAATTTTCACCACTCCAAATCCCATAACTCTACAAGTAGAACCATCACTTAAGGACAAAGTTCATGCCCTCTACATTTGAAGTGAATTAAAATAATCCCGTCTGGAGAACACATGTATGACGCATCCCGAATCTAAATCCACCCATCTCGAGAAGAAGTATCCATACTCGCGAAGATTGTGTAAATATCTCCATCTTCTACAGTTATCACCGCATCACCATCGCCACCTTCACTGTCATCATCCTTCTGTCTCCGAGGACAATTCCTTTTTATGTGGCCCTCCTCGTGACAACGATAGCACACAATGCTCTTTCCCCTGGTCCTTGAATCTGACCTGCTGGTCGCAGATCCACCACGAGATTTCCTCCCATTCCGATTCATACCCCGAGCAACAAAAGCAGATTCATGCCCCTCCTCCTGGTTTGCCTTTTTTGTATTTCGTAGGACAACAATGATGCTTTTATATGATCCAAGTCTAGTGTGTCTTTCCAGTACAATAACGTCGTCACTAGACTATTATATGAATCCGGGATAGAGGTAAGAAGTAAAAGGGTTTTATCTTCTTCCTCAATCTTCACACCAACTTTACCCAGTTGATCCACCAATCCATGAAACTGGTTCAAGTGATCCATCAGATTGCCACCTTCAGGCATCTTCATCTATATAATTGTCGCTTTAGAAGCAACTTTGTGGATAAATTTTTCCCGAGGTACAAGTTCTCCAATTTTTCCACAACTCTGGTGCTGAATCTTCAGAATCATCATCCACAATATTATTAATAATGTTGTCAGCAATACAAAGTCAAATCGTCGACACAACGCATTTCAAATATTCCCATTTCTGGCGTCTTTCATATATGTCGGTTTTTCCTTCTCTCCCTTCAACGCCAGTGCCGGGCCCTGTTGAACTAGGATATTCTTCACCCTTCGTTGCCAAAGAATGAAACTCCCTTTGCCGTCAAATTGTTGCACCTTGAATGGATTTGCCATTGCCACGGTGTCCATCCAGAAAAATTCAAATCTTAATTTTCTACCTTGCCTCGGTTACCAAGTAGCTTTGATACCATTTGTTGGGCGCATTGGAGACGTGTCGTGGTCCGAGATTTGATTTATTCGGATACCCGACAAATCACACCAATAAGATGAAGGCAAAAAATAAATGACACTGACATAAATAAAATACACACAGAGATTGTTAGGTAAGCAGTCCCCCACCAAACACAATTCCAATCATGGTGGGCTGACAGTTTTTTCAAAGGTTGGCTGAAGAGGCCAAATTGATTTTGGCTTGCAAATTGTTCTGCAGTAAAATTCTCCCTAATTTGCCTCTAAAAAGGCTTGGGGATGATAAGGAATTTCCTCACCAACAAGAGAGAAATCAAGAGAGAAAATAGAGTGTAGGCATTTGGGGTGATCAATTTGTGTGAGACAAATTGTGATAAGTGCAGGGAAACACTCGGGTATTTTTTCTCTTGGGGCAATACAAAGAGGTTAGGAAGAGTGTTCTTTGATAGATAATAAAGTGGTTGTACGAGTCTTTTATTTTTGGGTTTGGTCCATAAAAGTTAAGGGGTGTATTTTTCTTGTACCGGAAAATTCTTTATTAGTAAAGAACGGAAACTCTCGTGGACATTGGCGGGTTTTGTCGAACCACGTAAAATCTCTGTGTGCATTTTATATTTTCTGTCGGTGTCATTTATTTTTGTCATCATTTTGTTGGTGTGATTTGTTGGGTATTTTGGACAAATCAAATCTTGATAATAATGCGCCACCGCTATGCCCAACAAAAGGTTAATATCTTAAAATAAGCATGAGCTAGTCTCCTATCAGACGGTCTAACGGGCTTAATCCGTTAGACGGAGCCCCATTAGCTGACCTGGTCAAACTCGATCGCACAAATCTGCTTATCGTATGTGCCCTAGAAATACACGCAATAATTTTTGATATTTCTAAAAACTTACTTACTTTCTCTAGCTCGAGCTATAATCTTAGTTGTTCATTTTTTTACCAAAGAAAGTCAAAGGGTCATTGGATCACCAAACTCAAAATCACAATCAGTAATATCAAAACTTGAGTTTTACCAAGGTAGCAATAATGATATTACCATATAGAATAGGATAAACGATAAGTTTAACCAAAAAGTGCGAATTCCATGTCGTCGCCGCGCGAATCCTCTGCACACAAAGGTAAATACATGTAAGTCCAAGCGCTACGATAATCAGAGGGGGTGAATAGATTATCTCCATCTTTTTCGATTTCGCCCTCTTTTTAAACCGAATGCTCAAACAAAATAATGAAGGTGCGGAATGCAAACAACACACGCGTCGATTTAAAGAGGTTCAACCCACTAGGGCCTAATCCTCTACCACCCCAAAGATATCAGGGATGGATTTCGGAAAGAAAAAGAATTTTATTAATTACCAAAAATTAATACAAATTCAACTTACAACACCTTGAAGAGCACCACACTCTTCTTCAACACCACCTTTGAGATTACCACAATCTCTTCTCAAGATTACCACAATCTTCAAACGGCACCTGTGAAGATTACCACAATCTTCACCTTGAAGAGCACCACACTCTTCAACACCTCAACAAGAAGATTACCACAATCTTCACCTTGAAGAGCACCACACTCTTCAACACCTCAACAAGAAGATTACCACAATCTTCTTACACCTAACACCTAGTTCACCCAAGTGTGTTCTTACCACAAGAACACTCACAAGGATATCTTGTGTTTGAATGGCGACCACAAATTCAAGATTACAACTCGATAATTGATAATACAATAGAGTGCAAGTGTAATCAAGAATAGCCTAGACCTCAAAGATGTGAAAGTGATAAGCTAGGCAATTTTACAACAAGAATAATGACTATGAAAGACCAAGTGTTTGCTTGAAGTGTATCTTGTTGTGTTGTATCTCAATTGTTGTATTGGTTGCTCCAAAGCTTCCTCTATTTATAGGAGATGATTGATCAAGCATAGGCTCCTCTTGGGGATTGAAAATCTCTTAAAAATACAATTAAAATCAAGAATATAGTCATTAGAAATCAATCCCACAATTTAAGGAAATGTGTCATTGTCAAACGGTCATATTTTTCTTTGTCAATACATAGAGGCGCCGGTCGCACGAGAAATAGACGTTGAAAAGAATACACAAGAAAATAACACAGGCGGCCTCGACGTCTACCTCGGCGGTCGACCATCACCCCAACCGGTCCCCTGCATGGATTTTGCAAGATAAAACGTTACGTTTTGAAACACACTTGCAGTGTACCGGTCGACCATTGGCGATCGGCCGACCGACGTCGACGCCAGCATGACGGCGGTCGACTGCTTGTTTTTCTTTCCGTCTCATTTTCTGTTTCTAAAAACATCTTCGGTATGGGTTGCCCTATGGGGTATTTACCAGGTCGACCATGAGATGTAAATATTGTCAATTTGTGTTGAAAATAAAACTCAAGAAATACTCGAAAATTTAGTAAAAACATTTTAAACCGATCGAAGTATTAGGACAACATTTAGAAACATCTTTTGAGAGTGAAAACTCAACAACGTAAAATCATTAAAAGCGTTGTCCAATTTAGACGAAAATAAACTTTGAGAAAATACTCCGGAAAATATTAAAATCATTTTAAATCATTTAGGAGTATTTGGACAACCTTTAAAAACATTGTTTTGGTGATAAAAATAAAATCATCAAAATTAAGATAAAAACATGTATCAAACAATCTCTCCTTTTTGATGATTACAAACCAAAACAATTTTTACTCAAACTAAGAGAGCAATTTTAGAAATGATTTTCCGGTAAAAACATTTGACCGTTTGGAAGCAACCAAAATTTCCAAAAATATTAAAGCAACCAAATAGGGAGTAAATATTTTCAAAAATAAGCACAAGCTCCCCCTATCCACAGGCACATCAAGAATAATGTAAGAGCAATAATCCATAAGCTAAAAGCTTTAGCTTTTATAATTTGTTCAAGAGCTTATAAGCTCCCCTGTCATAAAACAACATTTAACAATAATATAGGTCCATCAAGCAACAATTGGACTAAAAATAAATCACAATTTATGGCTTTTATGAGCCATAGCTTATAGCTTTTATGACAAGCTTTTATTAGCTTCTTTGAGCTAACGAGCCAATTTCCTGTTTCTCCCTTTGGAATCATCAAAAGAATGTTAGGATGATAGAAACATCATAGAAGTATATCAAAGTGCACAAAGAAATGGTTTATCAACCATTGAGCAATTTAGCTTAAAACCAAGGAAAATGGGAGAAATATATCATGAAGAGTTCATATGCTCGTTTTATTTCCCAAAACATGATTTCAATGAGTATAGAAGACTTTTGGAAGCGAGAGAATCATGTAGAAGTTGAAATTTTCATTGAAACATTTCATCGAACACCTTGTGTGCGTAAGAAATGGAAGAGGTTGTATATAACCTTTGTAAATGGTTCAAGCCAAAAAAAAAAAAATTTCATATCATCAATCAACCTCATTCAAAGCACAAAAATCATATGCACCATATGCAATAATATGTTCATCAATTAAGAAGCTCAAAGTAGATTCTCAAGGGTTCAACCCAATTGAGATAAGCTAAGAAAGATCAAGGCATTACAAATGCCAAAAATTAGAGCAACCATCAAGTAATAAGTCATGCTTTCAACAATACATGTATCAAATGTCCCAACATATTCAACTAAGCATAACAAAGCAATAAAAGAAGCACTTTTACCATCAAGTACTTCATACCAATTATCAAACAATGCTTTAGAGCATCAATTACTCCATCAAAGTCATGATCATTCACAAGTCATTATCAACTTGCAATTTTAACCCTTTAAGAAAAACAAGCAAATATCATTAGTACAAATGAGTTTTACAAAAGTTCATAAAAGTTCAAAGCAACTTAAATGAAAATGCTAGAAAGTAAAGGAGATGGGGATATCAATCTTCGTCCAGAAGAGAAGCAAGTTAAAGGGTATGAGGTCCTTGATGAATTTCTTCAATTTGCCAATAGACTTCTTCAAACTAGAATTTTCCTTTTTCACGACCCGGAGCTCTTTTCTAAGAGAGGCCACATCTCTAAATGTTTCTCTTTCCACTTTGGCCATTCTCTCTTTGATATTTAGATCTTCAACATCCAACTCGTCTTCATCTCCTTCCTCATTTTCTTCTTCCCTAATTTCTTGTTCATATCCCACATTTACTTCTTCATTTTCCTCTTCATCCCCCACATCATCTCCTTGTTCATCAAACTCACCTCTTCCAATATTTTCAACCTCATTGTCATTAAAGAAATCATCCCGAGGTTGTTGTTGATGTCGGGCACGCCCCTAGCGGCTTTGGTAGGAACCCGTGGTAAATGTCGTCGCGATTCTTACCATTTGTAGAATGTTGGTATTATCAAAATCATTGTGACGAATTTCGGTATTCATTTCATTTTCGGGTATCCCGATAAGTATAAGAGTCGGCAAATCAAATTTCCCAGGTATATTTCTTCTTGGTAAGCTTTCTAGATTCTAACAAGCAATGTACAAAAATTGCCCCATAATTTACTCTTTCTCTCGAACAATCTTATAGGTGAGAAAGAGTTCGAGATTACTTGGAAGTTTTACTTCCTTTCCACAAACACAATAGGAGCAAATGATAGATATAATCCTATAATTTGGCGGCATTGCCGAGTATGTCACTTCGGGATATACTCCTAAAAAGGTTTTCACATGATCTAAAGTGAGACACCGAAAATGTTATCATCCCAACGGTGCAATTCACATTGACTACTCCATCATTTGCACGTTAAAGTGATCACAAATATCGCCAATGTCCATGAAAATGCCTACCATTAACAAAAGTGTGAAGTTCCAAAGGATTATCTATCGTAGCATCAACAATCCACATATTTGCATAGAAAAGTTTTATAAGCTCGTCATCATAGTGCAAACACGGATTATCCCAAAGTGAAACCCATCCTTGAATTTCAAGTAAGCTCTAATATCCGGAAATTCATCATGAAATGCTTGAAAACGAACCATACGAGTGCACGCAATTTTCTTATCATTCAATCCAATATTCTCATAATGTTTCCTCCGCAAGTTTATTTAAAAATCGAAATCTATTAGCTCTCAGAGGAGGCTCGTAGAGGAGTGATAACTTACTAGAGTCCCAATGAATGCTTGATTTTGAAACCCCGACTCTTAATTCGACAATCTCCTCTTGGTGAGCCGATTTTGGTGGTTTCTTTGTAGAATATCATCTTGTTGGGGATTTGAAGAAGATTCACCCTTTGCCTCCTTCTCCTCTTTTGAGGATTTCGTTCGGTAGAATTTCTTGGAGGTGCCATATATGTAAGATTCTTGTAAAAATAAGAAGATTAACAACAAGAATCGTGAAAAATGATGAAGAATTGAAGATTTTAAAGAAAGGGGGAAAGATGCGCTGAACAAGGGTTTGGGAATGTTTTGAGTCTGCATTTCACGAATGAAGACGAGAATGTTTTAAAGTGCAAAAATTTACAGGCGGCCGGTCGAGGTGGGGTGCGACCGGTCGAGGTGCGGGCGGACGGCCGCCTCGCTTATGACCGCCCGATTGATTTTTCTTTCTCCCGCATTTTTCAAAATTCGATTTTTCACCCCAAAAGTTTTAAAACTTTGCAAAAATATAGGTTTGGACTAAATCCAACAAATATGGGTTTTGGAAAAACATATAAACGATAAAAACGAGACTAAACACGTAGTGCCTTTTAAGAGAAAAATATTTGCAAGATCAATTAGAGGCACTTAAGGGGTCAAAATGAAATATCTTGAAAGATATGTGCATAAGCATAAAATCGAGTTTTAAGGAAAGATACGAGTAGACATACCTCGATGGTTTAAGAAACTTGATAACGTAATAGCCAATGAGTGTGAAATATGTATCCTACACAATTCTTAGACAACATTTGCATAGAAAATTCAAGTGTAGGCAAATAATATGAGATATCAAAAAAGAGCTTATGCTATAAGATTTCATAAGAGATAATAAGCCACATAAGTCTAATGAAAAGCTCAAGAGTTTTTAGAAAAACATGCAAGATCTCTTTTAAAAATATTGAAACTCATAAACATATAAGAGACCTATTTAAAAAATAAATACTTGAAAAATCATTTTGCAATTAAGACACAATTAAAAACATGCATATAATTAAAAGAAATAAAATGCATATACAAATGGGGAGATACGGTTTACCAATTTCGCCGTTTCCATGGGTTGTGTCTTTCCCATTGTTGATGATGATATCTTCCCATTTGGAAGTCACTTTGTTGATGATGACTTCCGATTACTCCATTTCAAGGTTTGTTACCTTTCCATGGTTGATGGTCTCTTCTTCTTTGAAAATCATCTTGTTGATGATGTCTTTGCCATTTCAAGGATTGTGTTCTTCCCATTTTTGATTATATGTTCTTCTTGGAGATTGGCTTTGTTGAGAGTGGTTTCTCCTTCTTTGATCAAATGAAACGTTCATTTGATGTTTTCTTGGTGGCATGAATTTTCTCCGATTTTTGCTTTGCCGGGTACCTAATAGCACATTGTTTTGTGGTACCCTCATGTGTTTGGGTCCTTTAAGATTAGCTTTGAGACTTTTAGGTCTCCAACAATATTTAGAGCTATTTCTAGCCCGACAAGAATTAGCCGTATGACCCTTTTTGCCACAATAAAAACAAGTAATAATTTTAGGAGCATAATGACCAATATGCATATTGACTTGATCCTTTTTCATATGATTAACAACATTAGGCTTATGATCAAGTCCTTTATCACAATTATTAATATCAACAATATTGGACATTTTATTAGTACTCAAGTTGGATTTTAATAAATCCTTTTTCATGCAATCAATATTCTCAACAAGAGTACTATTTTTTTTTTTTCAAGGTTTCTAACCTTGTCAAGTGTGGTGGTGTGAGCACATGATAGTGATTCATAAGAAGTAAACAAACTATCCTTATCATTTTTCAAAATATTGAATTCCTTTTTCAAGTTTTTGTATCTAACAAGTAAGCTTTGGAATTCATTTTGAAGTTCATCATAATCATTTTGTAAATCACTATAATCATTTTGAATAATGATATCATAAGAAGTAGAGGGCTTAAGACATACCTCATTTTCTTCATTGATGCCCATAAAGCAATATTCAACTTCTTCACATTTGGAAGTTGTAAAGAGCTTATTCCTTAGATTTGAGCTTGTATGACCTTGAGAAGTAGATGCTTTTGTTTGACTCTTTCATTTGCAAATACTCCATAGATGGCTTCTAATTTTTGCCATACTTCATGTGCCGATTTTATTCCTACAATATGTTCATATTCTAAATTAGTAAATGAACAATATAAAATATTTAAAGCCTTACCGTTTAAGGAGATGAATTTCTTTTCTTCATCATTGAGCTTTTTGAAGCCTTTTGAGGTGTATGGTGTATCTTTCGTCGGAATGGATTCTCCATTAATGACGGTGTTCCAAATGTCGAACCCGCAACCTTGTAAGTAGCATTCCATTCTTTCTTTCCAAAATATAAAATTTTTGGAATCAAACCGAGGAGGTGGCTTGGTGGTGGAGGTGCAGGAAAGATGAGCTTCGTTCGAAGCCGACGATCGTTTCTCTTTACTCGCGATGTGAAACGAGCTTGCCAAAGAGTTTGGCTCGATACCACTTGTAAGTGTCCAAGCGGCTACGATAATCTAGAGGGGGTGAATAGATTATCTCCATCTTTTCGATTTCGCCCTCTTTTTAAACCGAATGCTCAAACAAAATAATGAAGGTGCGGAATGCAAACAACACACGTCGATTTAAAGAGGTTCAACCCACCCAGGGCCTAATCCTCTACCACCCCAAAGATATCAGGGATGGATTTCGGAAAGAAAAAGAATTTTATTAATTACCAAAAATTAATACAAATTCAACTTACAACACCTTGAAGAGCACCACACTCTTCTTCAACACCACCTTTGAGATTACCACAATCTCTTCTTCAAGATTACCACAATCTTCAACGGCACTCTGTGAAGATTACCACAATCTTCACCTCAAGAGCACCACACTCTTCAACACCTCAACAAGAAGATTACCACAATCTTCACTCAAGAGCACCACACTCTTCAACACCTCAACAAGAAGATTACCACAATCTTCTTACACCTAACACCTAGTTCACCCAAGTGTGTTCTTACCACAAGAACACTCACAAGGATATCTTGTGTTTGAATGACGACCACAAATTCAAGATTACAACTCGATAATTGATAATACAATAGAGTGCAAGTGTAATCAAGAATAGCCTTAGACCTCAAAGATGTGAAAGTGATAAGTTGTGCAATTTTACAACAAGAATAATGACTATGAAAGACCAAGTGTTTGCTTGAAGTGTATCTTGTTGTGTTGTATCTCAATTGTTGTATTGGTTGCTCCAAAGCTTCCTCTATTTATAGGAGATGATTGATCAAGCATAGGCTCTCTTGGGGATTGAAAATCTCTGAGAAAAATACAATTAAAATCAAGAATATAGTGTTAGAAATCAATCCCACAATTTAAGGAAATGTGTCATTGTCAAACGGTCATATTTTTCTTTGTCAATACATAGGCGACCGGCCGCACGAGAAATAGACGTTGAAAAGAATACACAAAGAAAAAACACAGGGCGGCGGGCGGCCGACGCCTACCTCGACCGTCGACCATCACCCCAACCGGTCCCCTCATGGATTTTGCAAGGATAAAACGTTCGTTTGAAACACACTTGCAGTGTACGGCCGACCATGGCGGCCGTCGGCCGACGGTTTCGGTCGACGACGGGATGCGGCCGAGTCGCTTGCTTTTTCTTTCCGTCTCATTTTCTGTTTCTAAAAACATCTTCGGGTATGGGTTGCCCTATGGGCGATTTATTCTGGTCGACCATGAGACAGAAATATTGTCCAATTTGTGTTGAAAATAAAACTCAAGAAATACTCCAAAATTTAGTAAAAACATTTTAAACCGATCGGAAGTATTAGGACAACATTTAGAAACATCTTTTGAGAGTGAAAACTCAACAACGTAAAATCATTAAAAGCGTTGTCCAATTTAGACGAAAATAAACTTTGAGAAAATACTCAGGAAAATATTAAAATCATTTTAAATCATTTAGGAGTATTTGGACAACCTTTAAAAACATTGTTTTGGTGATAAAAATAAAATCATCAAAATTAAGATAAAAACATGTATCAAACAATACACCCATTTGTCGGTGTTTTTTGGTTGGTTGGGGCTAATTACTTTGGCTCTTGCCGTTTTCTTTGTTAGCTTGTAGTTCAAACACGAATATCTACTTTTCAAAATCATATCCCATTTTCCTAAGTCCAGCCGAGTAATACTTTTATGGAGAAATACTAATACATTTTATAAGAAAAACTAATACTTTGCGGAGAGCACTACTAAATATACTCTAGAAATTACTAATATTTTTCGAGAAACTACTAATACTTTTTCGAGGGACAACTAATACATTTCTGGAGTATATTCATGAGAAATACTAAAATACTCTTCAGAGAACTACTAATACATTTATGAATAACTGCTAATACGTTTTAGAATGACATCTAATACTTTTCAGAAGGACTGTTAATACATTTCAGGAGATAATTTCAATTATATTCAGGGGAACTACTAATACATTTCAAAATAACTGCTAATACATTTTAGAAGGACGACTAATACTTTTCAGAAGGACTGTTAATACATTTCGGGAGAAAAATTTAATTTATTTCAAGGAACTACTAATACTTTTTCGAAGAACTACTAATACTTTTTTGAGGAACTGCTAATACTTTTTTGAGGGATTGCTAATACACTTCAAGAGTATATTTAGGAGAAATACTAAAAAACTCTTCAGGGAACTACTAATACATTTTAGAAGAACTGCTAATACTTTTTAGAAGGACGACTAATACATTTCAGAAGGACTGCTAATACCGATACTCCCTGAAAACTACTAAAACACCATTGCTAGTATTACAAAAATGCCACGGATCGGGTCGACCGTTTAATAGGTCGACCGTTAGACGGTCAGGCCGGGGAGTTTTTGTGAATAAGCATTAGTGGGCTCCATCATTATCAAATTGAACAAAATGTCGGGTTTAAAAAAAGAAGTTGAACTAAATGTCAAATCATCGTATAATAACTTTTATTTCAAATTCTAAACTTGCATTCCAAGTCCACAAGATTCAACTAAAGCATTTTATGTCGTAGTTTTCAATTCCAATAAAAAAACTAAAGCATTTTCCTTTTTTTTGGATAAAGAAAATATTGTAATCATAGAAGATGCATAAAAACAACAAATACATCAAAAATAAATTCGATAGAACACTGAAAGCCTAAAATCCTACTCAAATGGCAACAAGTTTTCATTGAGTAACTGCTTACACAAATAATAGTGAAGTGAACAATTAATGACACATATCCTCACCTATTCTGCAGCTCTGACGAAGAAACTCCAAAATCTTTGAAGCCCATTCAAACAATCATCAAATGATCGGACGAAAAACACACCTATAAAGAGGGGGAGAAGAAACTTCTGCTAACATTGAGAGAAGATGCCTACTTACACATACGACAAATTATACTCTTAATGTCCAATCATTCTATTCCCATTTTTTTTCTTTTCTAATTTATTGTTTTCCTAAGTATTCTTATATAATCTCTATTTTCTATTAAACACCTATTTTCTATTAAACAACGTAATATATAATTATCACATACATTTTTAGCATTGTAAAATTGATCCTACAACCAAAAGATGTCACAGAATGGTCTTGCAAAATTCGTGGTTTGCAAATAATTTTGTAACTATATAACAATTTCAATTTTAATTTTGCAAAATGCATAGTATGCAAAACAAGTAATGCAATTATATGAAAATCTCGATTTTGGTCATATTTTCATCAAATTTCAATCACGTGAGCAGCATGTATAATTTGTAACTTTCGATAAAATTAAGACCAAATTAAGATGTTTATATAGTTACAAGACTATTTGCAAATCATGCATTTTATGGGATCTAAATTGAGATGTTTATCTAGTAAAAGGACTATTGTGCAATTAGTGAATTTTGCAGTACCTTTTTGCGACCGATTTTTAATTACAGGACTAAGGAGAATAGGAAATGTGGCTGTTCTAGCGCCACGCCACCGTTCCCCGCCCCTTTTTTCACCGCTAAATTAACCGACGGCGGCGGTTTTTCGATTCCCACGAGAAAGACAATCCAGAGAAGCAGAAACCTAGAAAAAAAAATTACACACAAATGGATCATTACAAAGTATTGGGGGTTCACAAGAATGCGAGCAAGGACGAAATAAAGCAAGCTTTTCGGGAATTGGCGATGAAATTCCACCCGGACAAGCATTCTCAGTCCTCGAAGCATTTACGAGATTCCGCCACCCACAAGTTCAAGCAGCTCTCGGAAGCCTACGAGACCCTCACTGACGATCGCAAGCGCGCGGAGTATAATCTCAAGAGAAACGCCTATGGCTATGGGGCTCATCAGAGTAAAAATTATAATTACAATTACGGCAGAGGCGGCGGCGGCGCCGGTTATACTTATAGCAATCCTTATGGTTATGGTTATGGATTTAGTGAGTCCGCTAGAAGAAGCGGCGGCGACGGTATTTTTACGAAATTTGATATAGGTCTTCGGTATCTCACGACAAAGAGTTTTCTTCTCAATGCCACATTTGTCGGGTAATTAATTTCTTTTTATGTTCTTTAATGTTTAATTTTTATTTAATTTTATCTGTATTTTGTGCAATTGTGTGTGTGTGTGTAATATTTCGTCATTTTTCTGAAGTAATCTGAGGATATAGATGAATGGTTGTGAATATTGAAGCTTCTACTTCTTCCATGGGGCAATTCTAATGTGTTCTAATGGAAAGTATTCTCTAGCATCTGATATAGTGATTTAGACTTCAAAAGGGAAGCTTAACAGTCTAAACAAATTTAGGAACTTGACATTATAATGGAAAATCTTAAGGAATTAGTTTTCAAGGTAACCTTATAGCTGCCATACCGCTACATTGTAAGTTAGATTATTCGGTATTACAATACAAGGAAATAGAGAGAGAATGATCTCTGTCTAGAAATATTAGGATAAAGCGAAATAGAATAATCATCATGAATTCTGTATCTCTAAATGTTATGCCGAGTAAATAGAAAAACCTGGATTTCGGAGTCTTTAGGTCAGTTTTTCTATTAATTTTTATGGTTAAATGGAATTTCTACAGAACTGCAGAATAGAAACGCGAAAAACAGCTGATATAGATAGTGGCCATCGTAAGTGGCATTGACAGTTTGTGATGAATAGGGAAAGAGATCTAAAAGGAGGACACCCTGTGCTTGATAAAGCATGCTTTGAGGCGTTCAGTAAAAATAAATATCTGAATCTTCATGTTATGTCCTTTGTTCTTTCCAATTCCAATTCATGCTGGTGGAGAATAATTGATGGATTGGACTTTTCATTCACTATTTCTTAAGCACACGCGCACGCATACACACACACACGTATTTTATAAATGTGTAGATAGCCTCAGTGATGTTGGACGCGTATATTGGTTTATCTCTTGAGAGTTGATGTGAAATCACACTTGAAGTAAAATAATGAAATTTATTGTCTCTCTCTCACAGGTTCAGTGGATGATATTGAGGTTATATGCTATGTGTGATTTTTGGAACCATATATGAGCAAACATTATATTGTCTCTCTATTTGAGATTCTGTGGATGAAATCTTGAGGTTATAGGGTCTCCTTAAAGAGATTCAGTTTGTTGACCTATGGGTGATATTTGGAACCATATATAAGCAAATTAAAATAAAGAAAAATGGACATTTAAGAATGCTGAGGTGTTGTAAATCACTTTCATTGTGATTTTGTTCCTGGAAGTCATGCAACTAGTGTTCTGTTTCCAAGATAACTTAGTTGCAATGAAGAATTTAAATATTAGTAGTAGAAAAAACTGTTTGTGGGGTTGGATGCAAGTTTAATAGTTCAAAGCTGAATGTATGAAAGACGTGATGGTGATGAGAAGTAACTTCAGTTCTAGGGTTAAATTGGTTCTCATAATCCTAGCAGAAGCTTCTAAAGCTTCAGAAAGAATCTTAGAAATTGATTTTCATGACTCACAGCACAGACTTGTAGATGCTCCAAGGCATATTTATGTCAGTAGACTCCAAAATCTCTTACAATTAATATGAGTTTGTTTTGCAAGTGGAACTAAACTCGTTTGGTCATGTTCAGTATTGTTCCAGTTCCGGGTCATGTTCAGAATTGCTGGAACAATTCTAAAGGCTATAATTACAAAAAGTACCAAGGTTTTTTTTTGGTGGGGCTGAAAAAAAATGATGTCAGTATTGCTGACGACAAGCATATAACTTAAAAGAACTGATTTGACTCTGTCATAGTGTTTTTGGATAAAAAGCTGAACAAAATCCAGAGTATTTCAGTTAGATTGTTCCTGGAGTTTATTTCTGTTTAATCTTCAGTGTTTGGATTTCATTTTATCTGGTACATCTAACTTAATCAACAGAAATTTGTCTGGTTTCAACAGATGTATATTTGTGCTATGATATTGTGTACATCTTATTTTAGCAAAACATTGTGAGACCAAATTTCAGGATAAAATTCTTACTTTAAAGCAGTTACTGCAAGTCTTGCTGACTACAGTTCAGTTAAGGTGGCATTATAGTATAGATCAAACTGTAAGATCTACTCCACACCCCCAATTTACATGAGAAGCCTACCTCGACCAATGATTAAATCATATTCTACTATAGGAAACATTAATTCTACTTAAATGAACCGTCTGATTACTCTATGCCGTGTGTGTTAGTTTCCAATGCAATATAGATTGTTAAAAATGATAGTTCAAATACCTCTGATTTAAATATATTTTTTTTTGGAGCTAAGGTGGAGACAATCATGCAAAAATTTTGGTTGGTGTTTAGAAAGTTTACCACATTTTAAAACGTAAACAAATTTATGATCAATTCATATTTCTGTATATTCATTGTATATGAACATGTGCTTAATGCACGTACAAATCAAAGCACCGTCTTACACGTATATGTCGTACCAGTGTTTTGTTAGGTGGGATGTATATTATCGATGCCAGCGGCAAGGCTCTATGGGAAATGCGTAATCCTGGGGTAAGACGCCGATCTGTTTTCCTTGCTTTATGCTAATATCTTAATTAATATTTTATGCTTGTTATTTCCATTTCGCACATAACCATGTATGACATCAATAACCAAACAAAAGCCATACTAAAACTGTTAGCGTGATAAAGCTTAATAAATATTACACCGAGTTTAGTACCTCATTCTTATGATTATCCACTGTCTTAAAAGCATTCTGGCAATTTGGTTCTCTACATCAAGATTAATACGGGAATGGGTCTGATTCTCACATTATTCCTCATATTTTCAGGGATAATTACAAAAATACCCTGAGGTTTGGGCTAATTACAAAAAAAACCCAGAGATTTTTGAAAATTACAAAAAGACCCTTGAGGTTTGATTCCGACTTACATTTTCCTCTTCATAAGCAAAAAACCTTTCAAAAAGAACCCCTGACTTGTACAAAAATATTACAGTTACCCCCTTAAATTTAGGGCAAAATTAAACCTCAGGGGTTTTAATTTTTTAAAACCCCGGGTTTTTATTTTCTTTGTAATTAGCCCAAATCAAGCTTTTTTTTTGTGGTAATTGTCCGTTTTTTTTTCCCTGTAATTAGCCCAAATCAAGCTTTTTTTTTGGTGGTAATTTTTTTTATGATTTCAAAAGGGTAAATGAGTAGATTACAATGCCATATCATACTTTCTCTAAAGCTTTATCTTGAGAACTGTTTGCCTGTAGTGGCTTATACTACATTTTCATTTCTTATGTATGCGATGTGATCGCAGAAATCTTTTGAAGAGGCGATGGAGTCTGTAGAAAAAGCTAAAGCACGCAAGGACAACTCTCATTGAGCTCCATTCTTGGTTTATACTGTTGAAGATCAATGTCAATAGCTTGAGGGGTCGAATCATATACGTGCACCCATGGGTACTTCATTATACGAAACCCATGAAATGACATCGACCTTTCCTGCAAGCATTATCTAAATAATTCATAGCACTTCATTGTTGGATATACATGAGCCTATACAGATTTCGTTCGTCTACATCTGGGGATTGATATGCTTTGGAAGAAAATTGTACAGTTTGGATTAACCTAATATTAGCTTAGTTAGTTTTTGTATTGTGTATTTTTCAGAGTATAGCGAATTCTTTGTGATGTAAAAATGTAAAGCGGGATTATATGTATTACAGAAGATACAGAAAAGTGTATGTGTGTGGTTGGGATATCAAATGCCCAATGCTTCTCATGAGAATTTTGTACAACTCTTGATTGTATACTTTCCACTTTTACATGAAATTCCTTTATTTGTATGTTTTGGATTTTGAGTGATAATGTCCCTTAATTAAAAAATAAGATGATCTCCATCCATGAGGGTTCCACTGCCCATAATGTCCTTTAATTAAAATATATAGGATTACAAGCTTTGTTAGAACTCATTCTTGAAAATAAGAGATTCTTGATAACTTTGTTTTGCTCGACCTGAACTGAATATGATTTTAAATCCCATCTGCCAAATAACAGTATACCCACTAAAATAGTGGACCCTTAAGTCATAAGAGAGAGTTTGGCTATGAAAGATACTATAAGTTCTTATATCTTTTTGAGCTTATATAGTAGATCTTATTCTGAAAATTGCTGAAGTGTTTGGATAGAATAAGATGATATAGTTTGTAAGATGTTAGTAATGACAATTGTTTTTATTAAAACTGTCAAAATTAAATGAGGATGTCAAAATAAGGTCTTATTTTGATAAAAAGTAAGGAGATTCCAACTTCCTTGAAAACTGCTTGTAACCTTCATCATATAACATTCATGACACATAAACAAGCTCCTAAAAATCTTATGAACCAACAATTACTTTACAAGAAACCAAAAAACTTGACCTTATCCTTATCATATTAATCACAACATGATCATCATAAGCTAATTATTTTTAAAATAACAAGAAAATTAACCTACAAGGCTATAAAGCACAGTTTACACTTCTGTACCCATCTAACAAGTAGCATATATCCAAAACAGCAACTTAGAAGTTACACACATTAACTCCTTCACAAGATAGTCGATGAGGAGCGAAAAATCTCCGTACAAAATATACAACCTTGATCCAATTTCACCATTTACAACACGTGCTGCGATAAAATGGCTACAATGCCAAGGCCCTTGCTTAATATACAACAAACAGCTGTCTAATGTATAATATACAACGATAGTATTGTATTTCGCAAAAAATACAATGCAAACACCAAAATGGGAAAACAGAGAATATTAGCAGTTTTGCCTTCTATGTAGAGGAAATAATAGCCTAAGTGTAAATGGCCAGAAAAGTTTTAATACGATAATAGTATATGAAGGAAAAAAATCGAACGCTATGCAAAAGGATTTCCTCCGATAGATGCTGCAACAGGGCCTTGGGCAGGGATAGTACTGCAAGAATGCCAACTAATTAGTAAGACTGGTTTAATTGGACGAAATGTACCACATTTCATTTCTAGTAAGGCACAATAAACTGAAAGGAGTCGAACAATTAAAGTGTTTGTTGAATAATAGAGAACGGTGTTGTATTGGAATTGGAGTTACAATTCGAAATACTGCCCCATTAGTTTTTTTAGCGTATTTTCCATGTATTCCAATTCCATGAGTCCGATTCTACCAATCCAACCAAAATTTAACATGCTATTTCATCAGCTATAACAAATGGCGTAATATTTAAATCACTTCTTCTGAAGTTGCCAAACTAGGTAGAAATCTCAATTAACTCATCCACTGCATAATTATTTCTTTTTGTAACTCCACCTCAGCTTTTTAGGAAATTTCAATCTATTGACAAAAACATGCTCGACTCGTTTTCCATGGTAAGAGAGGAAATTAATTCCACCTCCATATCAGAACCACTTATTTTTCTTGCTCTTATCTTTTCTTTTCTTTTTTTTTTTTTTTTTTTTTTTGTAAGTCCTCTCATGACCTTCTCCTCCCACCAGTCAAACTATGCACATGCCTGAACGCAAAAGAACTCTCCCTCCCTCCTTTAACAGCTAAAAACATTTAGTGGTTCTTCTTAACTTTATTCATTAACTCACTTATCTTAGTTTGAACTTCTCTTGTCCAATTATATTAAACTATTTTTTCCGCTTCTCTCAGCAAGCTAAGACAAATAAATGACTTAATCAAAGAATGTTGACTGCCAAAGCAATTATAATTTTCGATTTTAAATATTTGATCAAGAAGAGAGATAATTTAGTAATTTAGGATGTTTGCTATCGAAATGAAATATATAGCACAACTGACTGCCAGCGCCAATGATACTTGCACTCAACACAGAGATTTTAGTAGGTTCAGCCTTGAAACCAGTAGAAATGAAATTAAGGCCTTTGACCGTAGACGATGGCGTCAAATGATCCAAATAGCAAACCCCAGATAGTCGGGAAAAGGCTTAGTTTGTTGTAGTAGTAGCCTTGAACGCAGTAGGCAAATCCACCTAGGGCATCTAAGGCATATTACTATATAGCTAAATAACTATAGCAAGAAACAGAAGAACAAGCCGCAAACCAAAAAGACTTCACACTACACTATAACTACTAGGGACAATTACAAAAACTACCCCTGAGGTTTGGGGTAATTACACAAAAACCTAGAGAAGATTCAAAATTACAGAAAAAACACTGAGGATGCATTTGGATTGGAGGATTTGGATTTGGGGAGGGGATTTGGCGGAAGAATTTCAAATGACTCCATCTAAGATGAATTTGAAATCCTCCAAATGAGAAGAAATGTAAAGAGAGCTTACGATATTTGGGTGCTTGGCGCTTGTCCGGCTATAAATCCCAAAGAGCCTGCTGAACAAAGCATAGATTCAGTGTGATGCGGATAGTGAGAAAATATTTCTTTTAAGAGAATAATCGAGCAGAAACATAATACCACTTGGAAGATCAAATGTAACACCACCAGAACTATAGGATGCAACAGAATTTTCAGGAAACCAGGACTCATTTGAATCACCAACATAGGGATCTGGCATATGATTATTCGGTAAAGCTGCTTGCAATGAGCTCATGTCCCAGAACTGGGTCTAAACACAAAACGCCATAGAATTAGAATCATTCCAATTTCCATGCAAACAATATCAAATGAAAAGAAGATTCTGGATTATTGTTAGTGATAATTACAAAAGCCCCCTAAGGTTTGGGCTAATTACAAAAAACTAAGAGGTTTTTGAAAATTACAAAAACACCCTTGAGGCTTGATTGTGTCTTAAATTTAAGGGGGTAATAGTAATATTTTGATAAACGTAAGGGGAGCTTATGAGATGTTTTTTGCATAAGAAGGGGGAAAAGATAAGACGGATCAAACCTAAAGTGTGTTTTTGTTATTTCTGAAAATGTCTGGGTTTTTTTTTTTTTTGTATTAGTCCAAACCTCAGAATTTTTTTAGTTATCCCTTATTGTTATCCCAACTATAAAAATTGAGAATGGGTTCAAATAAAAAAGGAGCAGTACTGCAATCCCTTGGGTCCATGACAATTTTAACCAACAGTTTTGACATTATGTTCCTCTCTTT
Source organism: Rehmannia glutinosa (assembly GCA_016081115.2). Classification (NCBI taxonomy): domain Eukaryota; kingdom Viridiplantae; phylum Streptophyta; class Magnoliopsida; order Lamiales; family Orobanchaceae; genus Rehmannia; species Rehmannia glutinosa. The sequence goes on from JABTTQ020001906.1 coordinate 20,852, forward strand.
TCTACTTCTCTAGCCCTACTAGTTCATATATCATTAAGAATGTGTGCATAATGATTAGCATGCTTCCATCAAGTTTGTGGTGGGATGATGCTCATACCAAAAGAGGACTCGGTGAAAATGAATCAATAATTTGAATTAGCCAAAAATGTTGACATTGGAGAAATTCCAGAGCATAAATAGAATAATGTAGAATTATCATAAACGAGTAACATGTAAACACATACAAGTATATAATATTGAAATTTGTTTTATCTTACAAATTGCACCCTCAATGCATCCTCAAGAGGAGGTATTTGTTAGGTAAATACAAACCTCAAGAGGGTATTTGTAATTTCGAAAGATAACTTGAGTTTTTTGCAACTAGGGTAAACATCAGGGGTGGTTTTTGTTATTATCCCTAATTTTTGAGAATATGCACATGCTGAGCAGCCGCCCCATACACTTGGCCAATCATAGAATTATTCCAACTTGCTGCACTTCGTAAGCATTATCATGTCCAAATTTTATGTGTTACTGGAGGGGTTCAATACACAAAAGAGTCTATAAGTCAACAAGTCATCAATCAACTCATCGATCAGGCAAATACGTACGGTGACAGCTTAACCAAGTATATTTTCTATTTGCAGTTGAATATGTATAAATAAACTAATTAATAAATTAAAAAGGTGTGTACGCATTACACAACTTTATAAGAAAACTATAAAATTGCTGTAATTGCTGCCAACATGTTAGTCTTGCACATTGTGCACTATATCATCCCTGAAACTGTTCATTATAGGTAAATAGTATAACCACTTCCTTTCTACCATAACAAGGTCCCTGCAAATTCACAATTTTTCAATATTTACAGATAAGGCACACAATTAAGTATCTATACAGCTTAAGTCACAATCATACCATATTGCTAGATTCCAACTCAGCATCACATGGAAGATCAAATGGGTTGGTTGGCTTATGCTCTGTTGAGAGTGAATGTACTCCAGCCTATAATAACAGTAAAAAGAACGATAAGAAAATATTGATTTAATAGGAAATGCGTGTTTCAATTGAACTATCAGGCCAAGAAAAATTCACTAACTTACCACTACAGGAACCGTGGAGAAATCATGCAACACCATATTGAAATGTGAAAATAAGCTAGACGAAGGAGGTTCAATCTGATCTACAGTTCTTACATTTCCATCATTGTCCAGAGCCTGCACAAATAAAGGTCTGCAAATAAGCAAAAGAAGAGCAACATTCATCAGATTTCCCAGAGATATATTTAACCTTATTACATACACCAAAGCCGCGAGATTTATTAGCATCTGAAGCATGAGGCACTGCAGCTTGATCACTATCTTTTAGCACGTTCTGGATTGGCTGTTGTCCAGGATAATCTTCAAATGCATTCCACAACTGCACGATATTAAAAATGCACAAGAAGATTCCAAAGAATCTATAAATTACTCAGAAAAAAATTTAAACAGTTTTAATATATTCCATTTCTGGAAATGTCCAGCAGAGAGGTGATTTTCTTGATCACCTTGTGCCTATTTCATGCAGGGATAATTATAAAAGCACCCTTGAGGTTTGGGCTAATTACAAAAAAAAAAAAAAAAACAGAGATGTTTCAAAATTACCAAAAAACAAAAAATCAGGTTTGATTCTGTCTTAAATTTAAGGGGGTAACTGTAATATTTTCATAAATGTTAGGGGTTTTTGAAATGTTACTTGCTTATGAAGGGGAAAATGTAAGACGGAATCAAACCTCAAGTTTTTTTGTTTTTGTATTTTTCAAAAACCTCTGGGTTTTTCTGTAAGTAGCCCGAACCTCAGGTTTTTTTTTGTAATTATTCCGTTCATGTACGATAGTACTTACAGGGGTGTTATTTGTGGTGGTTTCAACATTTTGCACCCCGTCATGCCAAAGTGTACACGTTGATGCAGAAGGTTCATGGCGGGCTGAACTTTGAATGGAAGAACTCTGATCAAGTGAAAATGGGTTAAAATTTCCTCGATTATTTCCATCAGAAGTTGGCGCGGCGACAGGGACAGAATTTTCAGTACCCATTGGCACCAAGTTCTGAGGTTCGTCAAATGTCGCCCATCCTCCGTTGTTTGGCGTTACCACATCAGAAGAAGCAACTGACTGTTGCTCACTGAATGTTGCAACTGAAGAAATAGGAGATTGCTGAAATAAATCAACAGATTGAGCTACCGATGACTCTGGCAACTGAGAATGAGGTGTAGAACTAACATTTTGTGGTGCAAAGGGTTCACTAAAGAGGTCCAAGCCATTGAAGGTGGTGGAAGTTGAAGACTGAAGTAGAGAAGGGACAGATGAAGCTTTGTCATGAGACGTCTCCACAGATTGTTCAGGTTCAAAGGCAATTTCTTGCAAGCCCACAGAATTTACAGATTTGAAAGACATGGAATCAAATGATCCAAAGCTTCCTGACGATGCAGTTCTCTGCATATAAGAATATTACAGTCAGGCACTGAATCACATCAGAATCTACTGATACAAAGACACATTCAACTTACGAAGAAAAGAGCAATCAGCATAAAAGCATGTTTAAACCACTTGAGCTGAAGACAAGGCCATTTATCTATCATAACTTATATAAAACATGAAATACCCGTCCTCCAGTAAAAATGTCATTTTTTTTCCCGAAAGGCCTTCTCCGGACTTCCAACAATAGATGAAGAGAATTCACGGGTATTGACCATGGAGGATGCAACTTGGAAATCAGTTTTTTCAGTAAACAATTTAGCCAACATAACATTCTACAAGAAAAACTTACATCCATCTGCAAACAGAGCAGGAATTAGGAAGAGCAATACTAACTTAGATATTTATCTCAACTTAGAGTAGTCTTATGAGTACTGCCCCAACCTATTCGATGTATCCAGCAGAAGAAATGATATGGTTGTCATGGGTAGGTAGAAAATGGTTGTTTCCAACTATTCATAGTTTCATTTTTGCAGTTTTTCTTTTCTCTTTAATTTTTTTTTATTATTGTTTCTTTTTTTTTTCTGTTGTGTGTCTTGTCATTATTTTCTTCTTGGTGGAGAATGGGCGGTGGCAAAAATGGCATGGCACGTTCAACTCAAGTTACCAGTGTAGTTTGAAAACTATTCAGAAACATTAAAATAATTGCACACTGGCTATTTTTTTATTACAAAAAGCACTTCAAAACACAAGCATTTCCAAATAAATTAGAGGTGAGGCAGCCATATTGAAGATTTGCAACATCATTAGGATACTTTGCTCGTGCTCGTACAAACAAAAACTCAGAATAACTTCTGTTTCTACCATATACATAAAAGCTTAGAGAAACTGACCTGCGGATGTCTTATTCTTCCTCCATTGCTTCCGTTATTTGCATCTGAATTATGCAGAACTGTATGATGCCCAGGATTTTCACTAGAGAAATAACTTGAAGTTTCACTAAAGGGGCTCCCAATTTCTCTCTGAGAGCTAGGCGATAGCACATCAGATCTGAATGGATCACCTCCACTAGAGACATAATAGTCTGAAGGTCTGGGATATGATCCCTCATTTGCAAACCTTTCATCATTCGCATGATCACTAAAACGACTAGGACTCAAGAAACTAGAGAACTTTCTCTCATAAAGGCCGCGATCAGAACCAGGTTTTCTGGTAAGCGACGGTACATGATTACCATAACGCCGTTCTTCATACTGAAAATCATATGGTGGACTTTGAGAGTAAGAATGATATGAGCTTGCGCGCCTCGTCTCATCTTCATGGCTTCTCGTGCTCTGACAAATCAGTTCACGATACATTCAGTTTGATGTTAGATATTGACAGCTAATTGTATCTAGTAACATCCCCAAAAGATCGGTCTCAATAAAGTTCAGTTTATGGTCAAGAGGTGTAACCTGTGGATCCCTTGAGGCCTATCAGATGACTTCTCGACGGCATATTTTTTGTCTATGTAAACATTCTTTATAAACTCACGAACCTTATCAGCGTTGCTGCAAGAAAAAATTCAACCTTTTTATTGTTTTTTTATTTTTTGTCATAGACATTAAAGTAATAGAATTTGGACCTATTATCTGGAAGCCTCTGCCTTTGTGGGTCCCAAGCCTTCAAAAGTAATTCCCTTGCACGCTGGAATAGTAATATATCATGAGAAATTGCATAGGAACATTGCCAAGGACAAAGCAGAAACGTATTTTACCTGATTCCCACCTTTCTGAAGTGCATCCACTTCTTGAGAAGTAAACTTAGCCATGGAAACGGACTTAACACGATGAGTAAACTCACGACTGCAAATAAGAATTAACGTGTTTCATACTACATCTTGCAGAGACAATCTCAACAAGAGAAAGCATGTATCATCAAACTATAGGCCAACATAAAAGTTTTGCAGAGGTTAAATATTGACCACCCTAGAATATTACATCACACATGGATAAGTATGTGTTCGTCCTTGGATCGCAATGAAGTCTACAAAAATCTGAAGAGCACAGGTCCAAGATCAATATCACAGCACCATTAACAATGTTTCAGGAGATCCACTTAAGGGTTTTAGTTGACTTATAGTATCATAAGTTTCTGGATCCAATACCCCCGCCAGGTACAGAAATCCAAATTCAAATCCATATATATGACTCTTCAATCAGACAATACAATTAGTTGCTCCCAAAATTTGACAAGTCCATGTATAAAGAATCCAAAGATAATTTTCTTATTAGTAATATTCTTCGGAAGTTCCTCACAGAAAGCCTCTATCTTCCAAAGTTCCAAATTTATATCATAAGTCCCAGAACCAAAAAAAAAAAAAAAAAAATAATTTTGGGAAATACGAAATAATAACTAATTAAATTCTTTGAATATAGAACTATAATCAAATTAACAGGTGCATTGTTAAACATTAACATCATAAAACTTGTCTTCACAAACAGGAAATATGGATACTCACTGTATTCCACTGCATGTCATACAAACAAACGTCCAAAAGTTTGTGCACACATACTGAGGACCCTGTAACCAGAAAAACAACAGAGAATTTTGACTTAACGCATATAAACAAAAATAATGCAAAGAAGAAAAAAAGAACCAGAATTATAAACCTAAGCTAATCTTTAACTCCTCTCAGAAAAACAGTTTCACAGAAGCTTAATTATGAGAGTTCCAACTACTCATTGATTGGAAATTGTTAATTATGAGGAAAAAAAATAACTCTTGATAATCTGAGCCGCCAAAAATTCACTCAAAGAAAAACCCAGAAAAGTTTGTAATCGAAATAGTCTATTTAGAGGAAATATAAGTCAAACAAAAAGTAAATAATTCAACAAATATCACAATAAGATACAAAAATATTATATATTTACCAAGCTGTTGCAGTTAATGCATCGTCGATTGGGAGGAGCTTCATCAGACCCTGATAATCTTTTCGTTTCTCTCCTCTTCTCTTTTGCTACCCATTTTCAGAAAAAAACTCAATCCGCAACTTCAAAACAAGAAATCAATACGACACAAGTATTTCCCCAAAATAATCCATAAGAATAACAAGAGGAAGATGAAGACTAAAGAATTAAAGGCCCCTGAGCGTTAAAAATTCGGCGAGAGAGAGGATTAATTAACAAAAAATCTAGGGTTTTAGTTTTTTTGTTTGTTTTTTCAAATGGATTTGAAAAATCGGGACTTTAAAAGCAGCTCTCCCTCTCTCTCCCTCTTCCTCCTCTCTCTCTCTCTGTGTGTCTTTCCACTTTCAGAGGGTTCAATTTTGGTATTAAAGATGCTTGTTCAATAATGGCCGTTGGGAAAAAGCTAACGCCAGGAAACATTCTGGTGTGCTGCGTCATTTCGTGTTTTCGTATTGTCCTGGCAATAGCATATTTTCCGTGTACGGAGTAATTAAATTCGGTGATAATTTACTTGACAAGCCCTTGGAGTTTGGGTAAATTCGTAATTTACCTTGCTTTTGGAAATAATAATACAAATATCTACTTGTTAGAGTAAATACCAATTTAAAGTCGGGATAAAAACATTCAACCCCCAAACTATTCAAGTTTTACACTTAACCATACTGAACTTTAAATCGTTACACTTAACCCTCCCAACTATGCGAAATTTTATACTTTGCCTTAAATTACGATTCGCCTAGCTATATGAAAGTTGTTTTGATTTACCCTCTAAACTTCAAAATTGTTGCACTTTACCACATATGCCATAAATTTTATTGTATGATCTACATTTACTCCTCAAGGTCTTGCGATCCTCGAAAATGGTATCGAGCTCGGTTTATTAAGAACTTTTAGTTATATTTATTATATTTATGTAATTAACAATTGGTGAGAAGAATTATCTCCGAGATTATGGATCCGGACCGATGTCCGAGATACCCCCTTACAGGACCTATCGTCAAATATTGACGATGTATGCACAAGAACACTTGACCAGGTTTCATATTGGGAATACCAACATGAAGAAAAAGAGCGGTGAGCCAACGGGAAACCTTAAGAAGCAATGCAAAATGCGAAGCGAGAATATTATAGGCGATTATGGATGCTTAACGGACTTATATGTTCACTTGATGAACCTTCAAGAAACGGTTCATGAAAATTCTCATCAGAATAATGATTCATGATGGAGTACCCGAGTGGAACGAGATACTTCCCAGACAAATCTAAGTTCTAGAAGATCTTAGAGAAGTCGAGGAAGGCGGTGCGAGAATTATGGTAACCGCCATATTCATTTACAAAGACAAGTTCATCGATCGAACCAGGATGGATACGATAGTGAAATATCGAGGAAGGAAACTCTTGAACTCCTTCATGATATTGAAACAAGTCAAGAACCTGGAGGACAGCCGAGTTCATCCGGGGAAGGAAACGTATTTGATTTTGGGACGGTACCCTATTTACACCAAAAAGGGAAACCAACCGAAGTTATACGAAAGATGTGAGATGAGGAAAAGCTCATTGCTCTAATCAAAGGAAAATCCATCAAAAATTAAAAAAGATGGATATTGAAAAGATGAATCTTAAAGATCTACATGACAGCGAGAATCCTTCGGGATTAGGTATTGTAGATTTAAAGATGGATGCAAGTGAGGAATCGGCTATGGTTACCTATGACCCACAAGGTAGACCAATTCCACCACCACCACCACCACCACCTGTTAATCCTAACGTCGAAGAAAAGACGGGTTCGCATCATGGAGCTCGGGACGAGAGGATGCCACATCTTTGGGATTTCACGACCGGGAAGTGATCCACTTTCATGAACAGGAGGTCGAAACCTCTTCAGAACTAGACAACCTACGGAAGGCCGAATGTTTATCGACGCCTTATGGAAGATCGCACCTCGACCTAATACATCCATATGGGTTGATGTTAAACTACGGACATCCCAGATTTTAAAAATAGAGAAGTTCTTATTGATGAATGGGCTTCACTATGAGAATTTCAATGAGAATCGATCTTACAAAGGATTCATTCATTTTACTACTTGAAATGAGTCTTGAAGGATCGGTGAAGATTGCAGGGATATGACCGATGCTAGTACGAAAAGTTCGGTTACATCGGAGGGAATCACTTAAAGGAATTGTCGATGGTATGGCAAAACTATTCAAAATCCAGTTCATCGGCACAGGTTATTTCGAGGATTAGAGGATGAAAAAGAAAAGAGATACAAACAAGCCCTATAGCATTGAGTTCTTTGGATATTTGTCATATTGACGAATATATCAAGTTGTTCACCGAATACCGGTGGAAATCAAGATTGAGGAAAAATAAATTTGCACAACTATTCTTTGCCAAGATTCCGAGTCCCGGAGAGAAATGCTTATCGGGGAATACAAGGGAGGAGTGAAGTAGAAAAGCGTGGCCTTAAAAATGTCTTTCCTAAAGGCCAAGTTATCCGAATGGTGTTACCAAGCACTCTATACAAGAATTACAAAAGATTAAGAGGAATTAACAAAACAGTTCCTCTATGTTGCGTGGATAATGATATCCCAACAGTTGTGGGAAGTCAACCAAGCGGCACAAGAAGAATGATAGAAGCCATCCATACCGGCGAGGGAAAACGAAAAAGAAGGAGTCTTCATGGAGACCTAGAAGGTTCTGGTCAAAACAAAAAGCCCGAAGTTATAAATCGGGGCAAAGACCAGATCAAGCGTAAGTAGAGCCTCTTCATCAGTTCTAATCAAGCAAGTAGTGAGAATTGGGAGAAGAACTTTCGGGCGTGCTCACACCAGAGCAAATGAAAGCTTCAAAGATCAGAATTTTGGACATACGTCTGAGCAAGAGGGCATATCTCAGCGGATTGCCCGGATAATCAAAAACGAGGAGTCGACGAGTTCGAGGCCACACCGAGAAATCGAGGAAGTTGTCTATTATCGGGATCTTATACAGTGTATCAATTTGAGGATATACCTCGGATGAAAGCATCTATGAGGAAGAGATCTATTCGGACGATGGAAGTGACTCTAGCTCGAATCGAGTGAAGAAGAAATTCTTCAAAGAAGCGATCAGGAGATATGTCGTGGATTCCTCTCTCATACGACGGTTTTCTCATAAAACTCTTATGAGAATCATGAAGGAAGATCCAAAGCTTCAAGTCTACATGATGGATTTACAATTGGAGCTATGGAAAAAGCATTGGATAAGATTGGGTTTCGTAACGAGAAAACACCAAATTATTCACAGGAGGTAACAACCGGAGAATTAGCCATTCGATGGAGTTTAGGTAATCGATCGAGATGCAGTTGGTCCCTATTAGAGAAATACAGAGATCAAAAGCGCGAGTTAAAAGAGAAGTTGCAAATACACTCTCATGGATTCACATTGGGGCCATAAGAGTCATTATTAAGGCAACAATCAAGGAAGGAATAGATTCGCCACTCAATCTTGCTATTTTTGACAAGCGAATCTCACATCTCAAGGATTCATGCCTTGAGCGGTCACAGAAATTTGTATGCGGGAAAATTAGCATTCAATGTATATCCAAGAATTGCATACAATTTGGGAGATCGAGATTTTAATATAGTCCTAACTCTTCATCAAGATTTCAAAAGAGTCGATTTGATGAAAGAAGGAAATAGGCCTTACTCGATCACATACAAGATTTATGCTCTCTCGAATACCCATCATTCAAGTATTCTTGAGAAAGGAATTTATTGAAGTCACAAGAATCTTTGAGGACTTTGCCAGGGTGGTTCTACCAGAAATCATTGAATCTCCAACTATAAAGGAGATTGATATGATAATTCAAGATCAACCGATCTTCAACAAAAGTCGAAGTCTCGAGTTGAGCCTAGAAGGATGTCTTTCAAGCAGACAGAATGGTGAGTAGCCGTTGGGAAGAAAGGAGACCAAGTACGCGATTGATGCATCCCCGATGGTTTCAAAACAGGAGAGAGTCGAAATGTCGAAAAGGATGGAGAGAGGTTGAAGTAATATTCGACATCACTCGAAAAGGATAATATTTTTCCTTGTGATGTTCTCGTATTATCTCCAACAACCTATAGTGGGAAGGTATCAAGGAAGCCCTCGAAGATAGGGAAATTGAGTGACTATCTCGGGAGTAGCGGGAAAAATCCCGAACAATTATTACTTGGGAATTGAATTTATTGAGGATCATAAACCTTGGGAAAGATTACAAGAAGGAATGGAGTTCACGGTGGGCCGATAAAAGATACGTAATCGAGATGACCACTAGTCCATTCTCCATATACATTTCAATCGGAATGTTATATTTGAATACAAGGCCGAGTATTTCGCCGTCTATATTGATTCAGAGCTAGGAATATGTCTTTCGCAGCGGATGTTTTTCCTAAAGAAATTGGAGACGAAGTAGCTATTGCAGGAAGAGATTTCTCTAAAAGAATTCTTATTCTTAATAGAGTAATTAAACAAGCGAGTAAATCATGATCGGAGGTGCGGGAGGTACCCGTGGTACAAAGTGAAAACGCCACCAATCTATTTCCATGATAAAGTCGAGATGTTTTGCTAGGAAACAATTTCCTACAAACATTCAAGCGATTCACACAGGAGAATGAGACAAGAAGACTTATTTTCACAACATTATGTGATCATAAGATCATTGTCCAATGATGGGAAGCATTTTACCGAAAAATGCCTATTACTTTTTGCGACAGCGTGGTGATGAAGCCAAACGCAATCCAAAAATGGCGGATCGAAGGAAATTTGGTGAAGCTTTATTATCCTATAGACAATTTGGTTCCATTCAAAAGGATCGGAAGATATGGGATAATAACTTGTACTCGGTCAGTACAAGGAGAAAGAACGAGTAACTCAGGAAGCCGTTGCGAGAATTATGGATGAGTCAATGGAGAGTCCGCAGAGTGCGTGACCCTGGAGGAACAAATATCACTCGAGGACATCAAGAAGAAGATCCAAAGGAATTACAATGAAGATCCTTTGGCATGGTGGGATAAGAATGAGCTCAAAGCATCCTTAAAGGTTAAACATGGAAAGAGTACGAGTTCGTAAGATTCAAACCAATCCTTATGAATCGGGAGGATCGTGAGGATATGCAGAGGATACTTAAGGAACATCTTGACCTTAAGTTAATTTCACCAGGAGTTTCTCTATACGAGTCCAGGATTCTTAGTCGAAAACCATGGAGAAATCAAAAGAGGAAAGCCAAGACTTGTTATTAACTATAAGGGGATTAATAACATTTTGGAGTTAACGGATACTATATCCCAAGTAGAGAACATCCGGTTAACTCGCATCAAAGGTGCAAGATATTCTCAAAGTTCGATTGCAAGTCCGGATTCTACCAGTTAAGATGGAGGAAGAAAGTAAGAAGTTTGACTTTCTCTACACCACGGGGGACACTATATTTGGAACGTTATGCCTATGGGATTGGCTAACGCACCCCAAATATATCAAAGAAAGATGGATAATCTCTTCAAAGATTATTTCGATTTCATGTTTGTATATATTGATGACATTCTTATTGCATCAAAAACATGAAGGAGCATCTCAAACATTTGGAGATATTTTGGATGTTTGTTACAAAGAATGATTAGTGCTTTCGGAGAAGAAGGCGGTAATTGCAACAAGGCAGCATTGAATTCCCGGAATTGAAATCGATGAATCCGGAATTATTCTACAAAATCATATTGTGGAAAAGATACGGGCTTTCGGATATCTTGAAAGACAAGAAACAGCTTCAAAGTTTTCTTGGAGTTGTTAATTTTTTTTGGAATGTTCATTAACAACGGCATATTACGTAAAATGTGTTTAGCCCATTGCTTAAAAAAGACGCAGATTCAAATGGGAAGATGAACATCAAAAAGGAATTAAGCAACTTAAAAGAAGTTTGTAAAAAACTTCCAAAGCTTGCGATTCCCCAAGATGAGGACGAATCGGTTCTTTACGGATGCCGGTGATGATTGGTGGCGGCGCAGATTCTTACGAAAGTCACACCAAACGAGGAAGTGCCGATACGCAGATATTGCGGTTTATTCACCTAGTGAAGCAACTTGGTAGCATATTAACGAAAAGAAAGAATTCTTTGCAATGAAAGGCTTTTAAAAAATGGCCTCTATTTTTCTTGGCTAAAAGTTTACTTTAAAAATTGATAATTCAAGTGTCAAGGCTTTTCGAAAAACAAAATTGAATCAAAACCGAAAAAAGGCTCGCTAACTTAGATGGCAAGTGAATGTCAATATTATGATTATGATATTGTCATTATAAAATCTCATGAAAATATTCTTGCGATTTCTTGACACGAGATGGAAGGGCCAGCGTTCTTGCGAGGTCCTTAAATGAGTAAGACATCTCGGGAAAACCTGGAGAGTCTAGAACGAGATTTTGGGACATTATGTCTCAATGCGAAGTTCTTGCAGACGACTTCAACAGTGACCATTTAAATCTGTTTCTAGTCAAATACGAGCATGCTAGTTCGCTCGAGGACAATTGTTCTTAGCGCCGCAAGGGCCTCTCTTCCAGCCGCATCTCCTACGGTGCAAAAAGGGGCCGAGAGAGTACGGGGCTCTAACCCGGAGGTTATGGATTCAAGTACCATAATCACAAGTGTTGCGGGTGATGCATCCTCGAAGGTGTACAAATCAGAACGAATGTTGAAGCTCGTGTCACAACCCGAGTCTTCAAGTCAACCCAAAGACTGGGGTAAAAGAGGAGAGTTGAATATTAGGCCCAGACAGGCAAATCTAAGGTTCAAACTGACGAGATTAAGATTTCTCCTATGGTATATCGGAGGCAATGGGAGAAACTAGTTACAAGGCAAGGTATTAACTAGAAAAAACAATGGTTGATATCTCAGGCAAGTATCCCAGAGTTTGGATGAAACCAGGAAGTCATCCAAATGAAGTACATGAATGGTATACTTTTGGAGCTTTAGCTTCAATCTATACCGTGTCACCAGGATTCCCAGAAATTTCAAAATTACCTAAATGGATTGGGAAGCGAGTTTACGAGACTGGCCAATAATCCACACTTGGCGAAGGAGATATTTTGGAACCTGTATTTTATCGGCAGCTCTTGAACCAGCGAAGAAAGGCTTCATGAAGCTTTTCATTTCAACAAGCTAAGAAGATAGGATGGAAATGCTTTAAAATACATTAAAGGCAAACTTCAGGAAGAAGGACCAGTGTTAGTAGGAGCATTTTCTGAAGACGAAGCTTCTACCAGACGAGCATGGGGTCTTTGGGTTTGTCTAACGGAAATGGACAAGGTCAAATATCCATTCAAGTTCTTCCAAAATTCGGCAAATGGATCTTTCCTTTTGAATTCGATGATTGGATCAACCAGGATTTGCGGAGGAACTCTTCGAGACCAAAGAAGAATTCTCTGGGGAGAACAAGATTCCGGCAAGCAAAGAAACTTAGGAAATTTACGAACATGGCGCATGTGGGTAGTTGGATCGACCGGATCTGCATGCCCGACGAAGGAACCCGAGTTTGGGAAAGGATTCGACCCAAACCCGACAAAACAAGATGCGGTTTGGAAAGGATAAGGGCCGACTTACAAGAAGCGTTATCCTCGGGGACCACGTAAACCAAATTTTTAAAAGATTCCCGACAAACATCACGTAGGAATTTGAGTCACGAGGAAAAAAGAAAACCGGTGGCGAAGGCAATAATGTGGGATATGACGTAAGCGGTGGCGTCATATATATCGGCAAGATTTGAAGTCCGCTTTGAGTCCGGACTTACCTCTATAAAATATAGGATTTGAAGGAAGGTTTGAGGACATCGAACATTTTCCTTAGTTTTCTTATAATAAAGTCGAAAGAAAAATTTGTGATATTTTGAGTGTTTTGGTTTTACGTTTTTATGTGTTTTGAGTGCAAGCCTCATCGATGAGAGGCTAAACCAGATTCTCCTCCCAAAAGGAGATTACTAATGTAATAAATATTTCTATAAGTTCTTAATAAAAAGAGGCTTTCTGCTTCAACATGTGTTCATAATGTACTATTAATTCATCCCGTTTAAGAATTACTTATACGCCTGGAGTAGAAAGCGAACCAAGGTTGTCTTTGGCGATTCTTGAAGGAGTCGGATAACTTGCAGATCATCTTCCCGAGGTGAGGTTGAGCAGTGAGGAGTTGTTCGTCAAAGCGATCCGGGGCGATAATTTTCCGATTGGTGGTGTTGCGAACCATTTAACCGGTCTTTGTTTGGTGGCCGAAAAGAAGGTATGAATTTTAAGGGATTTATTAATTTTACGGAAGCATGTTGGGCCTGATATGGTCGTAATGGACTATCATTTTGAGTCTAAAGACTCAATTTGTATACGGATAATTTTTTGAAATAAGATCTTGATAAAAATATGGCTTGTTGAGTTTATAGCCGGAAAACCTGACATGATCCATTTAAAACCTCTCGAATAGAGACTGGATCTAAGTAGGTGTAACAATGCCACGAACAAAACAAATTCTGAGAAAAATCGGGTTCTTATTTCTCGAAAAATCAGAAAATAAATTGATTAAGGAGTAAAATTTTCATGTTTAATGATTAATGCAATAAATTTATTATTATGTAGTAGATTGCCACAAAATAGAGTTTAAAGGGATAACTTGAACTATTGTTTTAAAAAGAATAAAACCAGGGGCAAAATTGTCTATATATGGTAAAGTGTAACTATTTTCATAGTTCGGGGGGCAAAGTGTTACGAATTAAAGTTTGGAGGGTAAAGTGTAAAAATCAAAGCATAATTCGGATGGGTAAGTGTATTTATCTCTTTAAAGCCACACATAAAAGTTTTTTTTCACTCACACTATATATTCTTGGAGCTAGTCTCTTATCGGACCGTCAGATCCAGTTAGGCGGGTCAATATATCCTACCCATTTTGACCTGGATTTCAAAAAAAAAAAAGAGAAAATTACATAAAATACCCTTATTTTTCAACGAATCCCCAAATTACCAACACATTCCATTTATACCTTTTTTATTACTCATTTACGGTCTTTTTAATTTTTCTCCTAAAATACGTTCTGCGGTCTTTTCCTTTTCCGGACCATCATTTTTTCTCTCTCTGTCTCATCACCTCGACTCTTGAGTTCCTTCCCCGTCTTTGCATGTCCGCCATTTTTGGTGAGCTTGTTTTGTGATTTCTGCAACCGCCGTAAATCGCCCCGTGATCCTCTCGCAAAACCGCCCCTATAAACTCGCTATTTTTGTGTGGTTTTGGTGTCGAATTTTCATAATGTCTTGAAGAAACCCCCTTGTTTCGGAAGTGGATAAAAAGTCTCGGGGTGGTTCAAGAGTTTTGAGGAGCGGGTCAAAATCAAGCCCTAGTTCTTGTATCTTCTAAAAAAAGGAAAATGAAACAAGGCGATGATGTTGGAAAACAAGTTTTCAAGGTTAAATCTCCCAAAAAAAGAAGGTTGTTGGATTTAGAGAATTTGGGCGTTCTTTGAGGTATGTTGTTTTCATTTTTATTTTCTTGGTTATATTTTTTTTTATTTTTTGTTGTACAAGTTTTGTTTCTTTTTTATTTCGTGTTGTTTCTTGTATGTTTTCTACGCTATTGATCCGTTGTTATTTTCACTTTTTAAATTTTTATGTACAAGATGTGTTGTTTATTTCTTGTTTCTTGGTTGTTTCTTTCTTGTTTCTAGGGTTATGAGTATTTGATTGATCAGGAGAGGGTACACCGCTAGGATAAGCAGGTTTTTTTTTGAAGTTATTAAAAATTTGAATGAGAAGTTATCGGCCGCATGATTGGATGCGTTTAGGCGCACTGTTTCGGTTATTTTCTAGACATGCATGAAGTTGATTTCCAAAATCAACTAGTGCATTCGTTGTTGAAGAGCGAGTTGTCCATTCGCGGAAGGATGAGATTCGGGTGTCGGTTTGTGGTAAAATTCGAGGGTTTGGTATTGGGGAGTTTGCCCTGGTGACGGGGCTAAAGTGTCTTTGGGAAAAGGCCCGTTGTTCGTGGGGATGGTATTAATCGCGAGTTCTTCATCAAGTATTTTTCGGCTCAATGAAATTCTCTAGGCGAGTCTATTGAGGAGTGTTTTAGATTACAAGTTTGAGGGGAAATGATGATGATGCCTTGAAGATGGTTTTGTTGTATTTTTGCATTTTTTTTTTTTTTCTTCTAGTGGAACTTCTGTTAACATGGAATTTTTGATTTAGTTGATAGTGAAGATTTTAACTCCTATCCCTGGGGAAGGGATTTGTTTGAACTTACAACCGAGAAGGCGAGGGAACAAGTGCTCCCGGAGGAAGCATCCTCGAGGATGAAGACTTGAATAGGTTGTTAAACTCACCAAATTTTCACGGAGAATTAAAAGGCTTTCCTCTCGCTTTCGGATATGGTTCTACGAATATTGTTCGAAGTGAACAATAAAATTTGCAACCGTATTGGGTGCAATATCCTCGGATTCTCGAATTGGGGTTGTCCATTGTCGGATAGAGATAAGAATTTGAGATCATATGATCTCGATATGATGATTTTCAAGCATTATGCGAGAACAAGTAATACATTTTAGTTTTTTGTTTCTCTTTTGTTTCATAATTGTTTCATATATGTTTATGTGTTGTTTCGACCTTTTTTTTGTTTGTTTCCCACTTTTTTAGTTGAAGTTGATGAATATTTGGCCATCGATCGGATGAAGAGAGGTTGCGGTGGATATTGGAACCTTTTTGATGTGTCCAAGTACTCATTTAATTTCATTGATGGTGATTATGTTATTGGTAATCGGAAGAGGAAGGAGCCGGGATGTCGAGTTGGGATCGAAGTACACGTTGGAGGATGTTGTTTGGAGGTAGGATAAGTTGGCCAAGAAGTTGAAGGTTTTCAAGAACTCCATTTATAAAATCTTGGAAGAAGCGAGTTTAAAAGCTGTTCATGCGAGTTGTCTGCGATCAATGGGAAACTTCAGGTAACCTTACTTGTGTTTGTCTACCTTGTGTTTCATTGTTTTTCTTTTGTGTTTGTTGCTTATTTATTCGATTTATAATGCTTTTCAATTTTTCTTTTTAGGCTGGTGATGGGTTGGATCAAGCTGACAAGGTTGTTGGGGCGGAAGATGATAAAATGTCGTCAGCGTCGGCTTCAGAGTCCGAGAAGGAGTCTATGGAAGTGGAGGTGCAATGTGTTAAAACTCATGTTGTACCATTTTTCGAGGATGTTGTTGACCCTGGTTTGGAAAGGGATTTGAGGTAACTTGAGTATTCCCCTGTCTGGCGGACGGGGTGAAAAAAAATCGGATGCTCTTGAAGGTGGCAACATTGGTGGTGTTGTCGGGATTGAGTCTGTTGCTGAAGGAAAGGTAAATGAGTGTGAGGGAATTGGTGTTGGCGGGGAATGTGATTTGTTGATGGATAAAGGTGATGGTAACGATGGTGAGGGGCTTGTTGTGAGCGGGTTGATGGATTTTGCAGAAAATACCGAGAATATTCCGTTTGATACAAGTAATGTTCCAGAAGAGGTTGAGGTTGAATATCGGGCGTGAATGTTCATCTTTGAACATGGATTTATCGGCTCTCAAGAATTTGATGATCTCACCCAATCTCAGTTTGATTCCATTGTTAATCACGGCAACTACTCAGTTTATTCTTTGGAATGGTTGGTTCCTAATATTTATGCCTCTAGTTTGTTTCTTGACATTGAATGTCATTTATATTTTGTTTGATTTTGTATCTTTTTTTTATTGCAGGTGGTGTCAATGGGTCGGATGCATCATCTGTCAAAACCCCCGAATCCCCTGTTTCTAAGAGGGTTTCAAAGCCTTCATTCTTTGTGAAGTCCTTTCACCATACTTGTCTTTGAATCGTCTGGTGATTTGAGTGGGAAACTAGTTGTGGGTTTTCGGTTGGGGGACATTGATTTGGAATCAACCCATCGGGAGAAAGATGCACCTAGATGATGGCAAGCGACTGTAGTGTTGGTTAAGGGGAAGGTGCCCATTGGATGATAGCCTTTATCATAACCCAAAATCATGCATTTCAATTATCATGATTAAGCCATTTATAAGCATAATTACATGCATTTTTGGTATTTCACATTTACATAATTAATCGTAGAAAGTGGTAAACTTAGAGGTGATAAGTGTCATCAATATGTATAGTGAGTCACACATATGAGAATTTATATATTAATAGAACACACGAAAGATAGTGGGATATAAAATTTATATAGAAACAATATTATGATTAAGATATTATTGGAGAAGGATAAAGAATGATGATATTTATGAGACCCCATAAATGAATAATAGATGTGGGTAGATATATATTATGTGCGAATTATAGAATTTATATATTATAAATAAAATAATTATGTAAACTAGTATAACACATATACACACATCTTGGATATATAAGTGAGGTAAGTTGACTTAGTATTATATATATGTTATTAATATAATCGTGTGGTTTATCCACACTTACATTTGGATAACTTCACATATATATGTGTATCGGATAGTGTATGTATATAAAGGATTAACATCAAACACGTGTAACATACTAATATATATATGTAAGTTAAATAAGATAACTCTCACTTCAACCCCATGAGTTAAAACGGAGGATATATTAATATATAATATATATCACATATGTTTAAGAAACCCGTTATATGAGCACATGAGAAGAAAATCGAAGGGAAGAAAAAAGACGCACAAGGGGATGAAGAAAAAGAGGAGAAACGGGCTAATTAGGTAGGTATCTTTCAATTCAAAGAACATTAATTGGAATTTGAAAAAAGGGAAGAAAATGATGAAATGAATAGATATCAATTGGGACATATTATTTAGAGAATTTAAAAAATAAACTGACTTTGGCCATCTATAAAGGTAAAATGGAAAAAAAGTAAAAAAAAATAATACGAAAAAGTACATGGGGTGTTGCAAACAAAAGAGGTGATTGGTAAGAAATTTAGAATCCATATTTTCTTTATATTTTGTCATTTCTATTCTAATGATATATTTCTAATTAAAACTTGATTTTAGCTTTTGATGAGTATTATTACTGAATGTAAAAAAAAGAAAAAGAAAAGATTAGTTTACAGGTATTTACTAGATAAGAAAATTTAACAAAATATATATTATATAATGTTATTAAATTTATAAGTTTGCTGCAAATTTCAAATTTAGTACTATATATATGTACATAAATCACTTGCTGCAAGATGTAAAGGAAATAGATAAAATATAAATACATGGGATAACTATATTTGTAGGTGTACTATATATATGAGCTTAAAGTTATACTAATAATGATACTAAATAGGGATATGCTTTTGATTAAGTTAACAACCATATCAATTAGAATCCCCAGCATAAATAAATCAAAAATAGCATACAGACACTTTCATTAATGTTCAATCTCTAATTTTGAAATTAGTTATGCGTTTTGATATGATAATAGACCAAAATCTCTACAGATGAGCAATTGAGGCCAACTAGTAAAAACCATCAAAATAAGGGCACCACTGGTGAGTATAATCTTTTAGCTTGTTATTTGACTTGTGTGATTATATGATTAATGTGTTGGAATGAATTGTATACTTATTTGGCTACAGTGATTAGTAGCTTATTGTGCCCTAACGTGAATTGCATGATTCTCTATGATGATATTGTGATGAAATTGAGATACTTGATCTCATGTGATGAGATGGATATGGAATTGAGATATATGATCTCTATGTGATGACATTAAAATGGAATTGAGATATATGATCTCCAATGATGTTGTTGATATGGAAATGAGATATGCGATCTCTCGATGTTATTGATACGGAAAGAAAATATGTGATTATAGAAATGCATTCATCGAGAGATTAATGGATTACATTATGGCCACTAATGACCATGAATCACAAAATTATAGTCATCCGAATTTACGGATTATAAATCTGCGTCTGACCACCCGAAGTTTCATTGAACTCTACGTGAAATAAAGAATTCAGAGTGTCATGGCCATCTTCGTGATCACGATTTATTCTTGGTATTAGTTGGCCCATAACAAAGAAAAGAAAATGATCAAGCACGTGCATTTACATATTTATAAATGATATGATCAATTGATTGTGATAATGTGCTTGTGTGATGTTAAATAACTTGTTATTGGATTATACTTGTTGAGCTTGCAACTCACCAAATGCAATGTTGTCAATTTTTAGTTGTTGTAGATAAAAGTTGATCCGTGAGGTGTGTGAAGTTAAAGCATGGATCAAAGGTCGGTATTTGGATTCCCATCCTTCTCCCCTCATCATCATTTGCATTTCATATAGGGAGTTTTATTTTGATTTGTATATAAAAAGGGCATGATCATTAAGGTCTTGTAATATGGATAAATGCTCGTGTGTAAATCGGTGTTGCTAAATCGTTTTGAGTAAATAATTCGCTTGCGAAAAAGAGTCATCGATCATGATTAATATGTTAATATCATGTGCAATGCGACCCGTCTTTGCTTATGAACTCTTGTTTTATGCTATATGAATACGTATTACAAGGGTAAAGGTGTTCTGACCTTGGTGAAGGCTATGATGGTTTTGAAGATTTAAATGGTGGTCTTGAAGATTTTGTTTCTCAAGGGTAAGATTTTTCTATTATGTTTTGGCAATGATTACGAAATATTATTGTAATTTTTAAATTATTTTTGTTTTAGGTCAAACGTTACTCGAAAGAGGATGACAAGATTGATCCCTCATTGAAGCTTGGCGTATGCGAGGTCAAGCAAAAATCATGGTTTCACAACCTTTACTATGTGGATGAGTACTGTCTTCTTGATAAGTTATTATTTTTTAGTTTGTTTTTGTATTTTTGTTTCGTATTCTTACTCTTTGTTTTGGTTGATTTTCAAAGCATATGGGCGTGTTGTTCTATTACTTACGGAAGAAGTATGCATGCGGGAATTGTCTTTGTGAAATTTACTACCACGGACCGATCTTTGATAGATGCATCAGAGTATCCAGTAGGTTCACCCATGTCAACAAGAGAAAGAAGAAAAATTTTGACACTTCCATGATTCACTTGAATATACGTGGTTGACTACATTATGGGTTTTGATATTGGCTGTGGAAGACCGTGGTCTGAGGTTGATCATGTCTTGTTTCCAATTCACTGCGTCGACATGGAACCTTTGGATCTAGGGAGGCTGAGTTTTCAAGAGAGGGTTATTTATCTGTACAATTCCCTGTGGACTCCGGACTCTGTTAAAATAGCTAGGAAAGCTATTGAAGCCTACAGCGGGCTGTTGCCCCGTTTTCTTTCAATGGTTGCATTCTACGAAGAGCGCCAGGACATTGCTCTTGGTTCTGGCCCTTACTCTGGTGACATTAACGGTCCATTCAAGGTTTTGGTTGTTAGGGAAATTTCTGTTCAAATGAAAAAGTAATATTCTTGTCTATGTCCTATTTTATTTATTTTTTATTTTTATTTGTTTTTATATTATGTTTTTAACCTGTCCTCCCCCCCACCTTTTTTTGTTAGTGATTGCAGAGTATTCGTAGCTTGCTATGCAGAGTATTTCATCTTTGGCAAGGAAATGTCGGTGGAAGACTTTGACATTAAAAGAAAGCATGAGGTATAGTATTTGCTATACAATCACGCAAGCGCAAAAGCGAGAAACGAAGATGAAGGCAGCGGTGACATTGAAATCATCCCCCACTCCTAATGAAGCGAGGACATTCTTTGTTGAAGAAGAATTCTTAATGATATTTGTGTTATGGCTACATCGAACAATATCTTTTTATTTTTATTTTAATGCTTTGATAACTGATTATTTTGTTACCTGTCTATATTTGTATTTAGTTTATCTAGTATTTTGAAGTATCTATGTGTGAGAATCGAATGACTATGATGTTTTGTGGAACATTTTGTATGATTTTGTTTTTCGGCATTCATGGGTGTTTGCAAGGTTTTAGTTTTCTAGTTTTTGTATGCTTGTTTTTGTGTGTTTACGGGATGTGCGATGAATGCAAAGATATCGGAAACATATAAGAAACAAGAAAGCAACATGAATGAGTTTTTATTGAAACAATTGTGTTCTGTTCCATTGTATTAATCATGTCTTGCTTGACATGTATGTAAACAACGGAATGTGTTCTTATTAAATGCATCTTGTTTTTAGTTGATTCTGCATATCATGTCTATTGTGTCCATCTTTGCCCACACCTTCCGCATTTATTTTTGAAGATTTTCTCCCAAGCCGCCTTGTCTTCTTTTCTTTGGCCTTCAGTTGGCTTGCCTTCTGGTGGAAGGTCCACATTGTTTCAATTTAGAAGTGTCGAGTATCGATTATCTTCATGCGGGATTGGATACTTTGTTTCCAAATAAGTGGCTTCCATTTTTTCTTCATGTAGTATGCCGAAAGAAGCGTCTTAGTGCGGATCTTCATTCAATTCTTTTAATGCGATATAGCATGTGGACAAGGAATTTCATCCATTTGGAACTGTTGCATGTGCAAGTCCTTTTCTCAAGGTCCACAACAAATATTTTCTCCGATTCTGTGACTTTAAAGAGAAAATTATTTGATCTTTTCACTGAAACAAAAATGAAACATCGGTGAAACAATTTTGAAACAATGTTGTTTGATTTGTAGTAAATTACCCTTAAATTTAGGCAAATAGTGTAGTTTTCCTCATGTACTCTTGTTGTTTTTGTCATTCTTGTAAATGTTGATCTTGCTTCGTTTCGATGCTGCATGTCCAATCTTGAACTAATGATCTAATGTACTCGAGCAATGTTATTACGGGTAGGTGTCTCCCTTCTACGATTCTTTGCATTCAACGACTACGCAATGTTGGATGGCATGAGAAAGTGCCTTTTGTTGTGACATTGCAATCGCGTCCATTTCGTATCAATGGCGGACAAGTAAGGTATGATTTTGATGTTCACTCTGTCCGGTCGAGACATTTGTTTTTCAAATTCGTCCCCGTGTAGGCTTTTTTCTTTGATATGAATGATTCCCTTATTTCGTTGCTTTTCTTTTTGAAGTTTGCCTTCAAATTATTTAGGAGATGATACATGCACAGTCCATGGGATACTTCAGGATACACCTAATCATTAAAATAATGTTTTTTTTCTTTATCAGAATGTTTTTGACTGAAAATATTTTTGAAATCTCTATGTGAAACATTAAAGAAACATATATGAAACATAACTTCAGCAAATATTTTATAATTTGTACCTCATTTATTGTTGTTTCTATGCTGATATGCATGTCTGATACTACGCACATGCTTTCCCTGAGACCAAAAGTTTTTCTGAACTTTGTTAAAAACCATACCCAAGATCTATCATTTTCAGAGTCCACTATTGCAAACGCCAATGGGAAAATTCTCCCATTCCCGTCCTGCGTGCATGCAGACAACAACGTCCCCCCGTAACTTGCTTTCAGAAATGTACCATCCACAACAACCACTGGCCTACAGTGTTTCCATCCATTTATTGATGCATTTATAGCCATGAACAAGAATAAGAATGTGTTATCGTCCTTCCTTACTAATTCAGTAATTGATCCCGGATTTGTTTTCTCCAACATGTAAAGATAAGCTGGTAGTTTCGATAAGATTCATCAAGCTCCCCCTTATTATTTAGTGCTTTCTCTTTTGATCTCCAAGCTTTTCTATAGTCGATACTTATTCCATGCTCATCCTTCATGTCTCTTATTATATCTCGTTATTATGTACACTATTTTGATGTTGTTTAGATACTTTGATTTGATAATGTGTCCAACCATTTTTGTTGTAGCTTGTCTCTTTGTCATTCATTCTCTTATCGAGCGGACAAGTATGGTTCTTTGTCGTATTTTCTTACTATGAACTTGGTTGTCCTTGTTCTTGATGATGCTTTCAAGTGCCAATTGCAATTTTGATCCAAACACTTTATATGGTATTGCTTTTGCGGGATTTATTGACCTTATCTTTGTAAGTGATTTTTCGATGCAAAAGAGAGCGATGTGTTTGATCGGCTCGTCCTTGTTGTTGTAAACATTCCCTATTTGGATTTGTTCTTCACGATTAATATATTCTTAGACTTGCATTGTTTCTTGAACCACATTCTTGCTGATTAGGTTTGCATAGTCGATGTAGTCGATGAGGTTTTGTCCCATATTTTCCATTGTTGAGCTCTCTTCGATATTCTTTGGTCCCCTCCATCGCATTTTGATGCGCCGTTCTTTGCAAGCTTGTATCTTTTGATTTCAAGAGTAGTTGGTTTTTCAATTAACTAGTCGGTCTATGCACGTGAGGAAACTTCATCCAATCTTCTTCTTTGCTTTTTACTTCCAAATAGAACTTGAGGTTGAAGTCATTTTCAATCTTTAATGGTGGCGAGAGATTCTCTCAATTTGTATTTAATCAGTATTCTTTCCTCATCTCTCGATGACTGTAATTGTTGTTCTAAAATTTCATGCGGCGTGTTGAAAGTGTAATCCATTGGAATCGAGAATCCCCGTTATCTCGAAGTTGATATAATCGGCGTTGTCATCCATTCCCCTTGTGGTATACTCTCTGGCGGCACTTTATCCATGGTCTTTGTATAATTTTATACTATTTGAAACATGAATGAAACATAGTTGAAACAAAGATGAAACAATCCCCATGCACGGGGAAACAATGTGCTTCCCATGCGAGAATTTATACTCTTTTGAAACAATAATGAAACAATAATGAAACAATAACTTGAAACAACTTTGAAACAATTATCTAACTAATTGCATGTAATTTTTGAGATCGGACATTTTGATGGTGTAGATTTTCATGACAATCAAACTTTTTAGGATTTTGTTTCAATTTCGAACAAAATAAGCATTTTATAATATCGAATCGGTCATTTTGATCAAATTTTGTATTCGCAAATTCGATGTACAATCTCAATTTGATCGATGCATATATATATCTGTTCAATTATAATTTTGCATGTTGAAATAGATCTTGTGATGATGTGAACAATAGGTTTTAGAGTAATTAATTAATTAATGTTTTTTCGAGATTGGTGTTTTGTACCTTGTTTTTGTTCGCTTTCTTCTTTATTTTACTAATTTGGACTTTGATTCTTCTTCATTTGCTAGCTCGATCGTATTGTTTTCTTCTTCTTCGGAAAGTGTCGGCGCACTTGGTTGCGGTGCTACACGTTGTGGATCTGCAAGTCTGTTTTTGGTGGTTGTCAGTGTATAGTTTGGTAATCTAATGGGTTTTGAGCGTATTTGTTGGTAAGTAGAATGCGCAACGTATTGTTAGGTAATTTTGTTATAATTCTAGTATTTTGCGGGAACGAGTCTAAAATAGGTGGGTATTTACTGTCATTGTCCCACAAAAAAATACATAAAAGCCCATTCGGATTGGAGCCCTAATTTCCCGACTTCCCGGCTTCTTTCTTCTTCTTCCTCCTCCAACCACAATCGGTCTTGCGAGCCCACATTCCCCACCACTACCGTCGCCGCCCTCCGCCTCTTCTTTCACGACTGCTTCGTCGACGGCTACGACACCTCCGTTCTTGTCTCCTCCAGGCGATTCAGCAAATTCGGCGTGGTTGCAGGATTTTCCAATCGAAAGGATTTTCGATTGAATCGGATATGGAAATGGTGGAGAAGAACGAGATTTGCTAAATGTCCATGAATTGCGAGGAAAAGAAGCGAGATTTATTGAGCGAGATTTTCTTTTTTTCAAATGTTTAATCAATGGACAACACCAATGTGAAAGGAAAAATAGCGATGATTGGTGATGGCTCGTGGTGACGATGCTCTTTTTTCTTTAGGTGATATGAAGAATGAATATTGCACTAAATGATACAATCTTAGTATCGATTAATACTTTTATGTAGAAATACTAATACATTTTATAAGAAAAACTAATACGTTGCGGGAACACTACTAAAATACTCTCTAGGAAATTACTAATAATTTTTAGAAACTACTAATACTTTTCCGATGGACAACTAATATATTTCGGGAGTATATTAATGAGAATACTAAAACTCTTCAGGGAATCTAATACATTTTAAGAAAGCTGCTAATACTTTTTAGAAGGACGACTAATACATTTCGGAAAATTTGTTAATACATTTTAGGAGAAAAAATTAATTATATTCATGGGAACTATTAATACGTTTGGAAGAAATGCTAATACTTTTTATAAGAATGATTAATACTTTTCGAAGGACTATTAATACATTTCGGGAGAAAAATTTAATTTATTTCAAGGAACTACTAATACTTTTTAGGAACTACTAATACTTTTTGATGGATTGCTAATACATTTCGGGAGTATATTCGGAGAAATACTAAAAAAACTCTTGGAAACTACTAATACATTTGGAAAAGCTGCTAATACTTTTTAGAATGACGACTAATACGTTTGAAGGATTTGTTAATATATTTTATAATTAAAAAAGACAACTTTGTAGAAATGTATTACACGTTGCGTTCTAATGTATTAGATTTATTAAAAACATGTATTAGACTTTACAACTTCGTAGTAATTCTTTGTTTTATAATTAAAAGAGACAATTTTGTGGTAAAAGATGTTTTGACTAATACTTTTCGTGTAACAACTAATACTGATTGAGAGCAACAAGTAATACAAAAACTACCAACATAAAAACGGGGCTAACAACTTAGCACCACATAAAAAAATACCTGAAATTGAAAGACTACGTAACAAATAATAAAGCGCCACTTGAAAATTACAAAAATGCCATTGGCGGTGGAAATTACCAAAATGACTCGGTCGCGGATCGAGATCCGTTTAACGGGCGGACGCGTTAGGCGGGTGCGACGAAGTTTTTGTCATATTCTTGACGGTCAATATATATTTGTCAATTTATTTCAATTGATCTAGCACTAGGCGTTAGATTTCTCTTAACCGTCTACGTTTCATTCTAATAGATCTCGCTCAATTCTATTTTTTCCCCGACTAGTCTTGTTTAGGTGCTAGTTTCTCTTAACCGTCTACGTTTTTCTTTTAATAGGTCTCGCCCAATTCTATTTATACCCCACCTAATCCAGTCCAGGCCTCGTCTAATTACTATGTTTCAGTCTGTTGGTGTCTAGCACTTTTAGTACATTGCATCAAATTAAAAAAAATTAATTACAAGGAAAAAAATATGAGGTTTATGGTAATTTAAGAAACGAAACCAGAAAAGTTTTAAAATTACACAAACCCTTAGAGGTTTTATTTTTTATTTTTTTTTACATTTTCACTTCAATCGTTTAATTGAATTGACGGAAGTAGCTGATGTCATCCAATATTTTCTAAGTATTACAAATAGCCAGAAAAAAAGTTGTGATTTTTTGGAATACTTATAAAAGTTGAGAGATGTAATTATATATTATTTAATGATGTCAACAAATTTCGTCAGGTCAACTTAAAATTTGGGTAAAATGTAAGATGGAATTAAGCCTCAATAGGGGTTTTCCTGATTTTGAAATTCCTCGGAGTTTTTAGGGATAATTTCTAAAATCCCTTGAGGTTTGGTCTAATTACAAAAAAATCCTGAGATATTATAAAATTACAAAAAGCTCCCTTAGGTTTTGTTGCGTCTTAAATTTAAGATGGTAATTGTAGAAATAATCAACCTCAAGGGTTTGTTTGTAATTTTCAAAAATTTATGGGTTTTTTTGCAATTAATAACCCGAACCTCTGAGTTTTTTTTCTTTTTTAGTTATCCCTTTTTTATTAGGGATAATTACAAAAAGTACCCCTAAGGTTTGACCCAATTACAAGAAAACCCAGCTAACTTTAAAACTTACAAAAAGTACCCCTGAGGTTTGAAATATATTTCAAAATCCCCCTGCATATTTGTAAAATTATTGCAGATTACCCCTTAGTTTTAACACTAAATCAAACCTCAGGGGTACTTTTTGTAAGTGTTAAAGTTAGCTGGTTTTTTTTTAATTAGGTCAAACCTCAGGGGTACTTTTTGTAATTATCCCTTTTTATTATTACTCCAAACCTGCAAATTCTTTTGTAATTATGGAAAAGAACTAGTGATGCGGACAAGGTATATATAAGAATCATTTGCGTGCATGTACAAGAAAAAGGAAAAATTGCACGAGGATTTGATATCTTACACGTTATATAAAAAAAGTTGGAATTTTTGTTACAGTCTACACGTCATCCCTCCTGCTATTTTTCTTTCACTTTGTAGTCTGCAATAGCAAAGAAACATTGAGAAAAAGAAGAAGAAAGGGATCATCTGTTGAACTCAGGTAAATCTTTTGAAACCATTTCTTTTACCACTTTGTGTGTGTGTGTGTGTGTGTGAGAGAGAGAGTCTTGATTTTATTATTCTTGAGCAATTAAAGTTAAGAAAATTATTGGAATTCTTGAAGATTATGAGAGAAACTTTGAAGGAGAATAAAACAAATTAATAAAGGGGTAAAATGCAAAATTGGTCCCATAATTATAAGGGACTTGCAATTTTGGTCCCGTAAAAATTGAGTTTACAATTTTGATTCTGTAAGTTTTGATTTTTCGTCATTTTGGTCCTATAAGTTTCTAGATGTTGCAATCTTGGTCCTCAAAGGCTATTTTATACTTTCATAATACCCCGAATGCTCTTATTGTTTGTTTAAAGGACTTATTTTGCTAAGTCTTGGCACAAAATTGGTATCATAGCCTAGATTTACTAAGAATTTTAAGAATAATTTATTATATTATGTAAATAACTTGTGGTGAGGAGAATTTTCCAAACCATAATGATACGAACGAATGTTCAAGATGCGTTAATTACAACATTATCTTCAAAATTTTGAAGGATTAACAAATAAATAAAGAAAGATAACTACATTGGGATTATCGATATATTAACCCATTTTGTGCAAAAGGTCAAAATTGTCACTTCCAGAAAGATATGAGACTATGATTGTTAACTTCTAAAAGATACATGACCGAAAACACTTTCTAACCACAAAGGTAAAATGGTCCAAGACCAAAACTGCAATTTTATAAGTTACATGATTAAAATTGCAAATGCCCATAATATACGGGGGCTAAATTTGCAATTTACCCTTAATAAAGGGGTTAATAGAATATTATTTTAGTAGGTAATATATTGCTGATTGATCATTAAGTAATTAATCTTTTTTCATTATGGGGACAGAGTTGACCAGTTGCATTATTTGCATAACCAGAAAGTCTCTAAATTGTGTTCACACATTGTACTATCCATGAGGGTGATCTTTTAAGATCAAATATGTCCTTTTTGACTATGTATTTTGAAAATTTTGTGTAATTTTTGTTCAGCATTATGAAATGTAAAAGGTGGTACGTATGGTCATATTTCCATAGTCTATTTCCAGTTTTCTAGTGTTGAAAAATTGTATAATTTTTGTTCAGCATTATGAAATGTATAATTACGTTAACCCTGAGGAGTAGTTTGGGGAGTGTTTGCAAAAACTTGTGCTTTTAGAATTAAGCAGTGATGGAGTAAAAGTGGTTGAGGATCACAAGTTGGTAGTATTTGCAAATAAAATCAGAAATATTTGAGAATGTTTGGTGAAAAAGTTGTTAAAGTGATTATTTGTTTGTAAAAGTCAAAACCAGAAACAAAATCAGAAATCTAAAACACTAATCTCCCTACTTTTAGATTCTAAATGAAGCAGAATCAGAAGGACAAGTTGACATTTGCAAGTACTAAAAATTGTTTAAGTGATTGGAAACACTTCCTTTTCCATATTTGAATTTGCAGTTGGGGATGAACAGTGGACTAGGAACACTATGTGGCCAGGCATATGGTGCCAAACAATATCACATGCTCGGGATATATCTTCAGCAATCGTGGATCGTTCTAATTACGACCTCAATTATACTTTCACCGTTATTCATTTTTGCTGCCCCTATTCTAAAAGCTTTAGGCCAAGATGAACATATTGCAAATATGGCCGGGACTATTGCTCTCTGGTTCATTCCCGTGATATTCTCCTACGTTGTACAATTTAGCTGCCAAATGTACCTTCAAGCACAAAGCAAGAACTTAATTATTTCATATTTAGCGGTTTTTTCGTTATTACTACACGTCCTTCTCTCGTGGCTACTGACAATGAAGTACAAGTTTGGTGTTCCTGGTGCCATGGTATCGACTATCTTGGCGTATTGGATTCCAAATATAGGCCAACTTATATATGTTATGTTTGGAGGGTGTAAAGAAACATGGATAGGTTTTACAACCTTAGCTTTAAGGATCTTGGGCGATGATCAAGCTTTCTTTATCGTCTGGTGCAATGATCTGGTTAGGCTTATTTCATACTTTTTTTTTGCTGATCGTTTTAAGGTTTGTATTATGTTCCAAATAAACTGTTAGTTTGCTACATTCTTGTCATTGTTTTTCTTGCTTTACTTCCTCGGATGCTGTTTAATTTCCTGCTATGTTCGATTATTTTGGTCCAGAAGACTATGAGGGAGTGTTTGCAGATATTTACAAAAAAGTGATTGTTAACTTTTGGCTGAAAAATAGTTTTAGTATTTTTCAAATATCAACCTCGGGTACTGATTATGCATAAATTAATCAGAATCTAAAAGGGTGTAATAGATTTTGATTCTACTTTGGTGTGACTTTTACACACAAATAAAGCACTTGTACAACTTCTTCACCAAGCACTCTCTTTTATTTTATTTCTGATTCTCAACTACTTTTATTTTTACTGCAATTAGGGCGTGTTTGCAAACTCTGGAAAAAGTGATTCTCAGCTTCTAGATTCTCCATAATAGAGTCTTAGGGAGTGTTTCCAAAAACTCTAGCTTTTTTAGAGGATGTGATTTAGGGAGTGTTTGCAAACTCTAAAAAAAAGTGATTCTAATACTTTTTGGTTTACGTTGGCAGCCTTGAGCTTTGGTACAACTCAATACTAGTTCTTTTGACCGGAAACATGAAAAATGCCGAGGTCACAATCGATGCTCTTTCAATCTGGTAATACTTTCTCAATCTTTTTCGTTAATCACTTCGTTGTGTTTGTCAAAATGAAATTTCTTGTTCTTGTTTGCAGCCTTAACATTAGTGGCTGGGCTATGATGATATCTATAGGTTTCTTGATTACAGCAAGGTACTCTAATTTTAGTTCTCGCCTTAGGACAATCATAAATTTTGTACTTTATTTTACTCTGTCCCTGTGTTTCAACATGTTCTAGTGTTCGAGTATCGAATGAGCTTGGAAGGAGGGATTCTAAAGCGGCAAAATTCTCAATCTTGATGATAGTTCTTACATCATTTGCCATTGCATTGGTTCTGTTTGTGTTTTTCCTGTTATTTAGGGGACGTTTGGCTTTCGTGTTCACGAAAAGTCGTGATGTGGCCATGGCAGTTAATCATCTATCGCCTCTCTTGGCGTTTTCTATACTTTTGAACGGTGTTCAACCTGTTCTCTCGGGTGAGTCTATTTCACGCAGCAACTAAATTAATCGATAAATTTTCGATCAATGTAGAATTTTCAGACATCATAAGGAAAATCTTTTTCTGTACGGAAAATCCTTTTCTGCACGCGGGTGTTGCTAATGGGGCTGGACGACAAAGCAGTGTCGCTTACGTTAACCTTGGTTCCTATTACTTGATAGGAATTCCATTGGGAGTTATACTTGGTTATGTCATCAAACTACAAGTTGAAGTGAGTTTTTTTGACATTTTACATTTCGTTTTAAGGGAGTGTTTGCAAAAGCTTGTTTTTTTTAGAGAAAGTGATTTATTGTAGCAGAAGCAAAAGTAGTTGAGAATTAAAAATTGACAGTGTTTGCGAATAGAACCTAAAAGTTGAATAAGTTAAAAAAGAGTGTTTGGTGAAGAAGTTGTAAAAGTCTATTTTCAGCCAAAAGCTGATAATCATCTTTTTCCGGTGTTTTCCTGCTTGTTCCTTTGATCCATTGAACTACTCTCTTACGATGAAAACATGTTACGTAGGGTGTTTGGATTGGAATGATAATCGGCACATCGGTCCAAACCACTATACTTATTGTCATGACTTACAGAACCGATTGGGATAAAGAGGTAGATTTTGCTGTTCATTCATTCTTCCTTTAATTTTCTCTTCAAGAAGTTTGTTCAGATAGTATCATTTTTAGTTATTCATCTGCTTTTTCTTTCTGCAGGTATCCCTTGCTCAGGGACGAATCAACCGATGGTTTGTTGAAGCTGAAAGTAGTAATAACTCGTCTAACAACGACTCAAGAGCTGCCTCAAAATCGAAATTTCTTCTGCACATGGATTCAGAAAAGGTTACAATTAGTATGTTTACTTTTTCCTTTCTCTTGTTGTAATTTTTTCCCATTTGCATGAGCTTTTTGTGCATCCCTAGCCAGGACAGTATAATAGGTTGGGCCGGTACACGAAAGTGGGGTGGGCCGAATAGAAAAACCATAAAAAATCATATAAATTTCAACTAATATATTTTTGGGATAATTACAAAAACACCCCTGAGGTTTGGGCTAATTACGAAAAGACCCAGAGGTGTTTTAAAATTACAAAAAACCCCACATGTTTGATTATGTCTTAAATTAAAGGGGGGTAACTGTAATATTTTTATAAATTTCAGGGGGAGTTTGAAATATTTTTGCTTATGAAGGGAAAAATGTAAGCAAAATCAAACCTTAAGGGTATTTTTGTAATTTCTAAAAATCTCTGGGTCTTTTTGTAATTAGCCCGAACCTCAAGGGGTTTTATGTAATATCCCTATATTTTCTTAAAAAAATTGCTTAGTAAAAAAAAAATTAAAAGAGGGGGGAAGCGGGGCCCGGTTGGCCCCCTTGCTACGCCAATGCATCCCTTATTATGGATATCAATTGATCAGTCATAGAAATGGTGAAGTTGGAGACCATAATCAAGAATCCACATTCACAGCATTGGTACTTATTGTTGATCTGTTAATATTGTTGATGCAGTTATTTGCTCAACAGTTATTTTCTTTTGAGCTTCGCATTTTGACTCGCCAGCACGTGCATCGAAGTAGTTGCAAATTGGGTCCCATGTCGAAATCCAGTTTAACGGTATGACATCATCATGTACACGTTTTATTGCTAATAAACACATTTGGATACATACTTGAATGGTGTCCAGAAGGAAAGATATAACATTTTCTTGGATTCAGTCAACCATTTGAGACTATTTTGACACTATCACTGTTAGTTGTCAAAATGCAGCCCTTGGGTCTGGCCCGAACAGCCTAAGAATAGGCTTGGCTGGGTTCAGATTTTGCAGGCTAAAAAAATCGGATCTATCTGGTCAGCTTGATTAACCCGATAGGCCGGGCTTGACTTGTTTTTTAGCCCAATCTGAGAGAAATTATATATGAAAGTTTATATACAGGACGGGTTGAGCTCTTGAGTTTTGATCTTGGCCATTGGGCCCGGCACTTTTAACAACTCTAAATTCTAATCGCATTACTTTCTTTTTCCTTGAACCTTGAATAAGTAGGGAAAAACATTAAATATTATTTTCGTCAAATAATATAAGCGTTTAGATTTTATAATATAAAAGTTTTTAAAATACTATGTCAAGAAATAGTCCAAAACTCTGTGTAATTGAAATGACTTCCTCAACTTAAAGTGCGAAAAGAAAAAAGTTAAAAGTATTTATGTTTCGGAATAGCCATAAACATGATATACATCATAGTCTTTTTTAAAAAAAAATGGGAAAGAAATATATTTACGATGAAAATCCTACAAGATTACTGAAATTTGAAACTAATACATTTCCAGTTTTGATGCCAAAATATCAAAACTAGTTTATGCGGCGAATAACTATATGTTGTTGGGCTGGCAGAGACACCAAAAGAATCAGATGTGGGAAAGCCCATTTAGAAAATACACTAATCATCTACTAGGCCCATTGGAAAGACCCACAACGAATAAGAAGTGTCAAGCTGTTCAATTGGGCTATTCATGAGACGGGACCAAAATCTTACTTGAGCATGGATCAAAGTCTCGTTGTTTTTGTACTCGGTACATGGTGGGGCAAAAAATATACGTCACCAAGAAAATCCGATCTCTAATGCACGTTCCGTCTTGATGCTTGTGAACAAGAGTAAGAAGGGAGCCGGATCATTTTCGGGCATATCCTCTCCAATTCTCAAAACATAAATCTACCAATGGATAAATAATTTAAAGTAATTCATATGAAGGTAATATAGAAAAAAAGGAATAGAATACTTCCTTTTCATTGAAAGCCACCTTTATAAAGATAATAATTTTACCTCATCTCGTGGATAAACATTACTTGGAAATCAAATTAGATAGTTTAGTATATTTCACCTTTATAAAGATAATAATTTTACCTCATCTCGTGGATAAACATTACTTGGAAATCAAATTAGATAGTTTAGTATATTTATCCTCTGTTCTTTAATATCTAATAAAAATTATTTAGAATTCTACCAATTATAGCTCTAATAGAGACCATATTTGTATTTGACCCTAAATTCTATTGATCTAATTTAATAGTCAAATCTTTACAAATAATAATTTTGAAATATTGCTCACATTTAAATTTTATAGAGCAAGGTAAAAAAAAAGTTTGTGATAGAATGGATAGAGTGGACCACTGGCATACACTTGTAAAATAATAATTAATAAACTGTATAATTTAGGGGATTGACCTATAATGTCAGCCCTCAAAAGTTATGAAAGAGATATAAATTAATTAAAATTTGACAATGGAATCTCTGCATTTATTACACCCACCGTAATTTGTAATTACTTAAACCCTATCCAAGGTTCAAAGTTTGTGGATAACATAATGAAACTTGGCCCACTAATCAATTTGAGCGAGTCAATTTGTGGAAAGATGGAGTTGTTTGGAGTTAGTTCGGATTTATTTTTAACGTTTCATGAAAAATAAGAGCAAGATTTATTATATGAATATTCATGGAGGATGTTAGAAGGAGATAATTTTTTATTACTGATGTCAGATAATTATTATATTATCATATAATGTTTTGAGATTAATATGATGCCTTAATGATGTAAATATACATATTTTATATTGCTCGGATCGAGTGAAGTGAAGCTAGAAATTTCGTGTAGATACCTAACTAATATTAATATAAAAATAAAATACAATACGTCAACTCTAAAAATAGAACTTCACATAAGTACCATTTTTTTATAAAATCGATGTATTAATTTAGTTACATTTTAATACTCCAAAATAAATACTAGATACACTTACTTCAATATATTATAACATTGCTCTTCTATTCTTCACATTTTAAAATCGTTGCATAATAACTTCATTTATATCTCTTTTAATGTTACAAACAATCATTTCAATAACCCATCTCGAATGTTGAAAGTTTAATGTGAATTTAGTAAAGAACTATAAATTATCTCAAAAGAGAAAATTAGAGACGCAAGAAATAATGCCAAAACTCGAGTTTAAGTTTATGGTGGGGTAAAAGAAAATGTTCAAAATTTTGAGAAAGGAAAAATTATAATTAAGACTAAAGTTTTTTCAAGATTCATAAATGAGAATGGGAACAAAGAATTAAGGAATTGGAAACTTTATTCAATTTTTCTTATTTTTGTAATTCTTTTAAGGTTATATAAATGACCACAATACCCTTGTATGCTTTTCAAATTTTCGGGGTCAATGCGGCAATGCCCCTGTTGGCCCCAATGTGGCCTCGACACTGGGTCAAATGATTTGACTATATAAAAGATATAATTATATATTAGAATAAAACCGTGTATTACACGGGATTTGTCTAAAGAAAAAAATTCAAATTATTGTGGTGTTAAAATAATATATATTCATGATTATTTTGTACATAATAATTTTAAAGATAACAAATTTAAAAGATAGTCTAAATAGAATCATTGATTTTTGGATTATTTGTTATCTTTTAAATTTGTACATATGGTTGCCATGTAGATAAATGTGAAGCTGCCATGTGGAATTATAAAGATAAGAAGTTGACAAATATTCAAGATCAATAAGGTGATGACATGTGTCATTTTTGTTTTTTGTTTTTAAGTATATAGAGTAGATATGTGTATGTATGTATGTATGTTGTATAAAAATGATCATGAGTTTTTATAATATTAAAAATTGGATAATGTTGGTGGCAAAAAAAGATTTTAAATTTTTTAATATATAATTTGGTTTGTATATTAATGTAATATTAATTGCCAAATAGACTCTTATTAAAATAACTCGGCCCAAAGGAGTTCGGGACTTGTCTATAAGCCGATTTCTCCTACACTGGTGACCCATAGGCCGAGTTCTCCTACACGGCCCATAAGTGCCCATCTCCCGGTAGGGTAAAAAGGTCCTCATATTCATTTGTAAGTACATTTTCACATTCTCGATAACTTTCCTACGCATTTAATTTAGTATTCAATTATTGTCTTAATTATTCTCTCAATCACCAAGCAGACTTGAGCGTCAGAGGGGCTTCCCTGGGCAATCCCTAACGTTT
Organism: Rehmannia glutinosa; assembly: GCA_016081115.2. Lineage (NCBI taxonomy): Eukaryota > Viridiplantae > Streptophyta > Magnoliopsida > Lamiales > Orobanchaceae > Rehmannia > Rehmannia glutinosa. The sequence goes on from JABTTQ020001906.1 coordinate 56,669, forward strand.
GTGTACGTGTACAAGCAAGTTCCCAATTGAAGAATTTTCATCTTCTGGAGAAGAAGACTTGAAGACTTCCCATTGGAAAGAAGGATTTCATCAACACCGTTTTTTTTTTGATAACTCAGCTTCCAGGCTTACGTCTGACTTCACCAGCTCGGATATGCCCCGCGGAGCAATTTGATAGAGTAGGGATTTGAACCCCTAACCTCCACCCCACAATTGCTTGTGGTGGCCAGGTGGGCTAAGCCCCCTAGTTATTTCATCAACACCGTTGACTTGGAGTGATATGCCCTAAAAAGCAGTATCTAATAAAAATGTGTATTTGAATGTTTGGTTTAATTTTTGAATCACTAAAACTACTGAAATTGAAAAGAAAAAAAAAGAGTCAGGGTTCGCCTAACAATTTGAGTCATTTCGAGTCGTGTCTAAACTATAAAGTTGTTAAAGTTTGATTTATTTAATGTAAATAGTTTTTTTAGTACAATTACAAAGTCCTGATAGGGGTGAGACGAGTGAGATTTGATCCCGCGTCAATAATCCTGGTTTATAAATCAAACTAATCGAGCTACAATCAATTCCTATGTAAATGTTGTTAAATTCTTATTTCTGCTCATTGGTAGAGCACCATGTTTGAATAACACATCATGTTGAAACAAAAGTTGTTATTTTAATATTTTTAAATTTATGTGTATGCCCTTCTCTAAATTCTCCTATTCGAATGAAATGTTTGAAAATAAAAATGCGTTACAAAATTAAAAGTTGAAGGTATGTATTGCAATGTTTTGAAACCCGGACGGATCGATAGGTTTAATCGAAACCGTCACATGTCCGGTCCGTTCTATATGGAAACCGGTGGCTAAAAAATCGTTGTTACCTGGTCAAACCCGACAAAAAACTCGAAAACCGGTGATATATCCGATTAACCGATTCATTTTTAAGCAAAATTCTCTTTGTTTTATTACAAAAAACAAAAAAAAATATTTGATAAATTTACACATAATTTTCCTTATATTCGATCTATATATATATATTTGGATATTATAATTTATTAAATTTATTTTATTTTTATTTGTACTTGTTATTTTTTTACATTTGTACTTGTATTTATCTTTTACATGTGTACATATATATATGTATGTATATGCATCAACCGATTTTTAGAATGGTTTAATCGGTTGAAGCAAATGGCCAATGACCCAATTATTAATCCAGGTTTGATGTTCGGTAGGGTTTAAAAACATTGATGTATTGTTACTCCTTTTCCACAAAAATTCATGTATTTGTTTTTGGACTTAAGGGTAAATTGGGCAAGTCATTGTTAAACTTTTATGATTGAGATATTTTGGAAAAATAAATAAATAAATAATGACATTAAGCTATTTATTGAGAACATGAGTGGCATAGGAAATTCGTTCTTCCCAAAAAAAATCATGAGAACCCCCACAAAATCCTACCACATTGCATGTACATCACATGCCTTTCATTTTGATTATATTATTTCAATTGTCCTTTTCTTTTTCTTTTTCTTACTTTTTGTGCCCATCAATACAATAAAGAAACAAAATACTTCCCCCCTCCCCACCCCAAATGGAGAGATAAGTGATACAAATTGCATGAAACCTAAAACAAATCCAAATGTGAGAAAGTTTTTAAGTAAATACACATATTCAAACTAAAAGCATGCAATTTGCTCTTGTTGAATTCGAGTTGTTGAATAGGTTATTGCATGCATCACAAAAAATTATTAGAAGTTTGGATTTATTCGACGAAAATCTTCCGACTCTCAAGTCAATTCTCAAATAAGTATGTATAAGAGTAGTTCAAAACATAATACTTATCTGATATATGAGGGTTTTCGTGAATTGGACAACTAGCCCTTTGCGGGTTTAATATGACTATTATATTTCAGTTTGTGTATTAATTTGTGGACCTATGAATTTAGTCTATTAAGTGTTGTCTTTGTTGTAACCCATAATTTCAATGGACGTACTTACCGTAGTAAACTTATTTTGGGCTCATGAACCATGAGATATTGATAGAATTTCAACTTTTCAAAGAAATGTCGTTATTGAATTGAGTTCCTTTATGCAACAATTAACTAAATATTCAACATGTCAATTTTTAGATGGCTTCCTTTAATGCCCACAAAGAAAAAGGAAGAACAAATGTAGATACATATGCCTGAATTATGCCGTGCAAGTAATCAACCAATATGTAACACCATTCATGACTGCACATTTTTCTACTTTCAATAGTACCGAATTATCTACTCATTATTAGAGAGGGGAAAGAAAAGGAAAGGGAGAAGCCACACGGAAGACGTATTGAATTCTTTTTCAATAATTTAGATATATCCAAATTTCTTCCTTTCGTCTCCTCCCCTTCTCCCCTCTAACCTTAAAAAAAGTCATCGTCCTTTGTCTTATTTTTCCCTGATCATCATCCTTCTATGGGAAGATGGCGAAGAGATTTTTCGTTTCGTTTTTATGAGCTTTGTTGGAGTTTTTGTTTCCTTGTACGCGCTGGAGTTTTTGTTTTCTTTTAATAAGTGGTAGTTTTTGTCCCCATAATAGGTGGTGCTTTGCATTTTTACTATAAGAAAAAATCAACGGTAGTTTTTGTTTAGTCATTCTTATCAAGTCAAGATGTTTTTACCCATTTTTTTCTAACACATCTTTTCAGTCATTTTGGGGTGTGAAAAACCCAATCTGCCCTTGAGTCAATTTACTTGCACCAAAAGATACTGTAGCGCTGATTACTGTAGATCGACACTGTAGCGTCGAGTATTGTGACTCGATACTGTAGCATGACACTGTATAGCGTCGAGTCACAATGGCTCGACATCGTAGCGTGACTTTGTAGCGTCGAGTTACAATGACTCGACATCGTAGCATGTTTTGTGGCGTCAAGTTACAATGACAAGACACTGTAGCATGTCACTGTGGTGTCGAGTTACAATGACTCGACACTGTAGCATGATAGTAGCATCGAGTTACTGTGACTCGACACTATAGCATGACGTTGTAGCGTCGAGTTACTGTGACTCGACATCCAGTTCTCTCATTTATTATAACCCAGTTATTTTGTTTTTCTCCAACAAATTCTAAATTCAAATAAATTTTTCGTTTTAAATTCGTTTTGCATGTATAATATATCAAATTAATCATCTTTACGATATCTATAATTCAACACACATATGCATATTTAAAACCGAAAAATACTGATTCAATTTTTTAATAAAGCTTGAAAGAAAGAGTAAGAAGATATATACATATAGATAAGTGAAAGAGAGAGATAAATAATCCAAATATCAAACAAACATGCTAGAAGGGTATGAATGTTATTTTACACCCCAAAATGGCTAAAAAGATGTATTTACAAAAGATGGTTATTTTTCATCTTTACATTTTGGAAATGGTTATTTTAATTCGACCCATTTCCACAAAAATCAATTTACCTATAGAAAGTTTGTAGGTAAGTGTTGAGATAATTGTAAAGTGTAGATAAAATCGTTGTAGATAATATCATTATAAGTAAATATTACCAACCTAATCTAAAACTGTTGGTAAATACCTACAGTAATTTTGTCGGTAAAGTAAAATTTAGTGACTAATTAAATCATTTCTATCAGTAAATTATGTCGGTAAACTGGAATTTTCTTGTAGTATTATATTTTGTTGCTCGAGTTTTATTTTCTAAATAAATTGTCCGTATTGTGGTTTTTTGTGTGTAGAAAATTCAATTGACCAACTTTCGGAAGATTAGTGATGATACATGTACGTGATTTATCCGCTATTGCGATTTTCGATTCGAATTCTCTTTGGAGTAATTAGATTGTTATAAGTTAAAAATGTGTTTATATTTTAAATCATGATTTTGTAGGTGTTATGATTTTGGTTGTGTAATGTTTTTACTTGGTATGTTGTTATATATATATATATATGGTTGTTTAAATTTTGAACTTTATTATATGTGCTTTTAAGTTGTTTATTTATGAGGTTAAAAAAAAGTTGTTTATTTATGTTTTTAATCTTAAAATCTTACATAATAATTATCGTATTATATGATTATTTTATATAATATACTAAAATAAATATTGTTTAATAAACTGATTAAATTAATAATTGAACTTTTAGGGAACCGATCTAATCATCACTCAAGTTTTAAAACATGATATGTATACAATAGAATCAAAATTTTACGTCCGCGCGAGATTCATTAGAATCATATAGACATTAACTAACAACAAATAATATTCCCACCTAAAATAATAATAATGATAATAAAAATAAATTTTTTTCCCCACTTTCTCGTCAAAGCACCAAGCCACCAACACAACCAATCCCTTTCCAAGTCCACCTACTTATGCACGTGATTTTTTTTTTTTTAAGCTCGAACAGAACTGCGCGCTTACGCCCGACTACGCTCGGCGACAACATTTCCGACTCTCATTCTTTGCGCCAAGGTAAACTGCGGATGTGCACGAGATTTGGCCGAGTGTTCTGACGGGAGTCATGACGTACAACCGATTTTCCCAGGTAAAGAGAACAATTATATTCGACCCCACAATCTACTAATAACGATCTCTCCCCGAATCGAACCCACACGGATCTTTATTCAAGATGAGTTCCCACCAAATCTTCACTCGCATATGCCCCGGGAGCAATTTGATGGGAGCAGGGGATATGAACCTCGACCTCCACCCCACAAACAATTTGATGGGCGAGAATTTGACCCCTCGACCGCATCCCACAATTCATTGTGGTGGTGTGGGCTAAGCCACATGGTTTACTTATGCACGTGATTGTTTTTAGTCAAGTTTGCTCATAGTTCCCACCTAACTCCCACTTTTCATATTTTCCTCATTTAATTTGATTTTTTGCCGAATGTGACAAAGCATAGTACAAAACTTAGAAGATTAGAAATAATTTAACCCCACCATAGTACAAAATTAGAAAATCTAGGAGAATTTTTTAACCCCACCGCACATTTTTCTTAATCGCATTAATTATAGAGATAATTACAATTAAAACTACCCGGGTTTGAGATAACAACAAAAAAAACCGAGAGATTTTTGAAAATTATAAAAATTCTCTTGATGTTTGATTCTATATTACACTTTTTCCTATTCATAACTACAAACATTTCAAACACTTCCTTTACATTGTGAAAATATTAGCGGTATCCTCTTACTTAAATATATAATCAAACCTCATAGATTTTTTTTTATTTTGTAATTTTAAAACTTCTCTTGATTTTTAATAATTAGCACTTTATAATTATCCCTTATTTATATGATAATTATTTTTTCTTTTCTCGTTTCGTAATTGATCTCAATGTGATCGGACATAATATTGAATAGTATAATTTTCTTTGCATATGTATTAGTGGCGTGTGTTAATGTTATGAGTATTGGCAATTTTGTGTTTATCCGCACGGTCTGCAAAAATCTAGTGTTGTAACACCGCAAAGATAACACCTTCGTGCGAACCGGGATCGATATCTTGCATTCTCTCGTGTGATTATTTAATGCGATTGTGCTATTTTAGGTAGCTTGTCGATAACTGTGATTGCGTATATTGATATATTCAATTTATTTAAATTGCCATTTAAACTCCTTCCTTATGTATTTGATTCTTACCCATAAGAAAAGATTTTGTATTATGTTGTTTTTCTTGTATAAAGCATCCGTGATTACGCGGAATTATCTTGTCTTGATTCCCGACCATGAAAGGATCGATTTCGCCTTGTGAGGATCGTTTTCATTTCTCTATAAAAGGAATTCACCTTTGAAGAAGAGATCGAGAAAAATACATATTGAGCTTATTGTTCTTCTTCAAGAAATATTTGTGTTATAATTATAGTCTTCAAGAGAAGACGGTAAAGATCTACGGTGTGGATCGACTCAACCATTTCAGTGGATTTGAAGTTGGAGGGACTCCAACAAGGTTGAGGTTTTTGGAAGAATCGATCAAGAATATTAGTTTTATACGAGTGTTGGTGTATAAGATAAAAGGGAGTCTTTATGCTTTACGTAAATCGATCGTATTTGTAATAACTCATTTTGTTTCTAATATTGGATTGTTTTTCTCCGGCGTGGTCTCGTGCATTAAGATTGAGGAATCTAGTGCGTAAAAAATTCCCGTGTTATTTTTTATTCCGATGTGTACTTGTGTTGTTCGGTCCAGTGTTACAACATTAACATACAACACCGTAAGAATCAATTGTTTAAAGTTACAAGACATCGATTCTATCAATGGCATCAAGAGCCTTCCACTAATCCTTATTAGTGTGATCCTCGTTTTTTTTTTTTTATTGCTAACATGGACATCTATCGTGAGAGAAGCTCTATTTCTCGACCACCTCTTCTCATTGGGACAAATTTCTCCTATTGAAAGCAAAAATGAGAGCCTTCATCAAATCAGATGAACGCGCTTGAAATCTATTCTAACGGCCGACACCACCCACCCAAGTTGTTGACGGCAAAAGTGTCCCAAATAATGAAACCGAATGGACAATTGCCGAGGATCAATCGCTAATGCAAACTCAAAAGTACTCAATGCAATCTTCAATGTTGTAGATGAAAATCGGTTCAAATTGATATCTACCCGTGAAACCTCGAAAGAAGCATGTGATATCCTACAAGTTGCGTATGAAGGACCAAGTCGTAAGAATGTCTAAACTCCAAATGCTTACTTCTAAATTTGAGAATCTTGAATGAGTGAAAATGAAACCATAAGTGATTTTAACTCAAAACTCTGTGATATCTCTAATGAGTCTTTTACTTTGGGAAAGAAATACTCTAATTTTAAACTTGTTAAGAAAGTTCTAGGTCTCTTCTGAAAGGTTTGCTTACAAAGCAACAACCATTGAAGAATCAAAGGTCCTTTCGTAAATGAATCTTGATGAACTAATTGGGTCTCTTCAAACATTTGAGATGAATCTTGAAGAAACCAAGAAAGAGAAACTCAAAGAAGCAAGTTACAAAAAGGAGAAACGTAGGGAGATTGCCTTTCAGGCTGAAACACCAGATGGAATAACTCTTGCAGTGGGAAAAGAGATTCAGGAATCCATTGAGTTGATTACCAAGAATTTCAGCGAAATCTTAAAACAGGGGAAACAAAGGAAGTGATTTTCCTAGAAATGGAAAGACTTCTGGAACACAGAGAAAACAACATGATGGTGGAAAAGGCATAAAATGTAGGGAATGTGGAGGTTTTGGACATATTCAAGCCGAATGTGCAAACACCTTGAAGAAGAATGGAAAATCGTTCACCACATCTTGGAGTGATGATGAACCAGAAGATAATGAAGAAAATGTGAATAATCAAGTTGCCTTCACTGTGACTAAAGAAGAGGTTGGTTGTAATCAAACGCACCCCAGTGCTACTTCTGGTGTTACAACACCAATCAGGTATAACTCTAACTTTCCTTTTTTATCAAACGTGTCTAAATTCTACACTTCTTGCGAGAGAAGAATTTACGACGATCGAAAGCTCGGAGGATGAGTCCGACTAGATGAAGAATCAAAGAATGAGGAACTAAGAAGAATTTATCAAAAGATGCTTGACAAATGCGAATTCGTCAAAGAAGACAAATATGACTCGGAGAAGAAAGTTGTGTTCTTATTGAAAAAAAGAGATACTCGGGGAAGTACTTAAGCTCGAAAGACTTGCTACCGATAGGAGAGAAGAACTTGTCAAAGTAAAGAAAGAACTTAGTGACATGACTAACTCTGTCAAGAAACCGATTGGGAAAGGAGATTAGATGAAATTCTATCTAAATCTCAACAAGGTCGTGCATGTATTGGCTTTAATTCTAATTTTAACAAAAATATTGCGAATAAAAAGAAAAATTCTAAGACTATTTTTGTTAAAGAAGGGACATCTTTCATCAAACGGGAAAAGAAACAATGGCTTTGTTCCTATATGTCATTATTGCAATCGCCCCGCCACATAAGACCTAAGTGTTATCGTCTTCAAAAACATATTAGGCAAGGCGGTGCAATCTCAAGTGTACCAACATCAAAGAAGCACTCCTCGTTTTAAAATAAATTTATCAAACAAACCCAAGAAAATGCGGGTTAGGAAGGATGAATTCTCTTGCTATGTTGTGCACACCTCTTTGAAAGCCAATGTAACTGAATCCTGGTACTTTGATAGTGGATGCTCTCATCATATGACCGGAGAACTTGAGAAGTCGATGAGTTTGAAAAACATGAAAATGGGTTGGTTGCTTTTGGTGATGGTACTAAAGGGAAAGTTTTGGGAAAAGGAACCTTGAATGTGTCTGGTCTTCCTTCTCTCAAAAACGTTCTATATGTTGAAGGATTAAAAATCAATCTTATCAGTATCAGTCAGCTTTGTGACGATAATTTACTTGTGAGATTTGATAAAAATGTGTGTGCTGTTTTTGATAAAACTGACAAATGCATTTTGAAAGGTAACAGATCGTCTGATAACTGTTATCTGATACAGGAACAAGGTCAGTGTTTCGACACTTCTCTTGTGTGCAATAAATCTTCCTTAAATGACACTGCGTTGTGGCACCAGAAGTTAGGGCACATGAATTTTCATGGTATGCTGAACCTTATTAAAATAGGAGCAGTATTAGATGTTCCTAAACTTAGCAAAGATCACCTTGGTTTATGTGGTCCGTGTCAACTTGGAAAATAAAAAGGGGAAGCACACAAGGTGTTTCAACACCTCAGTTCTTCACACTGTGTAGAAATTGTCCATATGGACCTTATGGGGCCAATGCAAGTCGCAAGTGTAGGAGGAAAGAAGACGTGTTTGGATGTGTTTGCTATATTCTTGGCGACGGACATCATCTTGGTAAGTTTGTTTGAAAAGTGATGTGGGAATTTTTTGGGATATTCGTTAATAGCAGAGCCTATATGGTTTACAACATGAGAATTCGTACTATCATTGAATCTATAAATGTTGTTGTAGACGATACTAAAGATTTTGCGAGATATATCCAAGAACAAGGATGATGAAAGTGCGAGAAGAAGGTTTTGATTATGGCATGATCTGAAGATGCAACCGGTGGTGTTGCAACACCCGATTCCACACCACCGATCGGTGAAGGTGACCCTGAAGCACTCGAGTCCGATGTAGATGGAGCCACTAAGTTTGATATCCGTGATCAAACCAGGAAAAGAACCACCAAGCGAGGATAAGGAAGAACCATCATTTGGATCAAGTTATTGGGCAAGTAATCGAGGGCATTAAAACAAGAGGTAAAGAGAAAGTTAAATGCGGGGAAATGGTAAGATTTGTCTGTTTTACTTCTCAAATTGAACTCAAAAATGTTAAAAAGCTCTTGTTGATGAATATTGGGTAAATGCCATGCAATTAGAACTGGATGACAGAAATAGCACTCTTTTTGGAGGGTGTTTATATCTTGAAACAATCGGTTTCTGGTATAGTAAGAAACATAAGCGTGTTTCGTTGTCCATTTCTTGAATCGAGTATATTGCATTGGGAAGTTGTTGCTCCCAAATATTATGGATGAGACAAATGTTGGTGATTATGGGGTTGAAGAGAAAATTCTTATCGCTTATTGCGATAATTCGAGTGCCATAAACATTTCTAAAAATCCATGCAAAGACTCAGAACTAAACACATCGATATTCGACACCATTTCATTAGAGACTTGGTTGAGAATAAAATTGTTACCATTAATTTTGTCACTACTGAGAATCAAATTGTTGATATTTTCACCAAAGCCCTAGACTTCCAAAGGTTTAATTACCTGAAACAGTCTCTGGTGTCTGTACTCTCTGAGCAGTGTGAGTTTCAGTGTTGCAACACCATGTGCATCATTTCTCCTTCTTGATGTGTTGCAACCTCTTTTTGATCTTAATTCTTGTGCATTAGACATTTTGCATTTTTAAAATCATTTCATTGGCTTTTCTGTTTTATTGCTGTAACCCTATTGAGTACTCCTTTGATGAATTTTCTGCCTAAAAACAATTGTGGGTCAAATTGCAAACAGAATGATTTTTCCCATGTGAAAGATGTATTTATTTTTGGGCCTTTGACGGAAAAAGTTGCCCTTACATTGTGTGTGAAAGCTATTGATTGTGAACCATTCTCTGCATTCTTTTATATGCTTGAATCTTGTTATGATCTTCGAGAAAGAGCTACCCATGTATTTGGAGCGAAAGCCACAGATCAAGCTAATTGTTTTTCTCACGATTCCTTTCACTCAAAAGATTTATTAAATGGTAAAAGGATTTTGATCCATTGACTTTGTATGGTGGTGTTCTTGAAAAAGGTGGTACAACATTTTGGTTCGCACCAAACGTCTCGAGGCCTTTTTATTCTGTCGAGAAATAAACTCATCATTCTAGACATCCCTCGGGATCATTTTTTGGGCTTGTGGAAAATATTTTCTCTCTTGATTCGATGTGGTGTATTATTTTGGAAATGATTTATTCCTTAAATTTGTCTCACGATTATAAAAGGTATTGATCATCTGTGGTTATTTTTGGAATATTGCATACCTTGACTTTTGGGACTTTTCAAAAAGATATTTGAATTTCAAAAATAGCGGTTGAGAAGTTTTATGGAAACCACTTTTTAGCCGCCAAGTGCATCATTCTAATTATGGGAGTTATTTTCCTTCCCTATATTCTCTCGTGGCTTGGTATTGATACTCACATTCTATTTCTATCAAGATTGCTATTTCACCCTAACTCTCCCTTTCTCGATATTTTCTGTCAAATCTTGTGCTATCTTGGCTTGATTTTGTTTTGATTCATATTATGGTTCGTACAATAGAGCAAATACTCGAGAGAACTACGAAGAAGTTGAGAATCGAAGGAGAAACAGAGCAAATCCTGTTCGCTCGAAACCCTGGTTCCGATCAACCACCTTCCTCCTGGTGGGTGCGATTTCGATCTTTGAGACATCTCAAAGGCAAATGATGTTCACCGATTCGAAGGATGAAATTCCCAGGATTGATCCTCTTGATAGCATTCTTGCTCCGGATGTTCGAGATGAAACCCTCAGAAGATGTTTCCTATTCGGATGATGATGGTGATAGACCGAGTCCGATTTGTTGAAGGACATTGGTGAACCCTCGTGAAGGCTCTGGCAAGGATAAAGACATAAGTGTTGAAACATCTCAAGATCACACCGCATCGACAACTCGACCATGAACCATCGGACTCGAGCTTGAGGACAACAAATACACCTTTTCATTATTGGGACTCATCTTTGGTTACAGGTATGTACGGTATACTCCCTTACCCTTCTTTAATTTACAAGGTTCTTGTTTCTCGGGGTTTCAAAAAGAAGGACTCGAAGACTTGGTTGTTGTACCCTGCCTTTGTTCACTTGGTTTTATACCATTGATTTGGGCTTCCAAGACTTGAGTTTTGTGTGTTTATGCACTTTCGGCCGTGTGTGTGGTACCGAAAAGGAGCAATTAGCTAAAATTGATAGTGGACAACATCAAAAACTTGTTCGCCTTATTTTTAGCTTCACCGCACAAGTGTACGGTGTAGTTTATAGAATAGGGTAAGCAAGGTCGTATCAACAGAGACTAATAAATTAATGCGCTAAATATTGAACTAAGATAGCCTTATTTTTATTTAGACGATCAAAATTGAATGATTATTGTGGAAGAAAAGACAAGAATAACCACAAAAACACAAGATGAAAATAATAGTGGAATTATCAAGGGAAATGAAATGGATTTAGGGTTATGGTTTCAATTAATATTCCTCTTGTTTTACGATTTAATCAAAGCCAAAGTTATTATCAATACACCTATAAGACGATCACAACGGTATTTTATCCTCCATCTCGAGATGTATATAAAGTGTAGATTGAAATATCTATGCTAGTATCTCTATTCAACATAAGATACACAACTCCCAAATGCACAAAAGATCAAATATCCTCACAAATATTCACAAACCTCTCGATTATGCAAATATTCATGTCAAGTACTCAAGATCTAATATTGAAACTCATCTCTCGAATTATGAATCAATATATCAAACATGTTAAATCATTGGCCAAATGATAAAACAGGAATAAGAACAAAGTACTTAAATAGGCTTCAAGACAATAACTTCAATTAAGATTAAAACAATCAACAAGAGTTCAATTAATCTACTTCCAAAACCCGAAATCACAAGAAATTTAGCTACCCATTATAAATAAACAACTCATAGACAAATTGTTCATCTTCATAAGAAACTAAAATGAAAGATTAAAGCACAAAGAATGAGACAACTTAGGAAAATGGATAATCTCTCGATTAATCTTCAATCCTCAAGCTCGATTCGACCCGATTCTTCCCTTGATTTTCATTGATGAAATTGATGTGTTTCTTGTGTTCTTGGGTGTATTTCAGCCTTTCCTTCATACCCTAGATCAAGGCTCCCATCTTCTATTTATATCCCCTCAAAAGTTCAAGAAAAAGGCGGAGAAACATAGGAAATTCCGCCCTAAAGCGTTAAAAGGGCGCTGAATGGGGCGCCGTAGCGCGCTAACTTTAATTTTTGGGGATAAAAATAGAAGATGGGAGCCTTGATCTAGTATGGAGGAAAGGCTGGGAATACACCCAAGAACACAAGAAACACATAAATTTCATCAAGGAAGAATCAAGGGAAGAATCGGGTCGAATCGAGCTTGAGGATTGAAGATTAATCGAGACCATGACCCAAAGTACAAAACTAATATATGCCTTCAAGGAGGCACCAATTCATATGTCGAGCTATAGCGGTAAATCTAGCGCTTGTTGGGAGGCAACCCAATGGTAACTTCACATTTTTTCTTTCTTGAAATTCTATCTTTTCCCTTGTTTCGATATAATTTCATTCAAGTTTGGGGAGAGTTAGTATTTTGATCTGAAATGTGTGAGTATTTTGATTTGAAGTGTGTAAAAAAATTGCATTTGTTTGTGTGTTTTCATATAGTTGCATGTAGAGCATTTTAAGTTGCATTTGCATTAGTAACATGTTTGATTTTAGCATGTTTATTGCTTTCATAGATTTTAGGGAGTGAGTTAATCTCTTGATTGTAACTTGTGATTGATATTGAAAATTTTGTATTGTTTGGATTGAGTGTTGAGCATGAGTTGATTGACCCATGAATAGATAACATTGAGCATGTTAAGATGGAAAACTTGGTTTGATGCTTTGAATTACATATTTACAAGCCTGTGAGCTTTTGAGCCTTTACTGCTTTCATCATATGCAGTCTTGTTGTTAATTTGAGTGTATCATTCATGTTGTTAGAATTCTAGAACTTGCTCTAGTATCTCTGTTAAGGTCACATGTTGTATGCGGATTGTGAAAATGATCAAAGGCCATTTTGTTAGCCCTTCAATCCTTTTGCTTACCTAATGATGATATTGAAATCCCTAGTTAGCCAACTTGAGCCTATTGCCTAATTTTTGATAGCCACAATTCAAGACTTAACTTGATATATTTGTTACCCTACACTTGAGCGTATAACATTTGAGTAAAGGGATTAAATGAGGTTGAATGAGTGAAATCAAAATTTTAGAAGATAATGTTAGAGTTGGTTAATGGGAACAAAAGAGAAAGAAAAAGGAGATATGAAATGTTGAAAACTCATATAAGAGTCAAAAAAAAAAAATTGTTCGATGAATGAGTTTTCTTTGAATGAACTTGGAGGTTAAGAATTGCAATGTGAATGGTTGAGTTTACAAAATAAAGGGGATGGAGATAAGAAGAGTTGGTGAAAATGAGAGGTGATTTGAGTAGCATATTGAGCTTTAATGTAGATGAATTATATGCTCACCGGTCTATACGCTCGAGCTTGAGTCACTCTATCCATATTTTTCTACCCCAACCAAAGAGCCTTCATTACAACCAAAGGAAAAGTCCTTTTTGATTCACAATTTTGCATACATCCTAGTGGCGGAGATATGAGACGATTTGCAAGCTATGGTAATTCTCGCAATATTGAATTGAATTGAGCGTAAACACGCCCTATATTCATTCGAGATGAGAGTATACACTTGATCTTTGTGAGGTGTAATTCTTAGCATTTACCATGGTTTCTTTAATAAGTGATCTATATTAGATGTTTGAGGCTTGGTTAATTCATTGCTTGACACCTATGATGAACAATACGAATTTTATGGAGTTATTGTGCGTTTTACTTTTCATTACTCCTAGTCATGTGTTATCTTATTTCTAAAAGCGTTCAGGACTGACGGCCAGTTTAAGTTTGGGGGTATTTGTTCACTTGGTTTTATACCATTGATTTGGGCTTCCAAGACTTGAGTTTTGTGTTGTTTTTGAGTGTTTTGAGTCATTTGAGTAGCCAAGTCATGTTGAGAGACAATTATATTGAGTTTATAGTCATACTAATGAATTTTGTATCAAAAGAAGTACTAACGAGCAAACAACGAGAGATTGATTTGAAGAAACGTCCAAACGCGCGTCTCGAAATTTCTATCACTGGCAGCGTTTCGTATTTTGGCCATAACTCTCTCTACAAAATGGATATTGAGATGATTCAAGTGGCTATGGAAAGCTAAGAGATAGAGCTACAACTTTGATGAAGGGCTCAAAATCAAATTCGGACTGTGTTGGGCGCTAAAGCCGGGCGGGCGCTGATATTCATTCGAGATGAGAGTATACACTTGATCTTTGTGAGGTGTAATTCTTAGCATTTACCATGGTTTCTTTAATAAGTGATCTATATTAGATGTTTGAGGCTTGGTTAATTCATTGCTTGACACCTATGATGAACAATACGAATTTTATGGAGTTATTGTGCGTTTTACTTTTCATTACTCCTAGTCATGTGTTATCTTATTTTAAAAGCGTTGACCGGGACGGCCAACAGATTTAAGTTTGGGGGTATTTGTTCACTTGGTTTTATACCATTGATTTGGGCTTCAAGACTTGAGTTTTGTGTTGTTTTTGAGTGTTTTGAGTCATTTGAGTAGCCAAGTCATGTTGAGAGACAATTATATTGAGTTTATAGTCATACTAATGAATTTTGTATCAAAAGAAGTACTAACGAGCAAACAACGAGAGATTGATTTGAAGAAACGTCCAAACGCGTCGAAATTTCTATCACGGGCAGCGTTTCGTATTTTGGCCATAACTCTCTCTACAAAATGGATATTGAGATGATTCAAGTGGCTATAGAAAGCTAAGAGATAGAGCTACAACTTTGATGAAGGGCTCAAAATCAAATTCGGACTGTGTTGGGCGCTAAAGCCGGGCGGGCGCTGATATTCATTCGAGATGAGAGTATACACTTGATCTTTGTGAGGTGTAATTCTTAGCATTTACCATGGTTTCTTTAATAAGTGATCTATATTAGATGTTTGAGGCTTGGTTAATTCATTGCTTGACACCTATGATGAACAATACGAATTTTATGGAGTTATTGTGCGTTTTACTTTTCATTACTCCTAGTCATGTGTTATCTTATTTCTAAAAGCGTTAGCGGGACGGCCAACAGTTTAAGTTTGGGGGTATTTGTTCACTTGGTTTTATACCATTGATTTGGGCTTCCAAGACTTGAGTTTTGTGTTGTTTTTGAGTATTTTGAGTCATTTGAGTAGCCAAGCCATGTTGAGAGCCAATTATATTGAGTTTATAGTCATAGTAATGAATCGTGTATCAAAAGAAGTACAAACGAGCAAACAAAGAGAGATTGATTTGAAGAAACGCCCAAACACGCTCCGAAATTTCCATCACCGGCAGCGTTTCGTATTTTGGCCATAACTCTCTCTACAAAATGGATATTGAGATGATTCAAGTGGCTATGGAAAGCTAAGAGATAGAGCTACAACTTTGAAGAAGGGCTCAAAAGCAAATTCCAACATTTGATGGGTGAAAACTCGGGAGGCGCTGCAGCGCTCGTCCACGGCTCGCGCGCCCATTACAAACGCAAGGCTATTGATTTTTTTTAGGTGGGCGCTGCAGCCGGGCGGCTCAGTTTTGCGAAATTGCTGGGCGTCGTAGTGCCCATCCCGGCGCCGCATAGCTTCCGGGCGGAAATTACTATGTTTCTTCACATTTTTCTTGGACTTTTTAGGGCTATAAATACATAAATGGGAGGCTTGATCTAGGGTATTAAGGAAAGGCTGGGAATACACCCAAGAACACAAGAAATACATCAACTTCATCAAGGAAGAACCAAGGGAAGAATCGGGTCAAATCGGAGCTTGAGGATTGAAGATTAATCGAGAGATTATCCATTTCCCTAAGTTTTCTCATTCTTTGTGCTTTAATCTTTCATTTTAGCTTGTCATGAATATGAACAATTTGTCTATGAGTTGTTTATTTGTAATGAGTAGCTAAACTTCTTGTGATTTCCGGGTTTTGGAAGTAGATTAATTGAACTCTTGTTGAATGTTTTAATCTTAGTTGAAGTTATTGTCTTGAAAAAAAAAACAAAAACTTGTTCGCCTTATTTTTAGCTTCACCGCAAGTGTACGGTGTAGTTTATAGAATAGGGTAAGCAAGGTCGTATCCACATAGACTAATAAATTAATGCGCTAAGTATTGAACTAAGATAGCCTTATTTTTATTTAGACGATCAAAATTGAATGATTGTTGTGGAAGAAAAGACAAGAATAACCACAAAAACACAAGATGAAAATAATAGTGGAATTATCAAGGGAAATGAAATGGATTCGGGTTATGGTTTCAATTAATATTCCTCTTGTTTTACGATTTAATCAAAGCCAAAGTTATTATCAATACACCTATAAGACGATCACAGCGGTATTTTATCCTCCATCTCGAGATGTATATAAAGTGTAGATTGAAATATCTATGCTAGTATCTCTACTCAACATAAGATACACAACTCCCAAATGCACAAAAGATCAAATATCCTCACAAATATTCACAAACCCTCGATTATGCAAATATTCATGCCAAGTACTCAAGATCTAATATTGAAACTCATCTCTCGAATTATGAATCAATATATCAAACATGTTAAATCATTGGCCAAATGATAAAACAAGAATAAGAACAAAGTACTCAAATAGGCTTCAAGACAATAACTTCAATTAAGATTAAAACAATCAACAAGAGTTCAATTAATCTACTTCCAAAACCCGGAAATCACAAGAAATTTAGCTACCCATTATAAATAAACAACTCATAGACAAATTGTTCATCTTCATAAGAAACTAAAATGAAAGATTAAAGCACAAAGAATGAGACAACTTAGGGAAATGGATAATCTCTCGATTAATCTTCAATCCTCAAGCTTCGATTCGACCCGATTCTTCCCTTGATTCTTCCTTGATGAAATTGATGTGTTTCTTGTGTTCTTGGGTGTATTCAGCCTTTCCTCCATACCCTAGATCAAGGCTCCCATCTTCTATTTATATCCCCTCAAAAGTTCAAGAAAAAGGTGGAGAAACATAGGAAATTCCGCCCAGGGGCGCTGCGGCGCCCGGAACCGGGCGCTGCAGCGCCCAACTTTAATTTTTGGGGATAAAAACTGTACCGGACTGCAGCGCTAGGTGACGGCGCTGCAGCGCCCGCCCGGTTTTAGCGCCCAACACAGTCCGAATTTGATTTTGATCCCTTCATCAAAGTTGTAGCTCTATCTCTTAGCTTTCCATAGCCACTTGAATCATCTCAATATCAATTTTGTAGAGAGAGTTATGGCCAAAATACGAAACGCTGCCAGTGATGGAAATTTCAGGCGGCGCGTTTGGACGTTTCTTCAAATCAATCTCTCTTTGTTTGCTCGTTTGTACTTCTTTTGATACACGATTCATTACTATGACTATAATCTCAATATAATTGGCTCTCAACATGGCTTGGCTACTCAAATGACTCAAAATACTCAAAAACAACACAAAACTCAAGTCTTGGAAGCCCAAATCAATGGTATAAAACCAAATGAATAGAGGGTAAAATCATTTTAGTAATCTTTTAAATGTAAAAAGTACTACAAAATGTTACTTACAGTTAAAAAAATGAATATAGATAGAAAAACATTACACCAGAAAATGGAGCAATGATGTGCATTACTTCAAGTTGGCGAATGGAATGGCAGTAGCTCATTAGAAGATAGAGGGAAGGGCCCCGACAACCCATATTTAAAAAAATAATAATAATTTTTTTAAAAAAATATTTTAGTTATGATTTATATGTTGGGATACAACAAAAATCAGAGGGATACAATGGGGGATGATTCGAACTAACAATCGTCTATTACAAACAAAGCGAAAAACAAAGCATTAAAGCAAGTCCGGGCGTAGCGAACTCCTTTCTTTAAGACTCTTGTTGCCCCATCACGATGCTCACGGTTGCAGGCAATGAGTCTCCCAAGATACAACGACTTTGGTAAAGGATAGGAGCACCACAAATTCTTCTACCCGGCGAACTGAGATAAGTGAGGCCTGAGGACACTTCCTGTGCAATGCAGATTTTTGAGTGACAGGCTATGAATGTGTATGCACGAAATTTCCTGTGATTGTGATGTATGTTGCACAAAACCACTAAATGGAGGGTTTCCAATATATAGGGAAAATACAAGGGATCCTCCAAAGGAAAGCCCTAATGATTTGGACTCAAATATGTCCATAATCCTCAATCAAATCCTTCCTTATTTTGATTGATTTGTGCCAAGTCAATCCTTCCAATTGTGTCCTCAATCGGTTTAAGAATGATTTGATGCACTCAATCATGATACCATAAAATTGGTGATTTGGGTCAAAATTGCCTATTTAACAGATAAAATCAAGCAACTTACCAAACACCAGATTTGACCAATCTACCAACATTCAATATGTTGGATACATTTCCCACAAATATATCTTTCTAAGTGTACCATTTATGCATCGATTTCTCACTCACCAATAAATGGTTTTGTGAAAATAAATACACCACTCGTTTCCAAAATTAACGAGTCTTCACACTTAGAATTTCGGCTTAACAAAATTGATTTTTCCAACAATCCCCCACATGAGTGGAAACTATGCATGAATGCATGCAGACTCAATCACTCAGCCCCAGGAAACATTGTTGCATCAGGATAGGTAGCTTGTTGCTTTGAACCTTCCTTAGTAAGATACTATCGGATATATCCGCGACTTAGTGGATATGATGCCTTAAACTACTCCGCTCACGAATATACCAAGACAACAGTATTTACACAACAATACTTATGCTCATCTCAAGTTCTCCTGGTTGTGTCCGTTTGGCCATGGATCATACTTGGGATTCATAAGTATTCCAATGACGCGGCCCGTCCTCACACTTACATAGGTAACTTTGCCTATCAGAGGTATCCTGCAATCAGTGACGAAGGGACAGTGGGGCCAAGGGGGGCACTGGGCCCCCCTGAGATTTAAAAAAAAAATTAAGGGTATATATGTAATTTCACTTCTAACCTATAATAAAAATAAAAAAAAAGAAAAAAGAACTAATAACTAACGGTTAGAGAGATTAACTTCAAAGCCCACTAACACAACCTTCAGCCCTTCACATTTTCGGCTTAGCGCAAGAACACACGGCATGCAGGCCACGTTGACTTTGAAAGATTTGCCTTAAAAAGAAGCATTATATTGGCGCCGTTTGTGGGAAGAAGCCAAAGCACACGAAGATGCAAACTCGGTCGCAAGCACATGGAGTCGGATCTCAAACTGCAGACCGTGGTGCCGGAGACCATCAAGATGAACGACCGCCCAAAAGGCGGGGAGCCAGCCCTCCTCCTCCTGGAGGAGTGTTGCCTCATCCTCCGTTCGCAAGGCGGCGCCCCCATTCCTTGGGGGGCTCCGCCTGCTGAAGAATTTTTTCTATCTCGGGAAGCCCTCCTGGCTCTCCTGGATGAAGCTGCCTGAAACGCCTTGAGAAATCAAGATGTCGCCAATGCCGCAGAAGACAAAATGGCCGGGGCTCCCACCGCCGAAGACCCGACCATGAACGGGCTCCGCCACAAAGTGACTCGAATTTGAGTTACCTTTGCATGTTACATTTTTCGATTTGATTTTTTGTGTGTGTTTTTGTTGGTTTCGGATGGAGGATGATAAAGTGATAATTGTCCATAGTAGTTTTGGGATGGTAGTTTCTATAGGAATGGTGAAGAAGTACTCGTTTTTCGTCGTTGTGGACAATATCATAAAGTGGGTTTGTGGATATTGTTCATAACGTTGTAAATGGTGATCGGCGTTTGTGTGAATACAAATTACACTGTTTAATGCCAACTGGGGGTGGTTCTGAGGTTAAAGTCTTTGATTATGTGTGAACGGGATCTTCGACGAGTAGCTGAGATTTTCAAAGATCCCCGAATATTTGTGACCTTGCAACCAAAAGATCATGGGATGATGGGGACTTCGTTACATCGGAAATGGCAATCCACATGGTTTTATGAACCTAATGGCTGCTCAATCGTATTCATATGGTATCGCCAGTCAATTTATGCCCTTAAATCCATATAATTCTCAGTACAACATGAATTATATACATGGTCCACCACAGTGTGTGCCAACCTATATGCAACAGTCTGCGCCTCAACCGACTGTTATGCAACACGTAGTGCCCGATAATTGTCCAAGTAAATCTCTTATCTTGGAGCCTCAACCGAGAATCAATAATAGTGATCATGTGGATGGTGATGATGATGATGATGGTGGTGGTGGTGGTGGTGGATTTAATGATGATTTTGGCGGTATGATGATGTTCGGTATGATGATTTCGGTGGTGGTGGCCATTATGATGACCAAGATTTTGTTGGTGATGACCGTGAAGGGAATGACAGTGACACATCCGATGAAGAAGATGACGATCCAGAGTACGATGTTGACAGTGAACTAGTCCGTCGATTGATTTATGATCACTTTGGATGGGAAAAGGATGACTATTTTGTTCCCGATGACCGTGAAGAGAATGATGTGAACAATGATATCATAGTAGACAATGACGAGCATGTTCTTCGGAATAGACGATTTCCAATCCATAAGGTACCTCCTGTTGATGCCAACGAAGTAGATAATGAGAACGCTGACACGAGCTCCCAATGGTTAGGTCTAAATATGCTTGGATGGCTCCGAACGCCTTATCAGTATCCCGACCCGATTCCATTCCACAAAAACCACCTAACATTGAGCGTGACTTATTCAAAGGTGCAAAGGCTTGAAAGCAAGGAAGAAATGGTAACAAAGTTGGGCTTCTACCATCCGCACCATCGTGTGGAGTATAGAACAACCCGGTCTTCGACTTCACGTTATGAGGTCATTTGCAAACATAAAGGATGCACTTTCTTACTTCGCGGCAAACGCTATCCAAGGAGGAAGTTGGAAGGCGATGACGTGGCGATGATAGATCTCCGGTCATCAGGATCGCCCATCTCGATGCGACAATGGGTCGCATTAAATTGAATCTCCCAATCGAGCAGTCGAACGCGACATACGACCCAATGCCCTTCGCATAGACATACGAAGACGATCTACAAGTAATAATTGAAACATTGTTATTGGATTATATGACTAATACGAACTACAAGTAAGATGCAATAAAGCTATAACACGACTAGTACTTACATCCGGAACCTCGCATCAAAGTCGACCCTACGGTGAGAGCGCCATGAACATATGTTAAAGCAAATCGCCTGGGGTACAATCCAATCCACGACGGCCGCCTACCCCCGTAGAGGTACCCGACACTCAGTGTCATCGCATGGATGGTATCCCATGCATTCTTCAAGTTTATCTCGTTGATAATTTTCATTCAATTTAAATCAAAGTATAAGCATTTGAAAGTATGTTAAACGAATGTTAATCAAATTAAAAACTTACAAAAATAAACAATCCTGGATGTTCAGAGTGTCCGCTCCGACACAGGGCGCAATGACCCCGCTGCTCAATCTCCGAGCAAGGACCCCAAGATAAGGATCAATATGCTGCAAATATTTTGAACAACATGAGATTATTAATTGAAATGAAATGAAATAAATACTTAACAAAACTACTTACATTATAGGCTAGATCCTCTTTTACGTTCTCAATCTCCCGAAAGTACGCTTGTTGCTGAAACCAAGGCGGCACTAGCCCTACATCTCGACTGACAGACATCAAAGAAATCAATTTAATAAGTATTGAAATGAAATATTATTAAAGACAAACAAAATATATACAGAACATACTCTGGGGCGGCAGGCATCTCCAAGTACCGCATATATCTGGCCGACGGATCGATTTCGCCTCATCTGCTCGCTTCACGTCTACAAATGGAGACTATAGGTACCTCGACGATATACGGACGTGGCGGGTAGACGTATATGAGCAACGGGAGTAGTCTCTACTACGCGTCCCCAGTTGCGGCCCCCGCTGCAACATCCCTCACAGACTCTCCGGTATGCTCAACAACTAATGCCGGTGGAAGTTGTGGGGGTGCGGGTGTGCCACGCGGCGTACCACTAGACACTGCCTGTGAAAAACCCTCTACAGCGGTAGGTAGCCTAGTGTCCTGACAAATAGTATAGGCAATTGAAGTACTATTAACATCATTTCCAAACCAACTTAAGTTTTGAATTAAATAGAAGATAAAATGCATACCATAAACATACCCCATACACAAAGTCGGATGTCTGAGCGCTACCTGCCTGCCCATGCACTCCATGAGTCCCATGGCTGGTGCGTAGAGATGGATCATCCAGAACCGGCTGAATCTTCAGGCTCGACTCGGCTCCCAGACGCTACTCACGCGAATACACGACGGATCAAATTAGGCGTCGCGCATCCAAGCACGACTCCATATCGGCTCGTAGATCAGCCCAGATTATCTCTCTCCGACGAACCTGTGCACGCTCAATCACCCAGCCCTACGGCTCCCGGCAGACTCAACTCGGCCCAAAGTGGGGTCGATCGAAAGTCGGTCCCTCGTGTCGCTGCGGCACAGATCGATGATGAGGACTCAGGAGCCCCGTCGGAGATGGAGCGGTGGAGGTGGGAGAGAACGTCGAGGCGGGGATAGAGGCGTGTATGGGGTGTGTATGGGTCCTCCGCCTCCGACGTGCAGACGCTCTAACGCGGGTGACGACTCGGACGTGCAGATAGACAATCACTATCCTCAGCCTCACTATCATAATCAACATCATCTACACGCAGGCTGGGACTGGGTCATCGGCCTCTTCGGACATCGAGACGCAGGCGATCCCCGGCGAGTACGCCCTGGCTCCGAGAACAAGCCCTCCTATCAACAGTCCAGGGTCAAATGGGGCAATTTAGGGACATACATCAATCCGTGTGACATGTCCATATCGATGCCCCGCATGTGGAGTCGTAACTCCACCTCGGTGGGCTGTACCGGTGCGCATATCGTTTGTGGAAATCTTAGGAAAAATTAAACTTAATTACGACGAAAATATTATCAATATTACTCATATTATTTCGTAAAAAAAATTAAAATTACCTTAGGGTCAAATAACGCCACCGCACCGGAAGGTCCTCTTGGGGCATCTAACCCGTATGCCCCTAGGATAGCCATCCAACCTGCAGGGCGGCAAGGACCGACCAAGAGAAGGAATAGCCTCAAATGCCCATAGTTGTATCAAACAAAAAACAAATAAGCAATTAATCTGATTAGAATATGAAATGCTCGTGTTAATAGATGAAATATGTGTTTAACTTATGTATACCTGCATAGGGTAGATATAGGCATATATGTGGAACCGACGGATCTCTCGGGATCATCGGGGCTCGGATCCCAAAGATCAAGATAATGGAGAGGCGCCATACACGTAGGAGCCCCATGGGAATGCCCTAAACCGGGCATCCTCAACCAAGGTCCACAACCATAACGGGATGGTGCCACACGGATCGAAAGCTAACAGATACTTCGTGATGAATAAGATATATGCCATCTTGATTCTCCTCTGGTCGCTCTCGAAATGACTCGCTTTGAAATGCAGACTTTTCTTTGCCGTATCAAGGACTCCCCGTCGAAAAATCAAGCCGATATACTCCTCCTTCCGGAGGGATATGCTGTGAGGAGCATGTGTCAATCGCCGAGGGGCCAAAGCGTAACCTCCGTAAACATAGCAAACTCTTGTCGCCCAAATCTGAGGTTCCGCTCACCAACGCGGAACCACAAGTCCCCGGTCTCAGATCACTCTACCAAAATCTGTCGACCGAGCAAACGGAGCATACCGATGCTGATCAAGTATGCGTCATCGTTGAAGTCCATAAACGCCCCAAACGGCCCATTCCTAAACTCGTCTAAATTGCCCGACTCAGTCAACTCCTTCTTGATATCCGCTATCAAGTGGTGCTTGGAGTATACATTCAGTTTTCCCCTCAAATTCTGTGCAGAACCCCATTTCCATCGCCAAATCTGTCAAAAAAACACAAAACACAATACAGAGGTTAAGGCTTGTTGTCATGTATGTAACTCGAATTCGAGTTACAGAAACATGTAACTCGAACTGTTCGAGTTACCCACTTAACTCGAATTCGAGTTACATGAAAAAGATAACTTGATTTCGAGTTACCTTTTTCATGTAACTCGAATTCGAGTTACATTTTTCTTTGTAACTCGAACTGCTCGAGTTTCCCATTTAACTCGATTGAGTTACATGAAAAAGATAACTTGATTTCGAGTTATCTTTTTCATGTAACTCGAATTCGAAAGTTACCCATGTAATCGATGCGATTTTCGAGTTACATGGGTAACTCAACATTCGAGTTACCCATGTAACTCGAATTCGAGTTACCTTTTCTCAGACTCGAACATTCGAGTTACCCATGTAACTCGAAAATCGCAAATCGTCTTCTTCTTCTTCTTCTTCCCCTCTCTCACAATTTCCGCCATTAACAACATATGAAGCTCACCAAAACCCAACCCACCATCTAAACCCTACAATTTCTACAACAAATCCTAACCTAAAACACTTATTGACAATTTAAAACAACAAAAATACATGAAATAGGAAATAGGGTTCGATTTAAAACAAGTAAAGGAAATAGGGTTCGTTACATACCCGAGAAGAAGCTCAAGCACCCTCCTAAGCTCGCCGTCGCCGCCGCCATCATCTCTCCTTTCGATGTGTTGCCGATTCGGTAGTTTTGGGGGAGAATTTTGGGGGATTTCGAGTGACAATTTCGAGTGAGGCAATAGTATTTGGGAGAATTATTTAGCTTAAACTACTAAAGGCGCTTATGTCTTTTCGCACCCCAAAATGGTTAAAAAGATGTGTTTAAAAACATGGCTAAAAAGAATTTTCAATTGGCCAAAAAAAGCTAAAAAACCCGAATGTGTATCAAATTACAAACAAAATACTTTTTTTTTTGATAATCCGAGATATCCAAGTTTTTACACCGACTAATCCCGGACCTTAGTAAGAGGCCCTCTTGACCCAAACAGGATGTAAATCGAGGGATGTGCCCAGTGGCGGGTTTTAAGGGAGAGAGCCAACAAGATTCGCCTCCTGCATGCACCCCCACAATATTTCAAATGAAAATCGCTTCACGCGGGATTCGAACCCGCATCGCCGAGGACCACCCCACATCACCTTATCCCTTACCACTTTGCTTGCGCCCTGGGGCTACAAACAAAATACTTAGTTACACTCATGATAGTGTGCACTAAGTGCCACATTTTATAACATTATATAACCCCAAAAGCCCATTTAATAAGAAATATATACTGACATAATAGACCCTTTTTAAAGTCTATATCAACATTCTTTTGTTAATTTGTGCTACGTATATATATTGATACTCAAATATTGAAAATAATTTGGCTCACGTGTTAATTTATAGTGCAAGATTTGGTCCAAAATAAGTTGGAAATATAATTTATTTTATTTACATACCTAACCACTTTGATTCTCACAAGTCACAAGTGGCAATATTATAAATCAATAATGACAGGCTATAACTAGCCTTCGGCAGCAGACCTTTTATTTGAAGACTTTCTAGATTCTTAATGAACGTGGACGTACGGCTGCCAGTTATTACCAAGAAAAAAAAAAATAGAACAAAGGATTATATTTTTTTTTTTTTTTTTTTTTTTTGATAACCAGAACTTCTGCGCTTACGCCGACTATGCCGAGACAACAATTCCTCCTCCATTCTTGTCGCCAAGGTAAGCCATGGGATGTCAGGATGACTTTGGCCAAAGTGTTTGACGGGTGTGACAGTGATTTATATTTGGTTTAAAAAAAAAAATTATTTATATTTAATAGAGAGGATGAAGCCATGTAAGGGCCAAGTGCCCCCCTCAAATTTTGAGGGGAAAAAAAGGGGTATTTTGGTTATTTTATTTTTAATCTTAAAATAATAGAAAAATAGAAAAATAGGAAAAAAGAAAGTCTTCAATTATATTGCATTCTTCTGTTCTATTTTGATTTGTGAATTTTGAAAATACGAGTCTTGGTCATTTTTTCCCTTTTCTTAAAATTTTGTACATTTTTTAATTAAGTTTCGCCATAAAATTTAACTTGATTTTTGCATTATTTTCTTGTGTTTATATTTGTCTTTTTTGGTCTATTGATGGAATTGTATTTTGTTATTTAATTATGAATATGAAGGTATGATTGAATTCATATAATGAGTTAATCAAGACTTCTACGTATTTTAAATTTGATGTATTGCTTTTCATTTTTATATGTGGTAATGGACAAATTGTCCACTTATGTTTTGTAAAAATAAAAAATATTCACATTTTTCGAAGACATGTTTTTAGCCATTTTGATGGGCATACCCTTCTTGTATTCTCTAATGAGGTATTTGATTATATTTTAAAAAATTGATGCGTTATTTTGTTTTTTGGTAGAATCATGGACCGGTCCTAGAAATTAAAAAAAGACAAAGTAGAAATTTAACTCAAAAATAGCTAAAAACATGGTTAAAACTATTTTATTATCGTAAGTAGCCAAAAATTCGACTTGACTCTTTTTATATTAATATTAGTTGGCCCCCTACCCAAAATTCATGGCATTAAATCACTTTGCATATAATACAAATTTAATCTCATTTACTACAATATATCGAGTATGTGAATAATAGATAATTATTTTCTTTTACCCAATATAAATAATATATAAGATGGTTTGGATAAATATTATTATGCTAGGTTTGCGAGGGCTTTAAATTAATTTTCTCAATCTTTGTCACTCCTAAACTAATTTTGAAATAGACTCCTTATGTTAGATTGTAGTGAAGACTGTGATAGTTTGACTTGGTGATTATTGTTTATGGAGAATTAAGATAAAACAAGGTTATTGATGTATTTAGTATAAAATAAGGTTATTGAACCTACAGAAAACGAGTAAGGCAATTTCTTAATTGAATCTAAAAGTTAAAATCTTTTTGTTTTCTTAGTGATTTATAAATTCCAAAGTTTTGGATGTGATTGGATGATCCTTCATTTTGTTCGTTTTTCTTTTTAAGTGAATGGTCGTGAAAAAGTTAATTTTGAAAAATTATGTAATATTTGTGGAGTCGATGTAGGATATAAATACGATGATGATAATTTATATGATGATTTTGAAAAAAATAGTGATTGGGGTTTCAAAAAATAAAAATAAAATAATGATTGGATGTGATTGGTGATTTGAAAAATAAGATATAATAAATAGTATTGTATGTCGATATGATTGTATAATCATGATAATTGATAGTGATTTTTTTTAATAAAATAATAATAATAACATGTGAATAAAAATATGTTTAGTAATAATAATAAAGTAAGAGTTAGTGAATAAAAATAGTGTACATCCTATAATGAATAAAGTAAGAGTTAGTGAATAATGTATTTTTTAAAAAATTTAAGAAGTAATCGCATGTTGGACCATAAATATGTTTTTGAAAATAATGTTTTGTCAAAATTGGACCATATATATATATATATATATTATAAACATATATTTTTACATTCAAAAATAAATTATAACATGTGATTTACATTGTGTGACCTTTCTTTGTCTAGCTGACCCGTTTGTCAGCTTCAGAATGTTGCATATAAACTGTTAAGTATTATAAGAACATGTTTCACACTTCAATCTCTTTCTTCATATTGTCACAAATTTCAATTTGGCACTCTTCTTGCCTGCCTACAAGTCATGTATGTAACTCGAATTCGAGTTACAGAAACATGTAACTCGAACTGTTCGAGTTACCCACTTAACTCGAATTCGAGTTACATGAAAAAGATAACTTGATTTCGAGTTACCTTTTTCATGTAACTCAATTCAAGTTACATTTTTCTGTAACTCGAACTGTTCGAGTTTCCCATTTGCTTCTCGAATTCGAGTTTCATGAAAAAGATAACTTGATTTCGAGTTATCTTTTTCATGTAACTCGAAGTCGAAGTTACCCATGTAACTGACTGCGATTTTGAGTTACATGGGTAACTCGAACATTCGAGTTACCCATGGGAAATAGGGTTCGATTTAAAACAAGTAAAGGAAATAGGGTTCGTTACATACCTGAGAAGAAGCCGAAGCACCCTCCTCGCTCGTCGCCGTCGCCGTCGCCATCATCTCTCCTTTCGATGTGTTGACTTGGTGATTATTGTTTATGGAGAATTAAGATAAAACAAGGTTATTGATGTATTTAGTATAAAATAAGGTTATTGAACCTACAGAAAACGAGTAAGGCAATTTCTTAATTGAATCTAAAAGTTAAAATCTTTTTGTTTTCTTAGTGATTTATAAATTCCAAAGTTTTGGATGTGATTGGATGATCCTTCATTTTGTTCGTTTTTTTTTTTAAGTGAATGGTCGTGAAAAAGTTAATTTTGAAAAATTATGTAATATTTGTGGAGTCGATGTAGGATATAAATACGATGATGATAATTTATATGATGATTTTGAAAAAAATAGTGATTGGGGTTTCAAAAATAAAAATAAAATAATGATTGGATGTGATTGGTGATTTGAAAAATAAGATATAATAAATAGTATTGTATGTCCGATATGATTGTATAATCATGATAATTGATGGTGATTTTTTTAATAAAATAATAATAATAACATGTGAATAAAAATATATTTAGTGAATAATAATAAAGCAAGAGTTTGTGAATAAAAACAGTGTACATCCTATAATGAAAATAATAATAAAGTAAGAATTAGTGAATAACGTATTTTTTGAAAATTTTAAGAAGTAATCGCATGTTGTACCATAAATATGTTTTTGAAAATAATGTTTTGTCACAATTGGACCATATATATATATATATATATATATTATAAACATATATTTTTACATTCAAAAATAAATTATAACATGTGTTTTACATTATGTGACCATTCTTGGTCGAGCTGACCCGTTTGTCAGCTTCAGAATGTTGCATGTAAACTGTTAAGTATTAGAAGAACATGTTTCACACTTCAATACCTTTCTTCATATTGTCCACAAATTTCAATTTGGCACTCTTCTTGCCTGCCTACAAGTCAACATGCATGCTTCGATTAAAATTTTGAAAATTTTATTTTATTGTTAAAAAAATGAAAATATCTATTTTTAATACATTGATCTCGTCTCTAAGTTAGGACTTTCTACTGACTCAATAATGAATCATGATGCACGCTGATAGAATCTCGATGCCTTGTAACTTTAAACAATTCAGATTCTTACGGTGTTATATGTTAATGTTGAACATTTTGGGCGAACAACACAAGTAACGCTCTTGGAATAAAAAATAACACGGGAATTTTTACGTCTTAGATTCCTCAATCTTAATGCACGGCCACGCCGCAGAAGAAGAAACAATCCAATATTAGAAACAAACAGTTATTACAAATATTTGGATTTACGTAAAGCATAAAGACTCCATCTTTATCTTATACACCAACACTCGTATAAAACTAATATTCTTGATCGATTCTTCCAAAAGCCTCAACCTTGTTGGAGTCCCTCCAACTTCAAATCCTTGAGCGGTTGAGTCGATGTTAGAGAATTTTTATTACCGCAAGTCTACGGTGTCAAGTTTTTAATATAAGTAAGGTTGTCGAATCCACAGGGAATAATTATCGAATTATTGCTAAGTACTATAATATAGTAGTCTAACTTTATTTAGGAATTCAATATATGATGGAGTTGATTATACTAAAAATACTAAAAATAATTCAAGAATATGAAAATATCAATGAGTTTATCCAAATGATTAAATGAATTTAGAGGTATGATGAATCTAGTTATCCCTTATGTTGTCAATATGGTTTATCAATCATCAATTATCAATTTATAAGTCAAGATTTCTACAATAATCATTCCTCTCTCAAGTCTTAAATGATTTTAGATTGATTGGGAAATCAATATCTCTATAAAAATCACCAATTAAAATCTCAATAAAAGCTATGAATCTTGATAAATGACTTCAAAGGATTCATAAATCTCTCAATTCTATGAAATCCACAGGTTATGCTTTATTCCAAGGTCATGTATTCAATTACCTCTCTCAAGTGTCAAATCAAATACACCAAACAATCTAAATTATTGATCAAGTAATTTAGAAGCGATAGATCCAAATAGCACAAATAAATTGATAGATCTAGATTGACAAACCACAATCTCAAAACATAAGTTCAAACATAGATTACATCAATCCTCTAGAATTATAGTGTTTAGCACATGATTAAAGAAAATGAATCCATGAAAATACAACAATACATCTTACAAGATATGAAGAAAGCAACAAAATAAGAACAAGAGTTGAGGGATCTTCTCTATTTCTAGATGATAGAAGCCTCCAATCTTCTTCTCCAAATTCTTCTCAAAATGCTCAAATTCTTCTTCCTCCTTGTCTTGTAGGTTTGTGTTTATTGTCTTCCCAAGGGTTCCAAGATGCCCTAATTTCAAGCCCTAAGGATGATATTTATAGTACACAAAAGTCGAAGGGGTAGGCGAACATAGAATTTTTTTCGCCCCGGGCTGCGGCGCCAAAGAATCTCATCCCACTTATCGCACGGCGCTGCGCTGCGCTCACAAGATAACTACTGGCGGGCGCCCGCTAACGCTTATCGCCAAATATCGCACGGCGCTGCTGGCGCGCCATGGAAGCAGCTGCGGCGCCATCAACATACATACACACACAATCCGCCGGCGCGCCTTGGCCGGCGTTAAAGGGCGCCACAAGCTCCGTCCGTCCAAAGATTTGTCGCTGGCGCCAGGCCAGGCCAGAGGCTGCCGCGCGCCCGTCCTGGCCAAAATGCGATTTTTTCTTGCTTATACACGATTTCTTCTTTCTTCAAGCCGTTTTTCACCGTTTTCTTCATCTCTCGGCT
Source organism: Rehmannia glutinosa (assembly GCA_016081115.2). Lineage (NCBI taxonomy): Eukaryota > Viridiplantae > Streptophyta > Magnoliopsida > Lamiales > Orobanchaceae > Rehmannia > Rehmannia glutinosa. Next base: position 87,877 of record JABTTQ020001906.1, read on the forward strand.
ACCAAACCGTATTGACTCTACATCGACACTATTTGAAATAAATTGGACTCTAAAGACTCTAAAAACACCCAAAATAAAACCAAATTCTAATCTAAAATACTCAAATAAGTTGGTAAAATACCAACTTAACAAATACCCCAAACTTAAGCTATTGTTTGTCCTCAAACAATTATAACTCCAAAATGAAAGACAAACAATACAACAACACACACAACTACAAAACTCCATAAACCAATAAAATTTGTCTAAAACTCATTTCACTATCAATCAAGCATGCATTTTAACATTGTGATCAAAAGTGTTGAATATTCATGAAAATTCCGTTTACATTATTCAAATTGATTTACGCAATCAAACGTTATCAAGATGATCCACTTCTAAGTATCAAAAGATAATGACTACCTCAGGATTCCATAGGTTTGTTATTCCCACTAATCTCCACTAATGTAGGCTAATATAACACATGGATCAATAGGGCTTCCAAAGCTTGTAATGTGGCTTAGGTCGGGTAGGAAAATTTAGGATTAAGTGGCTCAATTCACCCAAGCACACAATTACCTCTTCAAATCACCAATTGCCAAACGAAATGGCTACCTTCACTTTTGTTGAATTTTCAATTATTTCTCCTTTACGAGCCTCTATTTTCAACAATTTGTTTTTTGAGACCCCCAAACTTGGTCTTTTGCATATTTTAACACATGGGGTTTTATTATTTCTTTTTCTCGGCAACTTCATGCGAATGAACATCTACCTTACTTATTACATCCTCCTCAACCTTCAATCATTTTTTGTGTATGAGTGATGGGTAATTAGGATTTTCACATGTAAGCTCAAGGTAAAAACAATTGGTTGCCAAAGATAAGGTTTAATAGGCTCAAAAGGGGACACTAGTGAAATTATATCGCACAAAGGTAGTCATTTTGGCTCTAGCTTTTATTCAAAGATGGCCTAAATCATTTCCTTATGTTATTTCACCTAGGATTTCGCCTCAATTAGTGATCAAACAAGTTTAGAATCCGTGGGATCATACAAGCAACACTCGACTTCATTAATCATTTTCAAATAAGTTAACGAGAATTATGCATGAATATGAAATCAATGAAGCAAAATATAGATCACCACTTAAAAGCATGCTTTCGTGACGAGTTCAACTCGCAATCAACAAATCTACTTAGTCATGTAGTTCTATAGTTCAACAAACTACCCGACTCGACTCAACTCGATTTTTTTTGACACGACTCAAAAGACACCAATACTGATTACACCCCCAAACTTAAATTGAACATTGTCCTCAATGGAGAGTGAGAAAACTTTCACGATAGCGGACGCCTAGGACTCCTCATCGAGTCGTGTGGTGAAAAATGAGCAATAGGGCCGGTGGTGGTGGTATTGGGAAGCGGAATTGCGGGTGTGTCCGGCTATATATCCGGGCAAGTATTCGGTTGTGCTCATTCTCATATTCTTCTCGTGCCGCTCGTGTCGTTGCTCGCTACAAAAGCTCTTCTCAATTCTCGCATTTCGCGAACTAGTGCGTCTCAAGAGTTATGTGAGCGTCTAGAAACGAACGTCTTGCCGAACCGGATGGAACGTCAATATTACGTGGTTGGGCATGAGTATCGGCTCAATAGCCGGGCAGAGCAAATTCGGGATGAAGAATATATCCCGCACGCCGGATTAGGCACACCGCCTACCCACTCGTCATAAGAAGCAATAGTAGCGAATCATGGGTCCCTTTGGATTTTCCAATGGCTCGGATTTATCCCATGTAACACCCCTTCTCTTTACATAACCCACAAATTAAACTCGGTAAGATTAGTCCCCCTGTTTTGGGTTGTAGCATTTTGTTATGAAGGGCGTTGCAATAATTACCGGGTCGAATTGTATGTCAAGAATTAACTATGGCATATAGAAGATGAGCTCGTTCCTTAGTTACATCACTAACATGCTTGGTTGGTATCAAGTTGTTGCATATGAAGTTGTACCAAGCTCGCCCATATCGACTAAGACTCATTTTCGGGAAAAGCAAAGTAGCACCTCCCACAACTTTTATATGACGTACCACAAGTTCCAGGTCGGCATAAGGTATTACAAATCTCCTCCATACTCGGTGGTTGCGAGATAAATTCAATGTACGGTGAGTGATCCACCTCCGGAGTCCATAATATTCTCTTATTGCTACTGAATGAGTGTATACCTTGTCTACTCCACGTCACGAAAACCTCCGAGTTATAGCCATTTTTAGTCTTTGCATTTGCATAAAACTCTTTTTGACTATATTCGGTGCGAATGGTCAGGTTGTGCACAAAGTTTTTCCATTGCTTCTGATGTATCATTTGTGCAAGTTCACCATCATTTGGCCCCGGTTGTAATCCCCGTTCCGCGGTTATGCTCTTTGTGCTTAATTTCTCATAAAAAAGATTTTGTGCCTCTAAGCTTACGAAACGACTAGTATCATATTCCTCGGAGGTACTCGCCACCTTTTTGCCCTTGCTTGCATTCTTTGTTCTTGGCATTGTGATTGATTTGAAAATCACCTGAAAAATGACACAAGCAACATAGCACATAGGACGCACAATACGAGTTAGTGGTTAGAATTTTGCAACAACTCAAGAATTATGCATCTTTGTCATCAATTCATGATCAAATAACCTTTAGTACACAATGATGACAAGAATCAAATGCCAGGTGTAATATTTTTCATTGGTGCATTTTAACAAACACCTTGTAGGCATATATGCAAAGAAGAGATGTTCACCAAATTTGAAATTCAATTCATGCCCATTTTTCAACACCAATCAATTCAAGCACAATATTATTCATATATCATCACAATTTATCAAGAATTTGAAATTATAATGATAATGAAAATTCCCACATTTTTAACCTAAGCTTGAAAATTTGAAGAAAATTGGTGTACAATTGAAGCTCACTTACCCAATTGATGAAGAAGATGAAGATGATGATTAAGTTTCTCAATTGCCCACTTGAATGGTGTATAAGTGAATGCTAGGTGGGATTTTTGTAAAAGAAAGGAGATAGGCGTGTGTGTGTGTTATGTTTGTAAGGGAAAAAAATGAGGCTAACTCACCCTTTAGCGCCAAAGAAACCATCGGGCGCATGCTGGCTGGGGCAGGCTTTGCGGCCCGCACACTTCGTTCCCAGACTAACCATCGAGCTGCGCTTTCAGTGGCTTCAGGGGCCAAGGCTGCAAGCGCCCGCACGCACCGTCTCACCTTGTGGGCGGCGCCCGCACGTCGTTTTTTTTTTTTTTTTTTAAATTTCAATTTAATCAAAAAATTTCAAAATCACACACAAATTAACTTACACACAAATCACACCAAAATTCAAATAAATACACACCAAACTAAAAGAAAATAAAATCACACAAAATTCGATCACACGAAAATCACTGGGTTGCCTCCCAAGAAGCGCTAAATTTATAGTCGTTAGCTTAGGACTCAACTATTCGGACTCAAGAAATTTCATCACCAAGTGGAAGATTTAAAACCTTCCTTGCTTCGTTCCCAAAATAATGTTTCAATCTTTGTCCATTTACTTGAACGAATTCCCATCGCTCCTCTTAACTCGGGCGCCATATGGAAACACACGTTCAACCACAAACGGTCCTCGACCATCGTGATTTGAGTTTACGGAAAAAGTTTCAATCGAGAATTGAACAATAACACTTGTTGGCCGGGTAAGAATTCACGTCGCAAAATCATTTGATCATGCCATTTTTCGTTTTTTCCTTATACATTTTGGCATTTTCATATGATTCTTGACGAAATTCTTCCATTTCGTTTAATTGAAGTAATCGGTTTTCACCGCCTCTTTCAAGTTAAAATTCAATTTCTTAATTGCCCAATACGCTCGATGCTCAAGTTCAATCGGCAAATGACACGCTTTACCAAACACCAATCGATACGGTGACATACCATTGGGTGTTTTATAAGCCGTCGGCGATAAGCCCACAAAGCATCATCGAGCTTTTGTGCCCAATCCTTTCGATTAAAACTCACCGTTTTTCAAGAATTTGTTTCACCTCACGATTGGAAATTTCGGCTTGACCATTAGATTGAGGATGGTAACCAAGCGCAATCTTATGACGCACACCAAATTTAGCAAGAAGGTTGTTAAACAATTTATTACAAAAATGCGTACCTTCATCACTTACAATAGCTCGAGGAGTACCGAATCGAGTGAAAATATGCTTGTGCAAGAATTTGAGTACTACCTTAGCATCATTTGTTGGTGTAGCAATCGCCTCAACCCACTGGAGACGTAATCAACCGCAAGCAAAATGTACAAATTTCCATAGACGCGGGGAAATGGTCCCATAAAGTCAATACCCCATACATCAAACAATTCCACCTCCATTATGTTTGTCAAAGGAAGCTCATGACGCGTGAAATATTACCAACCCTTTGGCATCGATCACAAGTTTTCACAAAGGCATAACAATCCTTAAATAATGTTGGCCAATAAAAACCAGATTGTAATACCTTTGCGGCGGTTTGGGTTGGCCCGAAATGTCCCCATAAGATGATGAATGGCAATGTTGAAGAATCTCTCCAATTTCTTCCTTAGGAACACAACGGCGAATGATAGAATCCGCAAGATCTCTTGAACAATAACGGATCATCCCACAAATAAGACTTGACATCATGTAAGAATTTTTCTTTTGGTGTGAAGTCAAGTCCGTGGCAAAACTCCTCCTTGAGGTAATTAACAAAATCTGCGTACCAAGGTAATGATGTCTCGACACGCATAATTTGTTCATCAGAAATGATTCTTTTATTGGACTCTCAATCACCTCGTAAGGTTGCTCGGGCGGGATAGATGATCGGCAACCCCATTCTCGCTTCCTTTTTTATCTCGAATCTCAATATCAAATTCTTGCAAGAGCAAAATCCATCGAATTAATCGAGGTTTTGCATCCTTTTTGGAGAAAAGATATCGGATTGCCGCATGATCGTGTAAACAATCACCTTTGTACCCACCAAGTATGCTCGGAATTTATCAAATGCAAAAACTACCGCCAACATCTCTTTTTCTGTGGTGGTGTAGTTCGCTGGCGTTGTCCATGGTTCTACTTGCATAGTAAATAGCTTTAAAGATTTACATCTCGCCTTTGACCGAGAACGACACCCACCGCATAATCACTTGCATCGCACATGAGCTCAAATGGTTGAGTCCAATCCAAGCACTATCATAATCGGGCCCGAAATGAGTGCTTTTTTATATCTGTTCAAATGCTCGCAAACACAACTCATCAAAGCAAAAGATAGCATCTTTTTCAAGGAGATTACAAAGTGGTTTAACAATTTTTGAAAAATCTTTTATGAATCTCCTATAAAATCCTCGCATGCCCTAGAAAACTTCTTATGCCTTTCACATTTGAAGGTGGGGGTAGCTTTTCAATAGCCACAACCTTCGCCCCTGTCAACTTCTAACCCCGTACAAGAAATACGATGTCCAAGTACAATCCCTTCTTTGACCATAAAGTGACATTTTTCCCAATTAAGTACAAGATTAGTTTCCTCACAACGCGTTGCAAAACCATAGATAAGTTATGCAAACAATGGTCAAAAGAAGTACCAAAAACGGAAAAATCGTCCATAAAAACTTCCATGATTTCCTCAACCATACCATGAAAAATCGCCATCATACACCTCTGAAAAAGTAGCGGTGCATTACATAACCCAAATGGCATCCTGCGAAATGCAAAAGTACCATATGGACATGTAAAAGTAGTCTTTTCTTGATCTTCGGGGGCAATGGCGATTTGATTGTATCCTGAATAGCCATCAAGAAAACAATAATATTCGTAACTCGCCAACTGGCCCAACATTTGGTCAATAAAGGGGGGGAAAATGATCCTTACGAGTAGCTTTATTCAATTTTCTATAGTCAATACATACTTTCGCCATCCTGTGACGATTCGTGTAGAAATTAATTCATTGTTATCATTTTTCACAACTGTCATACCTCCCTTTTTAGGGACAACCTGTAGGACTCACCCATGCACTATCAGAAATGGCATAAATTATACCTGCCTTTAGCCACTTTAAAACCTCATTTCTCACGACTTCTTTCATTGCGGGATTAAGTCGTCTTTGGTGTTCAATAGATGGTTTATAAGATTCTTCCATTAAAATTTTGTGCATTACAATGGAAGGACTTATACCTTTCAAATCAGAAATATACCAACCTAAGGCCGACTTATGTTCACGAAGCACACGCAACAACTTATCCAATTCGGATGAAGATAATGAAGCAGAAACAATTACCGGGTAAGTTTTATCTTTTCCCAAAAATGCATATTGAAGATGTTCCGGAAGTTCCTTTAGTTCTAAAGTACCTTCGGAATATTTTCAATATCGCATTTTCTAACGCTTCATTTTGTTTTTCTTTTACAATTTCTTTAGCCTCAAGGGAAAGAATAAACTCAAGCAAATCAATATCATCACTATCTTCCTCATCACATTTCATTATTGAATTAATCAAACAATGTTATAACGGATCTTTTAAATCTTGTTTTATAACTTCCGTTTGATCACATTGTTCGATTTTATCAATAAAATGACATGTGTGAGGTTCTCTTGAAATTTCATTGCTTTATAAATGTTAAATAGTACCTCATCATCATTTACCCGTAATGTTAACTCTCCTCGTTGCACGCCAATTAAAGCTCGTCCCGTTGCTAGAAAAGGTCTCCCAAGAATCAATGGCATTTCATGATCTTCCTCCATATCCAACACCACAAAGTCCGCCGGAAATATGAATTTATCCACTTTGATCAACACATCTTCAATCACTCCTCTTGGGTAGGTGAGTGATCTATCGGCTAATTGCAATGTGATGGTGGATGGCGTTATTTCTCCAAGGCCAAGTTTCGAAAACGGACAACGGCATAAGATTAATGCTAGCACCTAAATCACAAAAGAGCTTTATTAAAATAAGAATCACCAATAGTGCAAGGGATAGTGAAACTCCCGGATCTCTTAACTTTTGTGGTAGCTTTCTTTGCAAAATGGCGCTACACTCTTCTTCCGTGAGATTGACCGTCTCATATCTTCCAACCTTCTTTCTCGACATCACATCCTTCATGAATTTTGCATAGTTTGGCATTTGCTCGAGTGCATCGGCAAAAGGGATATTGATGTGAATTTTCTTGAATATTTCCAAAACTTGGAAAATTGAGCATCCAACTTTTTCTTACGAAATCTCGTGGAAAAGGAAGAGCATTTGGTAACACATTATCGTAATTGGAAATTGGTTTTACCTCAATTTTTGCCTTTTCGATTGCGTATCAATGCCCTCTTCATTTTGGATTGTTTGAGCTTGCTTCCGGTTATTTGATAGCATGAGCAGGCATCTTTGGTTCATCATATTCCGCCCCACTTCTCAACTTAATGGCCTTGCAATGTTCCCGGTTCACTTGGTGTTACTTGGAAACGTATCAACTTTCTTTGTGAATTAATAGCGTGGCCAATTGACCCACATGTGTCCCCAAAGATTTGAGATGACTTTCAATTGTTGTAACCCTTGAACCCAAATTTTCTATGTTAGAATCGGCCTTGTTCATCCTTGCTCTTGATTCTACAAGGAATGAACTAAGTAATTCCTCCAAAGATGGCTTTTGTTCTCCCACATGTGTGCTCGTACTTGCTTGATTTCGATATCCGGAGGTGGTTGCAACACATTTCTCGTATTGCTATACGAGAAGTTTTCATGATTGCGAAGTCCGGATGATAATGTGTCGGCAATTGATTCCTCTATTGTTGAAACCCCGATTATTCACATAATTTGCTTGTTCCGTATCTGGATTCACAATTTCTTGACTTATCTCCATGACGGCCTCGATTGTTGTTTTCCACCCGGACTTAGTGTAGCAATTTGTTTTGACAAGGCGGAAATTTGAGTAGCCAATGCGGACATAGTATCAAGTTCAAGAACACCGCAACTTTTCTTGGCGTGAGATCTTTGAGACTGCCATTGATAACTATTGGTAGCCATTTCTTCGAGTAAAAGCATGGCTTCACTTGGAGTTTTAGCCATCAATGTACCTCCCGGCGCAAAGATCTATAATAGTTCTTGAATGCCCATTCATACCATTGTAGAAATATTGAACCTTTTGCCAATCTGCGTACCCGTGTTGTGGACACCTCCTCAATAATTCTTTGAATCGCTCCCAAGCTTCGTAGAGTGGCTCAAAGTCGAGTTGATGAAATTGCGCAATCTCACTTTTCGAGTTGAAGTGTCTTACTAGGTGGAAAGAATTTTGCCATAAATTTTTCGGTGAGATCATTCCAACTAGTGATACTTCCCGGTGGAAAGGTTTGAAGCCATTTATCAGCACTTTATCACGAAGTGAAAACGGAAATAACCTCAACCGAATAGCTTCATCGGGAACCCCATTCATTTTGATAGTGTCACATATCTCAAGAAAAATAGCCAAATGAGCGTTCGGGTCATCTACGGAACTTCCCCAAACTGATTTTGTTGCACCATGTTTATTAGTGCCGCTTCAATTCAAAATTGTTCGCATTGATAGGTTGGCGAACAATGCCCGAATAGTTTTGATTTGTGGTTGGTCGAAAATAGTCTCGAATGGCCCTTCCGGTGGTGCAACAATAGGTATGCGGTCTTCATCATCACCGATTCTGCCATTTTTGTGAATTCGATTCTTCGTGCGGCTCTAATCTTTCAAGCGTTCTTTCAATTTCTCGGATCAAATAAGATTAAATTAGCACTTTTATTTTTCGCATCAACAAGAAAACACAAAAATGACAATGACCCTATTGTAACAAAAGAAACCAATCTAAATTAAAGTAAAACTACTAAGTAATAATATTAGCGTAAATAAGATGAATTATTCCCAAGAACGGCGCCAAAAACTTGTTAGAGAATTTTTATTACCGCAAGTCTACGGTGTCAAGTTTTAATATAGAGAAGTAAGGTTGTCGAATCCATAGGAATAATTATCGAATTATTGCTAAGTACTATAATATAGTAGTCTAACTTTATTTAGGAATTCAATATATGATGGAGTTGATTATACTAAAAATACTAAAAATAATTCAAGAATATGAAAATATCAATGAGTTTATCCAAATGATTAAATGAATTCTAGAGGTATGATGAATCTAGTTATCCTTATGTTGTCAATATGGTTTATCAATCATCAATTATCAATTTATAAGTCAAGATTTCTACAATAATCATTCCCTCTCTCAAGTCTAAATGATTTTAGATTCAATTGGGAAATCAATATCTCTATAAAAATCACCAATTAAAATCTCAATAAAAGCTATGAATCTTGATAAATGACTTCAAAGGATTCATAAATCTCTCAATTCTATGAAATCTAGGTTATGCTATTCAAGGTCATGTATTCAATTACCTCTCTCAAGTGTCAAATCAAATACACCAAACAATCTAAATTATTGATCAAGTAATTTAGAAGCAATAGATCAAATAACACAAATAAATTGATAGATCTAGATTGACAAACCACAATCTCAAAACATAAGTTCAAACATAGATTACATCAATCCTCTAGAATTATAGTGTTTAGCTCATGATTAAAGAAAATGAATCCATGAAAATACAACAATACATCTTACAAGATATGAAGAAAGCAACAAAATAAGAACAAGAGTTGAGGATCTTCTCTATTTCTAGATGATAGAAGCCTCCAATCTTATTCTCCAAATTCTTCTCAAAATGCTCAAATTCTTCTTCTTCCTTGTCTTGTCATTTGTGTTTATTGTCTTCCCAAGGGTTCCAAGATGCCCTAATTTCAAGCCCCAAGGATGATATTTATAGTACACAAAAGTCGAAGGGGTAGGTGAACATAGAATTTTCGCCCCGGGCGGCGGCGCGCCAGGCATGGGCGCTGCGCGCCAACAATCTCATCTCAGTTTATCGCACGGGCGCTGCGGCAAGATGGGCGCCGCGGCTGCGGCACCCGCTAACGCTTATCGCCAAATATCGCACGGGCGTTGCGGTGCCGCGCATGGGCTGCGGCGCCATCAACATACGCACACAATCCGCCCGGGCGCCGCTTGGCCGGGCGTTGGGAGCTGCGGCGCCCACAAGCTCCGTCCGTCGGCATTCTCTTCGTGGCGCTTTGGCGCCAGGGCAGCGAGCGCTGCGCGCCCGCCCGTCTTGGCCAAAATGCGATTTTTTCTTGCTTATACACGATTTCTTCTTTCTTCAAGCCGTTTTTCACCGTTTTTCTTCATCTCTCGGCTACCAAATCCATATTGACTCTACATCGACACTATTTGAAATAAATTGGACTCTATAGACTCTAAAAACACCCAAAATAAAACCAAATTCTAATCTAAAATACTCAAATAAGTTGGTAAAATACCAACTTAACGATCGATCCACACCGTAAATCTTCACCGCCTTCTAGAAGACTAGAATTATAACACAAATATTTCTTGAAGAAGAACAATAAGCTCAATATGTATTTTTCTCGATCTCTTCTTCAAAGGATGAATTCCTTTTATAGAGAAATGAAAACGATCCTCACAAGCGCGAATCGATCCTTTCATGGTGGAATCAAGGACATCATAATTTGGCGTAATCACGAGATCTTTATACAAGGAAAACAACATAATACAAAATCTTTCCTTATGGGTAAGAATCAAATACATAAGGAAGGAGTTTAAATGGCAATTTAAATAATTTGAATATATCAATATACGCAATCACAGATTATCGCCAAGCTACCTAAAATAAAGACAATCGCCATTAAATAATCACGAGAGAATGCGGCAAGATATCGATCCAGTTCGCGCGAGAAGGTGTTATCTTTGCGGTGTTACAACACTAGATTTTGCTTTGTCTGAGATAAACACAAAATTTCCAATACTCATAACATTAACAATCTCCCCTTTGGCACTTTTGGTCAAAACACAAAATGCGAGGAATCAAGAATAATCAATAGTGAAGCAACACTTTGGACATTAAATCCTGGCAGGTTAGCACAAGTCAAAATCGGCACATATAAACCAGTTTAATCATCATTTGACTCTCTCCTCAAAGTCGGACATGTTATCTTCATTATCCTCATGCTCAAACTCCCCTAAGATTGTGCCGCTTCTTCTTCTTTGGACTCCCCCGAGATTTTGCTTGTTCATCTATGGCAACGCGTCGGGTAGGTTGTCAAGCCGAGTGTCTACTCCCCTTTTTGAGCAAACGGTGCAAAGGTGTAGAAGAGACACAAATCTGCTTTGAAGAAATCTTTGAGCGTCCGACTTTTCGAGCATGAATGCGAGCCTCCGGTCGCAACATTTCGATGTTTGAACACTTTGGAAAAGTAGCACCGATACTTGAGCCCCAGTGGGAGCGAGCGTCTGATGCAATGTCATTTATTTTATCTCCCTTTAAGATCTTCACAAAGATTGAAATTGGAGGCAGTGTTCGCCTTATTTTTAGCTTCACCGCAAGTGTACGGTGTAGTTTATAGAATAGGGTAAGCAAGGTCGTATCCACAGAGACTAATAAATTAATGGCTAAGTATTGAACTAAGATAGCCTTATTTTTATTTAGGCGATCAAAATTGAATGATTGTTGTGGAAGAAAAGACAAGAATAACCACAAAAACACAAGATGAAAATAATAGTGGAATTATCAAAGGAAATGAAATGGATTCCGGGTTATGGTTTCAATTAATATTCCTCTTGTTTTACGATTTAATCAAAGCCAAAGTTATTATCAATACACCTATAAGACGATCACAACGGTATTTTATCCTCCATCTCGAGATGATTATAAAGTGTAGATTGAAATATCTATGCTAGTATCTCTACTCAACATAAGATACACAACTCCCAAATGCACAAAAGATCAAATATCCTCACAAATATTCACAAACCTCTCGATTATGCAAATATTCATGTCAAGTACTCAAGATCTAATATTGAAACTCATCTCTCGAATTATGAATCAATATATCAAACATGTTAAATCATTGGCCAAATGATAAAACAAGAATAAGAACAAAGTACTCAAATAAAGGCTTCAAGACAATAACTTCAATTAAGATTAAAACAATCAACAAGAGTTCAATTAATCTACTTCCAAAACCCGGAAATCACAAGAAATTTAGCTACCCATTATAAATAAACAACTCATAGACAAATTGTTCATCTTCATAAGAAACTAAAATGAAAGATTAAAGCACAAATAATGACACAACTTAGGGAAATGGATAATCTCTCGATTAATCTTCAATCCTCAAGCTCGATTCGACCCGATTCTTCCTTGATTCTTCCTTGATGAAATTGATGTGTTTCTTGTGTTCTTGGGTGTATTCTCACCTTTCCTCCATACCACCTAGATCAAGGCTCCCATCTACTATTTATATCCCCTCGAAGTTCAAGAAAAAGGTGGAGAAACATAGGAAATTCTGCCCAGGGCGCTGCAAGGGGCTTTCCAGGAAGCAAAGGCGATGCAAAGTGCCCAACTTTAATTTTTGGGAATAAAACTCTGTCAGAGAAGCAACTGCACTAGGTGTAGCTGCCCGCCCGACTTTTAGCGCCAACACACGGTCCGAATTTGATTTTGAGCCCTTCATCAAAGTTGTAGCTCTATCTCTTAGATTTCCATAGCCACTTGAATTATCTCAATATCCATTTTGTAGAGAGAGTTATGGCCAAAATACAAAAATCTGCCGATGATAGAAATTTGACAGCGTTTGGGCGTTTCTTCAAATCAATCTCGTTGTTTGCTCGTTAGTACTTCTTTTGATACAAAATTCATTAGTATGACTATAAACTCAATATAATTGGATCTCAACATGACTTGGCTACTCAAATGACTCAAAATACTCAAAAACAACACAAAACTCAAGTCTTGGAAGCCCAAATCAATGGTATAAAACCAAGTGAACAAATACCCCCAAACTTAAATTTGTTGGCCGTCCCGGTCAACGCTTTTAAAATAAGATAACACATGACTAGGAGTAATGAAAAGTAAAACGCACAATAACTCCATAAAATTCGTATTGTTCATCATAGGTGTCAAGCTTGATGAATTAACGACAAGCCTCAAACATCTAATATAGATCACTTATTAAAGAAACCATGGTAAATGCTAAGAATTACACCTCACAAAGATCAAGTGTATACTCTCATCTCGAAAGAATATGGGACGTGTTTACGCTCAATTCAATTCAATATTGCGGAGAATTACCATAGGTTTGCAAATCGTCTCATATCTCCGCCACTAGGATGTATGCAAAATTGTGAATCAAAAAGGGCCTTTTCCTTTGGTTGTAATGAAGGCTCTTTGGTTGGGGGTAGGAAAATATGGATAGAGTGACTCAAGCTCGAGCGTATAGGCCGGTGAGCATATAATTCATCTACATTAAAGCTCAATATGCTACTCAAATCACCTCTCATTTTCACCAACTCTTCTTATCTCCATCCCCTTTATTTTGTAAACTCAACCATTCACATTGCAATTCTTAACCTCCAAGTTCATTCAAAGAAAACTCATTCATCGAACAATTTTTTTGGACTCTTATATGAGTTTTCAACATTTCATATCTCCTTTTCTTTCTCTTTTGTTCCCATTAACCAACTCTAACATTATCTTCTAAAATTTTGATTTCACCCATTCAACCTCATTTAATCCCTTTACTCAAATGCTATACGCTCAAGTGTAGGGTAACAAATATATCAAGTTAAGTCTTGAATTGTGGCTATCAAAAATTAGGCAATAGGCTCAAGTTGGCTAACTAGGGATTTCAATATCATCATTAGGTAAGCAAAAGGCTTGAAGGGCTAACAAAATGGCCTTTGATCATTTTCACAATCCGCATACAACATGTGACCTTAACGGAGATACTAGAGTAAGTTCTAGAATTCTAACAACATGAATGATACACTCAAATTAACAACAAGACTGCATATGATGAAAGCAGTAAAGGCTCAAAAGCTCACAGGCTTGTAAATATGTAATTCAAAGCATCAAACCAAGTTTTCCATCTTAACATGCTCAATGTTATCTATTCATGGCTCAATCAACTCATGCTCAACACTCAATCCAAACAATACAAAATTTTCAAAATCAATCACAAGTTACAATCAAGAGATTAACTCACTCCCTAAAATCTATGAAAGCAATAAACATGCTAAAACTGTAAACATGCTACTAATGCAAATGCAACTTAAAATGCTCTACATGCAACTATATGAAAACACACAAACAAATGCATTTTTTTTTTTACACACTTCAAATCAAAATACTCACACATTTCGGATCAAAATACTAACTCTCCCCCAAACTTGAATGAAATTATATCGAAACAAGGAAAAGATAGAATTTCAAGAAAGAAAAATGTGAAGTTACCATTGGGTTGCCTCCCAACAAGCGCTAGATTTACCGTCTATAGCTCGACGTATGAATTGGTGCCTCCCTTGAAGGCATATATTAGTTGCTTTGGGTCATGGTCAAGTGCCGTATTTGCTTTACTTGCACCTAATAATGCATACTTGGGGTGTCTAGCAAGGATTTGAGTCTGGCGTAGGAATATCGTCGGGTTTACGTGTATATTGTTCGTTTGCATACGTATGATCAGTGTTTTTCTCGTTCGGAACAACTTTCTTATAATATCTCGCATTTAACCTTGCTCATTCGTACATGCTTGGGTTGTGTGTTCCTTGTCTGTTTTTGTTCCTTTTCGGCGCCGCATACTATTTGACCGTGCATAGACATACAACTGTGTGTGGTTCGAACTTTCTTGCTCTTCCAGGATCTTCAACTCCTCGTATTCGGTATCATTCATTCGATGAATGACACTATATTGTTCCTTTGAGTTGACTTCGGTGGTGCTCAAAAACTGGCTCTTTTGTTGTTGCCCACCAACAATTGTAACTAATTGGCTTTATTTGAGTCTCGAGATTTTTCAATTGTGAATCCATAGTATTGGCCAATTGTGTCAATTGAAACTTCATCCTGTCCATCTTTGCTTCGTTCTTGGTAAAGCTATTTCTAATTTCCCTCATGAATAAATTTATTTGACTCATGAATGAAGTCGTTTGATTCATGAATGAAATGAGGGCGTCTTCAAAGATGGTTTTACCTGCGCATCGGTAAACCCATTTATTACATTGAAGCTTGATGGTGGTGGAATCACATTCTCCGTATTAGCTTTATGAAAAATCTTCGTAATTCCTCCAATCGAACAATAGTGTGTAGGAGTATGATTATTCCAATAAGCTGTAGAAATTCGGTTATTGAAATAATTGACTTCTTCCATCCGAACGGGTGCACCTATACCAATTCAAAGAAACAAATCAAGCATTGTAGAAGTAGAATTTACAAAAGAAAAATGAAATAAAATAAAAGAAATGTCTAAATTAAGAATAATTCTATCTATCGCAATATTAGCACCAAAAATTGTATTAGTCCCGACAACGGCGCCAAAAACTTGTTCGCCTTATTTTTAGCTTCACCGCAAAGTGTACGGTGTAGTTTATAGAATATGGTAAGCAAGGTCGTATCCCGGAGACTAATAAATTTATGTGCTAAGTATTGAACTAAGATAGCCTTATTTTTATTTAGGCGATCAAAATGAATGATTGTTGTGGAAGAAAAGACAAGAATAACCACAAAAACACAAGATGAAAATAATAGTGGAATTATCGGGAAATGAAATGGATTCCGGGTTATGGTTTCAATTAATATTCCTCTTGTTTTACGATTTAATCAAAGCCAAAGTTATTATCAATACACCTATAAGGCGATCACAACGATATTTTATCCTCCATCTCGAGATGTATATAAAGTGTAGATTGAAATATCTATGCTAGTATCTCTACTCAACATAAGATACACAACTCCCAAATGCACAAAAGATCAAATATCCTCACAAATATTCACAAACCTCTCGATTATGCAAATATTCATGTCAAGTACTCAAGATCTAATATTGAAACTCATCTCTCGAATTATGAATCAATATATCAAACATGTTAAATCATTGGCCAAATGATAAAACAAGAATAAGAACAAAGTACTCAAATAGGCTTCAAGACAATAACTTCAATTAAGATTAAAACAATCAACAAGAGTTCAATTAATCTACTTCCAAAACCCGGAAATCACAAAAATTTAGCTACCCATTATAAATAAACAACTCATAGACAAATTGTTCATCTTCATAAGAAACTAAAATGAAAGATTAAAGCACAAATAATGAGACAACTTAGGAAATGGATAATCTCTCGATTAATCTTCAATCCTCAAGCTCCGATTCGACCCGATTCTTCCCTTGATTCTTCCTTGATGAAATTGATGTGTTTCTTGTGTTCTTGGGTGTATTCTCGGCCTTTCCTCCATACCCTAGATCAAGGCTCCCATCTTCTATTTATATCCCCTCAAAAGTTCAAGAAAAAGGTGGAGAAACATAGGAAATTCCGCCCGGGCGCTGCTGGGCGGGAAGCCGAACCTTCGCGCCAACTTTAATTTTTGGGGATAAAACTAGGTAACTGGCAAATAACTAGGTGACAGCTGTGCGCCCAACACACGATCGAATTTGATTTTGAGCCCTTCATCAAAGTTGTAGCTCTATCTCTTAGCTATCCATAGACACTTGAATCATCTCAATATCCATTTTGTAGAGAGAGTTATGGCCAAAATACGAAATGCTGCCGGTGATAGAAATTTCGGAGACAGCGTTTGGGCGTTTCTTCAAATCAATCTCTCGTTGTTTGCTCGTTAGTACTTCTTTTGATACAAAATTCATTAGTATGACTATAAACTCAATATAATTGGCTCTCAACATGACTTGACTACTCAAATGACTCAAAATACTCAAAAACAACACAAAACTCAAGTCTTGGAAGCCCAAAACAATGGTATAAAACCAAGTGAACACCCTCACCGCATATTTTTGGAAAAGGATGCATCTTTCTACTAGGGTATTTAGGAAGGGGTCTTCCCACCCAGGATCTTAGTCGGGTAAGGTTTTCCCTCCAGGGGTCTTAGTCGGAGGAGGTGAATTACTAAGACCCCAATGTATGGGGGCCCCTCCCATCCGAGGTCTTAGCCAGGGAAGGGTCTTTCCATTCGGGTCTTAATCGGGTGAGGTCTTCCCCCTCAGGGTCTTAGCCAGGATGAAGTTATTTATGAGGACCTGTGATGAGTGGCCCCTCCCATCCGGGAGTTTAGCCGGGAAGAAGGGGTTTGTTGAGGAGAGCACCCAAATGGTTATTGACCTTGGCCATATTTGGCGATTCATGCATTCACAAAATCAAAAATAGAAAAGTGAAAGTATTTTTATTCATTATAATGATAAAGTTTTACAACTTTGTGGCGGAAATATAATGAAATGTAAACAAATGTTTAATGCCTAATGGGCGGAAAAAACTAAAAACAGTCAAAAATATTAAATACTAAGGCCTCCGGAGTCCATGGAGAGTGGTGTCTAAAAGCGTGCGATGATTTCATCATTTGATCTTGAGAGTTTGCTCATCTTCAAGGTGGTCGGAGTAACACTCCGAGCCGTATTAATATCTCCAACGGTCTCTCCTATCCCGAGTTCATGAAGAATTTCAACTTTAAGTGAGCGTAGAGGGGATGACGACCGTTAGTTGTTTGTTCCCACGATATCATTTACGGAAGGGGCGTCTGATGAGAAAAGCGGACCATCTTCGTAATCGATGCGGAACATCCATGTCCAACGCGGTAGGTTGATATCGCTTGAGGACTTGATCACTTTTCGATAAAGCCGATCGGTCTTTGGCGGAATAACTTGTGGTGGGTCGATCCTCATCTTGTTGAAGGCTTCCAGAAATATGACATCCACTACTGTAAAGTATCTACAAGACCACTTTTGGCCATAAAGTTGGCCGGCATGGTGATATGGCAATGGCGTCAACGGGCGGTGAACTTGGATTTTTGGGATGTAGTCTTGAGTAGGGGTGTGAGCGATCGAATCGTGTCGAATATCAAGATATTCTATTAGTATTCAATGAATTTAGAGAATATTCTTATTCGTATTCTCTTAATGTTCGAATATAAAAATTTATTTTTATTCATATTTGAGAATATATACGAATCAATTCGAATATCGTATTCAAAATCCTAACCTATATTTTATCTTTTTTTTGTTGACAATACTTGATTATATTGCAAAAATAATTAGGATCTCAATAATAACTTTTGGTTATAAAATTGTTAAATACATCAACATATTCATCACCAAATACAACAATAAAAAAGAGACTATTGTCGAGTCCATCAAGAAAATACAAATACTACAAGAATATAATCATATATGGACTTATTAGTTTAGACTTTTTATAAGTGAATATGAATATAGAAGTTGTTATATTAATCATCTAACTGAATAAATATATACTCATATATATACATATAGAATTATAGATTATATATAAGTGATTTGTATAAATAAATGATCGTATATATATATATATAATATTATTCGAATATTCTTTCGAATACTGGAATCAAATATAATAATATTCATATTCGTATTCTCATAATATATAGTCTAAATAAATATTCTTATTTGGATTCGTATTCTAATTTTTCAAATTGAGAAAGTCGATATACGAATTCGGATATCGAATCGAATAAAAAGATTTACTTCTTTTACACTCCTAGTCTTGTCACCAGAATGTGATGGGCATGCCCTTGGTCAGATGCGGCTCTACGCTTCTTTTCTTGGATGGGGCTTTCTCGGGTCGCCCTCTTCTCTCTTTGCTACACTCCCGGAGAGCACTACGGGCGTCTTTTGCCTCTAGTCTCTTAGAGATCACATTGATGACTCAGGCTACATGATTGTCGCGCCTTTTCTTCTTGCGGGGGTCTGAGCGGCGCTAGTCTTGCTGAGATTCTTCTTCTTGAGGTCTTGGATCATGGCGAAACTTGCTCTGATCCACATAGTCCTTCAGGTGGCCTTTCTGGATAAGTTGCTCGATTTCTTTCTTCAGAAATAGTCTTCAGTAGTGTGCCCCCTATGTTTGTGATACCGACAATATAAATTGGAGCGTGCCCGCGTAGGGTTGCTCCTCGGTGGTTGCAGCGGATCAATGATCCCTTTTTCTGGGCGGCTATTAGTACCTCGACTATTGGAGCATTGAGAGGTATGTAGCTTGGCCCATGATCTTTTCTCGGACCCTTTCGCGGTTGATTATTGTCTTCTTCCTGGGACTTGCGCTTGGCACCGAGTTCAGGCTTGGTGGACTCCTCCACTTGAATATGCTTCTCCGCTCGACTCAATAGCTCCTCCATGTTGGATGGAGGCTTCACGACTAGAGATTCCGGCCGGATACCCTTGGTGGAGATTCTACGCAATATCTCGGCTAAGGTCTCATGTTGGATGTTGGCGACTTCATTGCGACTTCCACGAACCATTTCATAAACTCTGCGGTGTCCATCCTTCCCCTCGCTTCACTTGCAAGAGGTGTGCGATAGTCTTGGGGCACTTTCTATTGATGGAAAAGCTGTTGCATGAAGGCTTGATAAGCTTCTCCATCCTGGAGATTGATCTTACCAGGAGCTAATTGAACGAAGTCGGTGCTCGCTTGGTCGGAGTAGTGCGGAATACCTGCGGTAGGAGGCATCCGTCATGTCATATAGTTCCGTCTTGGCGTAGCATTTGTCGAAGTGTTCTTGCGGGTCTCGGTTCCATCATACTGCAGGAGGTTGGAGGTCTTGATTTCGAAGGTAGAGGTTCAATCAAAATAACAAGGGCCAAAGGGCTCATCTTCATCAAAGCGAGTTGCTCGTGAGTTGGCTTGGTCGGGGGTGCCTTGCTGAGATTTATTAAGCGGTGGCGCTCTTCACGATTTTCACCGTGACTTCTTCTCTTTCTCCCCGATCTTCATGGTCGGGGTCTTGGTGGCGGGCCGCTGTTGTCTTTCTGCGGCATTGGCGACATCTTGATTTCTCGGGCGTTTGTAACTTCATCCGGGAGAGCCGGGAGGGCTTCGAGATAGAAAAATTCTTGGCGGCGGAGCCCCGAGGAATAGGGCGCCCCCTTGCGAGAACGGAGGATGAGGCAACACTCCTCCCGGGAGGAGGAGGGTTGGCTCCCACCTTTTGGGTGGTCGTTCATCTTGATGGTCTCGACACCACGATCTGCGGTTTGAGATCCGGCTCACGTGCTTGCGGCCAGGAGTTTGCATCTTCGTGTGCTTTGGGTTCTTCCCACAAATGGCGCCGATATAATGCTTTCAAAAGCGAGATCTTTCAAAGTCAGCGGGGTTGACGAAATCCTTCTTCCCGATGTGGAAGTCTTCAAGTCTTCTTCTGCGAGAGCCGGAAATCCTTCGATTTGTGATTTTTGCACTCGCACACGCGCACAAATGTTAGAGGCCCCATAGGTTATCCCGGGAGGGCCTAAACGCTTAAGTCGGCATGGTGAGCGAGAGAATAAAACAAGTAATTGAATCTTTGAATTAAATACACAGGAGAATTATGATTTAAGTAACTTGCAAATGAATAGGAGTGACCTTTTTATCTTGGGAGATGGCGCGTAAGTGGTGTAGGAAGAATTCGGCGCATGAGCCCGATCTACGTAGGATAATTAGGTCATGGGTCGATCCGAACACCTTTGGGCAGGTTATTTTGTTAAAAGTCCATTGAGCAATTAATATTAAATAAATATAATTAAATATCGTTTTTGCTCCAACACAAATACATGATTATACTTATATGCTAACAAACAAAATACATATCTTGCAAAATGTATAATTGTTGTAAATGGAATAATAAGGAATATTATGACATCAAATAACAACTCTATTTTTGCGGACTGAAATGTACTTGGCAGAATTACTCATTTAATACATAGCTAAAATTTTATGACAAGGTTCAATTCTGATCGTCTTCTTGATAATTGCACTTTATATGTTATAATATAATAAGTATTTCACTCTGTCAAAAAAATATTTATTCACTTTTTTCCTCTAAAAAAATAGAAAAACTCGAAAATTTATAATAATATCATCATTTCACAAAGAGCATTATTTACTATAAATTTATTAAAAAATAATATTGCAGTATAACATTTGAAAAATATTTTTTATTTATTATTTTAGCTAATTTTGTTTCATGAAGTAATATCTTAAGATTTCTGGTGTACTGATTTTTCCTTTTACATGTGAGCATTATATTTAATTTTCTTTTTCAGTTTGAAGTAAATACTAGAAAAAATGATTATTCTTCAATCCATAGGAGGAACTTAATTCGAAATCTATATAGAAAAAATAATTAATAAACTTTAAAAGTATTAACCTTGGACATCAAATTTGAATGTCATTTTAATTTGAGCAATTATAAATGTTGGAATTTTGTTTTGGTAAAATGGCGTTGACGATTTTGACCAAATAATTAATTGATTTCCATTAGTGAAAAATTGAATTAAATTATTTGTAAAAATTATACTAAGAGAGTAGATCACGAATAACATTTGAAATTTCTCAAAACTAATTAGGGTGAATGAGAAATTAATGCTAAAAATTAACCACTTAATACTAGTAAATGGTATAGAAAATAGAAAATATGGGGAAGGAGAAATCTTCCATCCCACATAGGATAAAGAGACAAAGTTTGCACACTATATTTATCCCAAGTTGAACATGGGTTTGGGCTTTGGGGCACCCAAGTTTTTAAAGGGGTGAGGACCTACAACATGCTTGTGGGTTTGGTTCAAAGACACACACCTGCGCCGCCGCCCGTGCATGAGCCCGGCCGGCCGTGGGCTTGGGCTTCAAGGCCCTTATTCTTTTTGGACCAAAAACCTTTAAAATCAATAAATTAATTAATTTTTGTAATTAATTAATTAGGATTTCAACCAGGGAAGTGTTCGCACCGAGCACGGGCGGAATCACGGCCGTGCGTTAGTCGAACTTTGTTTGCATCCGAGACGCGGTGGCCGACGGCCCGTCGCGTCGGGCGTAACTTTATCATTTTGGTTCGCATCCACGCACGCGTAGCGGGCACGGGCCGCGCCCGGTCGTGTGTCGATGCGAAGGTGAACAAATCGTCTGATTCGGTGTAAACATGTCTTTCGAGCCAAAAGCGTGATTTTCCATACGGGCACTTGCTTGCCTATATAACGAAGCCCTACGGATGATTTTAGAGATGAAAATCATAAGATTAAAAACCGGTCATTGCATTATCGCATATTGACACTCCTCCTTCAAAAGTTTGAAAGTTCAAACACGAGTTGTTATTTGTAGTTAGGTTTTTTGCAAATCTTTGTTAAACTGGAATAGAAATAGTCGTTGTATCTTAGGGACGTACGCCGGAACCGTTAGCACTTGTATACGGGGCGTTTTCGTCTTGCGAAGACTGAATCCAATTCAAGCCTCAACTAGCCATACATTTCAAACACTAGCCATTTTTCTTTGAAACAGAAACTAGATACATTTTTCCTAACAATAAATTCGAGTGACAATATATACTGTTTCTACTTTTTTTGTTTTTAATCTTGGATCGATAGATACTGAAAATCATTAGTGTCTCGCTCTATTATTCTACCAAAAAAAAAAAAAAATTAAAATAAAGACTACTATTAGATTACAAGCTTTATCTAATTAGTAACTCTACGCGGAGTTAAATCAAAGCGAAACTAAGTAAATATATTTTTTACAAGTGAACATTATATTTAATTCTTATTTTCACTTTGGAGTAAATATTAGAACAAACATAAACTTTAAAAGTATTAACTAGGTCATCAAATTTGAATGACATTTTAATTTGAGCGATTATAAATGTTTCTATTTTGTTTTACATAAAGTCGATAGTTACTGAAAATCATTAGTGTCTAATATTCTAGTTAGCCAACTACAAAACTACATAACCTAGTTCAAACTTCAAATAATCACGTATATATAATAAAACAACAAGGTTAAGGTTTTAAGATTCTTTAGAAATTAAATAAAATGTTGTTTGACCAAATTTTGGTTGGTTGAATCAGTTTTTCATCGATTTTGATTAATTAAATTACAAAAATATATAATTATTTTAAAACTAATCAAATTGCAGTATTGCACGAATCATCAATTTATTCTTGAACCGATTAAAACATGGGGTCAAGTTGTTCTTTCTTAAATTCCTTCTCCATCAACTTGCTGAGATTCATGCATGAAATGGGAAAGCCACCCCTTTTACTTTTTCTCTCACCTTAAGTAAAACCACGATAGGTACATTTAATAACACTATTAAATGAAATAGAACAACTTTTCTTCCATTTGTATAAACAAGGGAAAATTAGAAAATTGGTCGTACAAGTTGGCGCATTGATTTTTTGGTCCTCTAAATTGGCGCTGTTTGAAAATTAGTCTCTAAGTTGTGAAATTTAGGACTTTTGGTCCTCTAAATTGGCTGTTTGAAAATTAGTCCTCTAAGTTATGGAATTTGAAATTTCGTCCGATTTTTACCGAAATTTTTCAACCCAGGAAATTCGACTAGGATGCGGAAACGACGTCGTCTGAGCACAATTCTCTTTCAAGAAAGTATGCAAAACTTCACCTTCCACGCCAAAGAACCATAAAATCTTCTTACCGGATTATCAATCATTTACATGGTTCTAATAAGGTACATGACTATTAGTGTCGATCCTTTAAGAGTTACACGACTATAATTCCAATTAAGACTATTGAACAATTATCTCATCCAAAAATTTAAACTGTTAAATCATTTAATATTTAATTAGCATAACAAAAAATGGGACCAATTTTGTAGCACGAATACGACTAATAAATTTGGTTAAAGAAAGACCTTAGAAGTTAGATCGAGGAAATAATAATAATATTTTTATGACTTAGGTATCTCACTGTCATGCACGTTTTGCGCTGAGAGTAGGGGTGGGCATTCGGGTTCGGGTTTTGGTCCCGGCCGACCCGATCGGAAATTACCCGATCGGATCGGGTATTTTAATTTTTTTTCGGGTTTTGGGTAACCCGATACCCGATTTAGAACATACGGGTCGGGGATCGGGTCCTTTAAGTGGAACCCGAAAACCCGAACGGGTACCCGCCTATTTTTTAAAAAAAAAAAACTGCAAAAGAAATACAACCTTTGATGACCGTATCTCATTCCATTGACCCATCAATTGAAAAAGTTGTGATTGAGTATGTGAAACTGAAAAAGTTAAGGATAAAATTTATTATTTTTTTGGTTTTGAGGGTAAAGTTTGGACAAAGCCTATTATTTTATTATTTTTTGGAGACTAAAGTTGAGACAAAGTTGGGACTTGGCCCTTGGGTGTGGTGCGCATGCCGTCCCATACTTTATTTTTGTATTTTTCCCATCAAAAGTTGTAATAGCAGCCTCAAAAGAGCAGTCGAGTAGGAATTAAATAACAAAAAATTGGTACCCGACACCCGATTGGTCGGGTATCCGGTTATTTCGGGTACCCGAAAGTCGGGTACCCGGTAACTATCGGTTCGGGGGCGGGTAGCTATATTTGCTACCCGATAATTTTGGTACCCGACCCGACTACCCGAAACCCCGACTACCCGACCCGATGCCCACCCCTAGCTGAGAGCCATCAGAGGGGTAGGTGGTGTCATGGTGTGTAGTATTTTATTTTCCACCTGCCCCCTTCCAATTTTACCTTTCAACCCCCCAACAAATCTGTTATACCATATGCATCTCTGATATCTACCATTGGAATTTGGAGATGACATTTTTGTAGTCCAAACCCAACCCTCCCTCCCTCCCTCCCTCCTCATGCCCTATCTCTCTCTGTTTGTGTGTGACTGTGTGAGAGAGAAAGCTAATGTGTGTGTGTGTGAGAGAGAAAACTTGTGCATCAACTGAAGTACTGTAGCAAGAAATTAAAAGCAAAGTTGTTTTTCTAGAGACAAGAAGAGTCTTATAACCAGAGGATTTATTTACTTGTGTAAGTCTTCTTCCTCAAGTCCTGTCACTGTGTGTATCTGTGTTTTTTTTTTTTTTTTTTTGTTTTGGAAATGCTCATTTACATGGTTCTAATAAGTTGGATTTAATCTTGATAATTTTAATTCTGTGTGACTGTGTGTGTTTTTTGATAATTAAGTTTTCTAGTTTTTTTCCAATCTGCACTTTTGTTGTTGCCTTTTGGTATTCTCCAACTAACTATAAGAAAATAAAATTGAATCCTTAAACTTGTCATATGATGGTTTTTCTTTTTTAATAATTTATTAAGATTTATGAATGACTTTTGTCTAAAATCTGTATTTCTACATTTTTTTCTTGCCTATTTTAAATTACTGGAAATACAACTTATTTTCCACAATCTGGCGCTATTTTAGGATTTCTACAGTGCAGTGCCATTTCTGGCATTGCACCCCTAAGCATTTTTTTAAGTTGTTAATATTTTTATTAATTTTTGAATATTGTTATTAATATTAAATTAAAACTACGAGCTTTTAGCTCAACTAATATCACTCAACCCTCAAAGGTGTTGATTGAGGGTCGAACCCCATATCTTTCAAAGTTCTTTGTATTTATCCCTTCCACTCCCACCAATACTACCAATTTATTAAAAAAATTAGTATTATATTAAATAAAATTATATATGCAATATATTTATTAATTATAAAGTAATAAAAATTAATATTAAATGAATAAAACAAGAAATCTTCTGGAATATTTCTTTTTTTTTTTTTTGATCGGTTCTTCTGGAATATTTCTTTTAAGCACATAGAGTGGTGCAAATGGAAACTGATATAGTACACTTTTTGTTTTAAAATATTAGATAAAGAGTTGTTTTCATGGGGGCAATATTTCAAATTTAAGGATTATACATAAAAAAATTATAAATTGTATGTAAAAAAAATTCTAAAGTTGAGGGGCGGCCGCAGCCGTCAGTAAATAAACTTATTAGAAAGTGAAAAGACTTTTTAGGCCAAGAAAAGTGCTAGAATGTTAGGCAAAACTCCACTTTGCTCAAAATAGTCCTTATTGGGGTCCCCAATTTAAAGAGGACTTGTTTGGTAACTCCATATTTATTGAAACAATCTTTGTTGGATAAAACTTAAAAAGGGTTTATAAATATAAAAGAATATGATCCACAATTGGATTTGGGTCATCATGTATCCCTGTGGGCCTTTTGTCTTTTTCATTTATTTCTCTGATTTTTCTGACTTAAATCTGGACCTGGATTTTTTTTTTGTATAATGAGAAAAAAGAATTTTATGTGAACAAGCTTTGCCAAGGACATGATGAAATTTTGTAATCTTGAAAAACATTATTCAGATTTAGCTGGAAATTTGTTTTTTTTTAATTCATTAATTTCTGCAATCATCAAGTGAAGCCCATTTTGAGTACCACCTGGCCCAATATATGGTGGTCCAGTGCCAAGTGATGATTTTTCAGTTTTTTATTGCTCATAGTAAATTCTAGAATCATGGCTAATTTACAGTTCTTGCTAAAAAGTAATTGGGAATTTTTTAATTAAACAAAGGATAATTACAAAATCATCCCTAGGGTTTGGGCTAATTACAAAAAAATCCGGAGTTGTTTCAAAATTACAAAATACCCCCTCAAGTTTGACTCTTCTTAAATTTAAGGGGTAACTGTAGTATTTTTATAAATGATAGGGGGATTTTTGAAATGTTTTTATGCTTATAAAGTGGAAAATGAAATACGGAATCAAATCTCAAATTTTTATTTATTTTTTGCAATTTTCAAAAATATCTGGATTTTTTTGTAATTAGTCCAAACCTTAGGGTGTTTTTTTGTAATTATCCCTTGAAAAAACTTTCTTGCAATTTTTTTAACTAATTAGATTTTTTTTTTGACAGCTTTAACTAATTAGAATTAGGTGCTATAGAAAGTAAAATGTAAATGAATCTGGATAAAAGTTGGTGATAAATAAAGAGCATCAATCAATGCACTATTAAAAAAGGTTTTCATTTTGCATGAGCACATTGATGTAGAAGATGAGGCATTTATGGTTTTCTTTTCTGCATTTAATGGATAGAGTAAAGTGAATATATTATTAGGGATAATTACAAAAACACCCTAAGGTTTGGGCTAATTATAAAAAACCCATAGATGTTTTGAAATTACAAAAAATCCCCTGAGGTTTGTTTCTGTCTAAAATTTAAGAGGGTAATTCTAGTATCTTTATAACTGTCAAGGGTGATTTTGAAATGTTTTTTTGCTTATGAAGCGGAAAATGTAAGACAAAATCAAATCTTGAGGGTTTTTTTTCTTTTTTTTTTTTCAATTTTCAGAAATCTTTGTTTTCTTTTTGTTTTTGTAATTAGCCCGAATCTGGGGGGTTTTGTAATTATCCTTAAATTATTATCACACCTGAAATTTTCAATAGTTTCATGTTACGGCACTGATTGAATTTTCGATTTTTCTATGCAGAGCCATGGATAATGGCATGCACGAGAAACTGCTCGGTTCGGAAGGAAAGGAGGTAGGTGATTTCAAAGGACGCGTTCTGACTTAATCAAGAAAATATGGAGAGTAGCATTGCCTGGTATTATAGCGAGAGTGGCATCTTTTGGAACCATAATCGTGACTCAATCATTTATCGGCCATATAAGTTCCGTAGATCTTGCTGGTTATGCTCTTGTTCAAACGCTTACTGTTCGTTTCGCCAATGGCGTGCTGGTAAGTTGTCGCTTTTTGTAACTTCTTTTGGCACATTATAGTTTATAATTCGAATTGTTCATAGCTTCAAAACTCTTAATTGAATTACAGAAATTAGTATTGGACGTGTAAGCTATTACACTCTACTAATTATGAAAAGGGATAGTCAAAAACTATCCATAGATTTAGCTTAATTACAAAAACTCTAATTATCTTCAAAATTACAATTACCCCTTAAGGTGCTACAAAGCGGGGCAAAAGGCCTGTTGAGGTTTGTATTTACTTAACAATTGCCCCCTCTTAAGGTGCAACTTGTAAAAACAGAAACAAATGTCGAGAGGGTATTTGTAATTTTGAAAGATAACCGGCTTTCTTTTGTAATTAAGCTAAAACTTAGGTGTAGTTTTTGTAATGAACTCTTATGAAAATCAGATTTTTAATTGTTAGAACTAGACATCCTTAGCATGTTTTTAAGTAAAGTAGCACTGCCCTTCACTATAATTGCTCTTTTTTATATTTAATTTAATTTATCTATTTATTATTATTATTATTAATTTTTTTATGTTAGATTGGAATGTCAAGTGCGACCCGAAACTCTCTGCGGACAAGCTTATGGTGCAAGACAATACCACATGATGGGCATTTACTTGCAACGATCATGGATCGTCGATTTCTTAACCTTAACCCTCTTACTTCCTCTATTCATCTTCGGAGCGCCAATGTTTAAACTACTCGGCCAAGAAGCGGGCGTCGCGGCATCCGCAGGATACATTTCGTGGTGGTTTATTCCGATGATCTACAATTTTGTCTTTACTCTAACGATGCAAATGTATCTACAAGCGCAACAAAAGAATAGTATTATCGCGTGGATATCTATTGCGCAACTTGCAATACACGTTCCTTTATCGTGGCTATTTGTGTACCGTCTGCACCGGGGAACTGATGGCGCGATGGGTGCACTTTGCATATCGTCTTGGTTAGTGGTTTTTGCCGAGCTTGGATATATCATGGGAGGTTGGTGCCCTCAGACGTGGACGGGATTTAGTACGGCCGCTTTTAAGGATTTGTTGCCCGTGATAAAGCTCTCGATATCGTCCGGCATTATGGTTTGGTAATCTCTACAACTCATTTTTGAAGACGTTTATTTTAAAATTACATTATGTCGAAAGGAAATTCGTCTATCCTAAAATAGTATGAAAGATGATATTTTTCAATTGAATGGAATCGTAACATATGTATAATTTTATTCTGTATATGTGTATTCATTCCCTGGATGCTGTCATATATTTGTCACGACTTTTGGAAGAATTATTATGGGCAAAATTGCAAAATTGGTCCTGTTACTATAAGGTTGGGGCAAAAAATCATGTAACATTCACGTTTTGCAAAAAGGTCCTGTAACTATAGAAACTCTCGGTTTTGATCTGGCAAAATGCACAATTTGCAAAATAGTCTTGTAACTAAATGAAATTCTCAATTTTGGTACTAATTTCACTGGATTTTAATCACATGAGCGGCACATGTGGTTCCCAATTTTTGGTGAAATTAGGACTGCAATTGAGATTTTTATACAGTTATTATTTTTTCGCAAATCGTGCATTTTGTAGGACCAAAATTGAGATATGTATATAGTTACATAACTTTTTTGCAAAATGTGTTTTTACAAGACCTTGTTGCTGCTAATTTTGCAATTTTCCCTATGTTACATTAGCCTCATCGCTAATAGTTATCACGCGAGATAAACATTATGTACATGCAACCCTAGACTGTCACAATTTCTGTTCAGATTGTAAAAATGTTTCAATTGTATAAATATCACTTCTTACAATTACTGTGGTTCCTTTTGCAGCTTGGAATTATGGTACAACTCTATTCTTGTCTTATTGGCGGTTACATGAGCAATGCCGAGGTTGCCATATCCGCCTTCTCTATTTGGTAAGTTTTCGCTTTAAGTCTCTTCGGTGTTCTACTGCTCTTAAGACGATCGATTACAATTGACTAAACTCTAATCTGCAGCCTTAATATCAACGGCTGGGAATTCATGATCTGCCTCGGATTTCTCGGTGCTGCATGGTACACAATTATAACAGCCTAAAATTAATAACTCTTCGCTTTGTTTCTGTTATGTTTTGTCTTAACCATTTATTACAACCGTCTTGTGTGTAGTGTACGTATTGCAAATGAGCTCGGACGAGGAGATGCTAAAGCGACAAAATTTTCTATCAATGTCCTTATAACTACCTCGGTTGTGATTGGCGTATTCTTCACGATTCTTTGCTTGGTCTTCGGACACAATATCGGATACTTATTCACAAACGAGCGTAGAAGTTGCATCGACTGTCTCGGATCTCTCTCTCCTGCTTGCTATCTCAGTCTTGCTTAACAGCATTTATCCAGT
The DNA here is from genome assembly GCA_016081115.2 of Rehmannia glutinosa. NCBI lineage: Eukaryota > Viridiplantae > Streptophyta > Magnoliopsida > Lamiales > Orobanchaceae > Rehmannia > Rehmannia glutinosa. Next base: position 117,869 of record JABTTQ020001906.1, read on the forward strand.
ACTTTCAGGTTAGTTAGTTATGCATGTCATTTTTGCTTTCTTACATGATCTAACATATTCTTTTATTCGAGCGAAATCTCTCGAATTCTTGTTTCCACACCGTCCCGACTGAAATTTTTGGTACGTAAAACAGGGGTGGCAGTCGGAGCAGGGATGCAAGGAACAGTTGCGATTATCAACCTTTGTTGCTTTTATTTGATCGAATTCCTCTCGGAGCTTTGCTCGGATATGTGGCTCATCTTGAAGTCTCGGTAACACTAAAAACTATATAACATAGTCAAGTTTTGGTTATTGGAAAAATTAAGGGATAACTACAAATACTACTCTTAAGGTTTAGCCTACTTAAAAGGGGATAATTACAAAAACACCCTGATGTTGGGTGTAATTACCAAAAACCCAGAGATTTTTGAAAATTACAAAAAATGCCATGAGGTTAGTTACCGTATTCCCACTTCATAAGCAAAAACATTTCAAAAATTTCCTTAACTGTTATAGAAATATTATAGTTACAACCTTAAATTTAAATTTAAGACAATCAATTCTAAGGGGGTATTTTGTAATTTTTGAATCATGTCTTGGTTTTTTTTTTTTTTTTTTTTATAATTATCCCAAATCCTGGGGGGTTTTGTAATTATCCCTTAAAAAAGAATAGTTATCTGTCAAGACTTACAAATACCCCCATCGACATAATTGCACCTTATTTAGGGGTAAGTTGTAGAACGAATACAAACCTCGAGGGGTATTTGTAATTTTAAAAGATAACTGGACTTTTTATAAATAAGCTAAACCATAGGGGTGGTTTTTGTAATTATCCCAAAAATTAATGTATACTTCAAAGGCATGCAACTAGTCTAGGTTTGTTATAAACTAAAATCGCGAGACGGTTCGTGTTTTACAGGGGATATGGATTGGAATGAACCTGGGAATTCTTACACAGTCGCTGCGCTCAGCTACATGGCGTATAAAAGCGGATTGGGGCGAACAGGTAAAGATAGCCGCGAGCGACTCCAACGTTGGTACCTCAAATCTTCCGAAGAACCTGGTAATAACGGGCATGCTTGAAATGACGATGTCTCGGAAGAAATATTGAAGCTAACAAGTAACAACAGTGTACAAGTATGGGGCTATTGTGATGAGAGTTTCTAAAGAATTCAGTTGCTCTATAGAATTTTGGTTTGTTTTGACAATTGTTGAAAATGCATTTGATCTTTCCTTCTTGTTCATTCTTTGTAAAGCCCTGCATTGAGAAGTTTGAAAATTCCTTTGTAACTGGGGAATTTTTGGTTTAATCCTGCATTAGTAATTTATTATCACCAGAAAAGGGAAAAAAGGAAAAGAAAATTGAACAAATTTAGGGGTAATTATGAAACTATCCCTCAGATTTGGAGTAATTAGAAAAAAACCCGAGGTTTGATCCAATGGGGGTAATAGTAATATTTTACGAATGCGAATGGGTGTTTGAAATGTTCTTGTCAATGAAAGGAGTAAAGTCTAACACAAAATCAAACTTGACGGATTTTTTTTTTATAATTTTAGAAAAAACTCGGGTTATAATCAGTTATGTAATTATGTTTTTTTTTGAGGGGGCAGTTATGTAATTATGTTACTAGCCCAATCTGCAGGGGTAGTTTTGGAATTATGCCATTAAAATATGCCAATTATACAATTATGCTGGGCCTCTCCCACCTGTGGATTTAGGGCTATTAAATTGACCTCTTAATTTCGTTTTATTTTTTAAACTTAAATATAATTGAATCATCAATGCATTTGTATTTCTAAATCTCATTGCCGTGTACTGTTTATTTTTAGGGATATAATTACCCCCAAAAAACCAAGGTTCGGGCTAATTCAAAAAAAAAAACCCAAATAAATTTGAGAATTATAAAAACTCGTTTAGATTTGACCATGTCTTACATTTTTCCCCTTAATATGCAAAACGCATTTCAAAAGCTCTCTTTATGGTTATCAAACTAGCTATTATAGTTGACCCCTTAATTTTAATATACAAAATAAAATCTCAACGACTTTTTGTAATTTCCAAAAACCTCTTTGACGTGTATCACATTATTCTTCAAAATCTACGAGTTAGAAATCAACGATTGAGTTGGGTCGCTGCGTGCAACACAACAAGTCGTTAGGGCAATCCGACGAAAATCCTCCGACGATCGAGGTTAGATTAGAGAACCATGTGAATAATCATAATTCACAAGGCTATAGAATTAGAATGAATTTCATACCTTTATAATAAGATTGGTAAATACAACAACAACAACAAACTAAGCGCCTTAATCCCCTCGTGGAGTAAATTTATCTGGATCATATCGCGCCATCGTTTACGATGCATAAGCCATATTTTCGTTTATTTTAGGTATAACATGTCATGTTTAATAGCAAACCTTTCCAAGTCTTTTTAGGCTACTCTCTCCACTCTTTTGATTTGTGTGAGTGATTCTCTACCTTCTAAACGTCGCACAGGTGCATCTAAAGGTCTCCTATAAACATGTCCAAACCATCTTAATCGTGTTTCTCTAATTTTCGTCTATTGGTGCTACTCCCACTTTGTTTCTAATGTGTTCATTTCTTATTCTATCTAATCTAGTGTGTGTCCGCACATCCATCTTAGCATTCTCATCTCTGCTACCCTCATTTTTTGTTCGTGCTCATATTTAGTCGCCCAACATCTCCGCTCCATAAAGCATTGCGGGCCTTATGGCCGTTTTATAAAATTTTCCTTTCAATTTTAATGGTATTTTACGGTCGCACAAAGGATAGAAGATGCACTCCTCCATTTATTCCACTTTGGATCCTATGTGTGACATCTTTATTGATTTCTCCGTTCTCTTCAATTATAGATCCTAAGTATTTAAAACGCTTTGTTATACTCACTTCATGTCCATCAATTTTAACCTTCGTCTCATTGTTCTCGTTGTTTTTTTAAAGTGGCGTTCCAGTGTATTCTGTTTTAGCCCTACTTATAGTAAAACCTTTTGATTCTAGTGCTTCTCTCCAAACTTCCAATTTTGCATTTCTCCTTCCCCTCATTTCATCAATTAAAACTATATCGTCTGCGAATAACATACATCCAATAAGATTGGTAAATGGTTAGAGTATTTATAGGTGTATGAGAACGAGTTACTATACAATGTAAATTGGTGTATGCACAATTTAGGCCCGTTAGGACCAAGAAGAAAAATGTTAATTGGGCCTATTGAATTATATTATTATTTGGGCTTTTATTGATTGGGTTGTATCTCATCACTCTTAGTTGTTATGTAATTAGTCCAAATCTGAAGAGGCTTTTTGTAATTATCCTTTTTTTTTTTATTAAAAATGAAAATAAACCATTGTATTTTATGTTCAAGGAAGGCATGCTGTATGTTGCTTTCCATGTGAAGTTTACATTTTGACAATGTAATAAAATGGCAAATCTTTTCATTTAAATTTGATTTATCAACTTGCGAACAATAATATACAAAAAATAGAAGAGAACAAACACACAAAAAAATATTCCCAATGAAAGTCATTTTTTAATATTTATGGATTATATAAAGCATTAAATTATGTTATGATGGGTGACATGAACGTAATGAATTTGTTTTCATTTCTATGTTTTTACTTGGCAACTAGTTTCCAAGACAACGATTGATAATTCGACACAACTCGGACATGTAATAAAATGTTGCTTTCCAAAGGAAATTGTGACCAAATCAAACACACATGGCCTTGACCAAAAAATCATGTCTTTTTCAGTGACCAACAATATCAAACAAAATATACTAGTCTTTTGGAATCTATGCTTCCAAATACTTTAACGAAAAATCAAAGTCTTGGAATAAACTTGGAGTTGGTCTAGCGGCATGGGGTTCCATTTACAACCCCATATTCTCGAGTTTAAATCTTGATTATCGCGGAGTGTGGGGTTGTGATTGTCCTTCTTTTAAAGAATTAATTAGGATCAATCCTTGGGAAGAACAAATGTTCATAGTTCGAAGAAAATGTGGGGTTTGTCGCCGATTAGTGTGGAAATACTTTGGGTCCTCAAAAGAAGAAGAATATTTTGGAGGTATTATTGTTGTTGGATTGGAGTTAAGAATTTGAGTTTGAAAGCATCTTTGAATTAGTGTTGGAAAAACTGGATGGTGTATCTTAGAATGACCAAAGAAAATCGGCAGTAATGAAAGTCGAGGCAAAGAGTTGGACTTTTTGTCTTTAAGACGAAATTGCCCCGCTCACGGTGTTAATCTTAAAGCGGCAATCGCCTCCCAAGATACAACGACTTACGTTTTGCGATAGCAACACTACAAATCACAAGACACTTCGAACTTTTAGCGTTTTGAACTCTCAAGACTTTTTATCTTTGAATCTTTATATGAATTTCGAAATTTTTCGATGCATGAAATGATTAAGGGGGCAGATTATATAGAGCTCTGGTGCCTCTTCGGTCGGGTGCAATCCCTGGTTCGGATAAGTCTTGACCGTCGAGATCGCGCCAGTGGTTAACAATCGCGATCCGATGGTCCCTGATCGATCTGTCTGAAGCGAACACACCCTTTTGGCATACACTCGACACCTGGACATTCGCGTCGATCCACGGTACTGTCGCGAATAGACGCATCCAATCGGCGCCACGTGTCGCCACAAATGCGATTTCTGCCAAGTCACCGCCACCGAAGCCGCCCGCCACGTCACCGAGCCACTGGGATCAACCCTGGTTCGATTTTCCAAAACTTTAAGGCTCCTCAAAGCTCCTCGCGATGATGCGTCGTCGCGAAGTGCAAAGTGCGCCGAAAGCGCCAAACGCGACTATGTCTGCGGCGTCGCATGGCGGGCGCTCGGCTCGGCTCCGCTCGGACGGTGCTCGTCACCGATCCTCGGTGCTCTTTGAGCTAGCAAATTTGGTAAAATGACTTGGTCATTTAGGGTGTACCATAAGGAGTTCCACTTGATTACTCCTTATTAATGGTGAAGCTCTTTATTAACTAGTCAAACATTTAATATGTTTCTATGTGGAATATGGCTTTCTATATTCCCACCCTTTTATATTCCATATAAAAGATTTTAAGTGGCCAACTTTATGCATTTATTTCTCATTCACCCGATATTGGTTTTGAGAAATTCAAAATGCTAAACTCATCTACCACGGCGTAGATGACGTTTATCTCATTTATTTCATACTTTGAATAAATGACCCCACTTAAATAATTGGTCAAAATCGGGTCAAAACCCGATTTAATAAAACCAATTCCAACAATCCCCACATGAATGAAAATAAATGCATATGAGTATGCATACACTAAGAGAGTTCAAACGGAAAGCTATTGCATCGGGAGAGGTAGCTTGTGGCTTTGAACCTTCCTTAGTGGAATACTATCAGTTTACTAGGATGCTTGTGATGTGACGCGATGTCTTGAACTATTCATTTGTTTATGTAAACCAAAACAACAACATCCACACAATATCTTTCCTAACACCATATGGTTCTCACGGTTGTGTCCATTTTGGCCCCGAACACTATCTTGGATTCATAAGTGTTTCGTTGAAGCGCCCGTCTTCACACTTATATAAGTGATCTCCTATTAAGAGTATCTGCCATACTCCACTTCTTTAAAGTATATGAATCATTAAAAGTTTATAACTTAACCTCACCACATTCGGCAGGTTTCTCCGATTGGACAGGAATGGTGTAATATGCTCCAGTGTTTATCCGAATATTCATAACTTAGTTGTCCCATTGAACAAGGTCTTGGGATCTCCAATTCACAAGGTTGGGTTACCGTTATGAACACTCTTATTTTGTGGATTTTAAGCCCATTCCTTTCGATAAGCAGTATACTTGATCTCTATTCAAACCTTTAGTTAACGGATCCGCTAGGTTTTCTTTTTCGATTTCACGTAATTGATTGTAATAACCCCATTTGAGATCAACTGTCTAACGGTGTTATGTCTTCGACGTATATGTCGAGACTTACCGTTGTACATACTATTTTGAGCTCTTCCTATAGCCGACTGACTATCACAATGTATCATGATTGCAGCCCGCTTAGGCGACAAAGGAATATCCTCAAAAAATTTGCGAAGCCATTCCGCTTCTTCACCGACTTTATCCAACATTATAAACTCGATTCCATCGTGGATCGAGCTATACATGTTTGTTTAGAGGATTTCCATGACACCGCTCCACCACCAATGGTAAAAACATAACACTTGTGGACTTGGAATCTTTTTGAGTGGATATCCAATTAACATCATTGTATCCTTCTAATACAATTTGGATATCTCGAGTAATGTAATCCATGATTCAAGGTGAGTCTTAGATACCTAAGAACCCTTATCAATGCCTTCGGTGGTCATTTCCAGGATTTGTCGTAAATCTACTCAGTTTATTAAGCTCGTAGGCAATATCCGGACGTGTGCGATTTGTTACATCCATTAGACCGCCAATAATCGAGAATATTCTAGTTGAGATACAGGCTCGCCTTGATTTTTAGCTAAGTGTAAGCTTAAATCAACAGCGTTTTATTTGGGAGGATCATACACATTGAACTTTCAATCTTTGTCTCAATATAATGAGACTGTGATAAAACAAGTCCATCAGATGTTTTAGAGATCTTAATTCCCAGAATAACATCTGCTATACCCATATCTTTCATATCAAAATGTTTGATTAACATTTTCTTAGTATTCATGATTATTTCATGATTACTACCCATAATTAACATGTCGTCAACATAAAGATAGACAATTACATAAGCATTAGGTGTGTCTTTAATGTAAACACATTTATCACACTCGTTAATTTTGAAACCATTTGACAGCATAGTTCTGTCAAATTTTTCGTGCCATTGTTTCGGAGCTTGCTTAAGGCCATACAATGACTTAACGAGTTTGCACACCTTCTTCTCTGTCCAGGAGCAACAAACCCTTCGGGTTGTTCCATGTAGATTTCCTCTTTTAATTCACCATTTAGAAAAGCCGTTTTCATATCCATTTGGTGTATCTCGAGGTTATGCAATCTCGCAATAGCAATGAGAACTCAATAGATGTGATTCTTGTCTGGTGAATACGTATCAAAGAAATCAAAGCCTTCTCTTTGTTTAAATCCCTTAGCTACTAACCTGGCCTTGTACTTATCAATAGTTCCATCGAACTTTATATTTCCTTTTAAGGATCCACTTGCATCCTAAAGAGCTTATTTCCTGGTGGGAGATCTACCAATTCCCAAATATGATTTTGCATAATGGAATCTATCTCTTTTGTTAATAGCTTCTTTCCGAATGGAGCTTAACATCTTGGACAATGCTTCACCAATTGTCCTTGGTTCATTTTCTAACACATAAGTTAGAAAATCGGACCAAAAGACTTAGTTGTTTTTGGCCCTTTTCTTTGCGTCTTGGTTCTTCATTACTTTGATGATCACCATCGATAGTATCACGTGTTCTTTTGCTAGAACTAGCTTCTTTCCTTTCTTGACAAGGAAAAACGTCTTGAAAAATACAAGACATTCCTTGACTCAATAATTGTACCTTCTTGTACATCTGGAATTCTTTGATTTGTGCACTAAAAGTCGATATGCATTCTTTGTTATTTGCATATCCAATGAAAATGCAATCGATTGTTTTAGGCCCTATCTTGACTTGTTTTGGCTTAGGTATTTCTACTTTAGCCAAACACCCCACACTTTCGGTATTTATAGGAAGGTTTTCGACCTTTCCATAACTCATCGGAGTTTTATCTTTATTTTTGTGTGGTATTTTGTTAAGAATGTGGTTAGCCGAGAGAATTGCTTCCCCACAAATTCCGAGGTAAACCAGGAATTTATCAACAAAGCATTCATCATTTCTTTTAGAGTTCGGTTTTGCGTTCAAAGAATACCGTTTGATTGTGGTGAATAAGGAGCTATCGTTTGATGAATAATACGAGAATCTGAGCAAAATTCATCAAAATGAGCTCCATATTCTCCACCTCTATCACTTGAATTATCTTAATTCGTTTGCTTAGTTGATTTTCAACCTCATTCCTATAACTTTTAAAAGCTTCTAAGGCCTCATCTTTACTTTTTAAAAGATATACATAATAGTATTTTGTGCAATCATCGATAAAAGTAATAAAATACTTTTTACCACCTCTAGTTTGCACAAACTTTAAATCACATATGTCACTTTGTGAATTAATTCTAGAGGTTCTATTTCTCTTTCCACCGAGTGGAATGGTGTTTTGACCATTTTTGCCTCAAACACTGATTTCATACTTGTGATGTGAATCTATTTTAAAGTTAGGTAGTAATTCCAAGTTTACTAACCTTTTCAAAGTGTTAAAATTCACATGTCCTAATCTAACATGCCATAAATTTGAACACTCAAGCAAATAAGAAGAAGCATTAATTTTATTGCTTTCAAAGTTTGAGGAGTACATTCATTACATTTCATCTTGAGCAGTCCATTATCTAAGTACCCCTTCCCTATGAATCTGTCCATTTTTCATAAGTACAAACTTTTGAGCCTCAAATACTAATCTAAACCCTTCCTTGACCAACAACGATCCACACTAAGTTCTTCCGAATGCCGGAGCATGAAGGACATCAACGAGGGTCGGCTCCTTGCTCGAGGTCATTTTCAGCACCACCTTGCGAGACCGACAATTTCGGAGGACGTTGCATGATTCCCATGTATAGCTTCCTTCCGTTGATAGGAGTATATGTTGAGAACATGTCTTTGTCGGAGCATATGTGGCGTGTAGCACTGTGTCCACCCACCATTCTCTCGGGTTCTCCACCATGTAGCACTTGTTGCCTTCATACACAACAATCGAGATCAAGCTCGGACATATCAATTGGTACTGATTTGTCCTCGGTCACATGCACTGGTTCGATTGGCCTTTTTAGGAAGACGACAATCTTTAGCCTTGTGATTCGGCTTTCCTTGATTGAAGCGATTCGCTTTGAACTTTTTAGCCTTCCCCTGCTTTCGATTGTTCCTCGGGTGCTTTCTTTTCTTGCTAAGCATTGGGCTCCACCAAGTTTGCCTTTGCCTCCATAGGAAACTTGCGGACTTAATCTCGGACTTGCGATTGTCTTCTTCAATTCGCAATCGACAATTAAGTCTTCAAGCCCCATCTCCTTCCGCTTATGTTTGGGTAATTTTTAAAATCCTTCCATAGAGCGGTAGCTTCTCGATAATAGCACTACTTGAAAGGATTCACTCACGACCATCATCCCTTCGCAATTATATCGCGGAATGAGTTGGATTTCTTGAACCTGGTGATCACCGTCTTGGTGTCAACCATCATGAACTCAAGGAATTTGCCGACAACAAATTTCTTTGTGCCAACATCTTCCGTTTTGTACTTTTTCTCTAAAGAGCTCCTGACTCTTTAGCGATCTTTTCGAACAAACACATTATACAATGTGTTGTCGATCCATTGAGTATGTAGTTCGGCACATGAAGTCGCTTTGACTCCAAGCATCGAATGCCATCATCTTCTCCTTATCCGTCTCCTCTTCCCCCACGGTTGGGGCATCCTCCGTAAGGAAGCAGGCAAGGTTCGTGAGTCGTAAGATAAAACAACATTTTCTGTTGCCATCTTTTGAAGTCTGAACCCCAAACTTCTCGGGTTTCTCTCCGGTCTTTGGTGTTAGTCTTTTGATGTCTGGAAATCAAGACGTCGAAGCCATTTGGTATACACGAAAATTTTCGTCTTAAATTGTTGGAAAAATGGATGGTGTATACCGAATGGCCAAAGAAAAAATCGGCGGAAATAACAGAAAGTCGAGGCAAGAGTTGGACTCTTTGTCTTTAAGGCGAAATTGCCCCCCCACTCACGGTGTTACCCGGAAAGCGCAATTGCCTCCCAAGATACAACGACTTACGTCTTTGCGATAATAACACTACAAATTACAAGACACTTCGAACTTTTAGTGTTTTGAACTCTCAAGACTTTTTTATCTTTGAATACTATATGAATTTCAAATTTTCGATGCATGAAATGATTAAGGAAATTTGGTTTATATAGAGCTCAAGTGCCTCTTGGTCGGGTGCAACCCCGGTTCGGATCGATTTTGACCGTCGGATCGCGTCCTGTGGTTAACCGCGATCCGATGGTCCTGATCGCATCTATCGAAGGAAAACACCCTTTGGCATACACTCGCACACCTTTGGATAGGCGCCCGATCACGGTGCCCTGTCGGCGAATAGGACGATCAATCGGGCGCCACGTGTTGCCACTGCACGCGTACGGTCTGTCATCCCTTGCCACCCGAAGTGAAAGCGCCCAATGCGACTATGTGCGGCGTCGCTGGCCCGGCTGCTCCGCCTGGCTCCGACTCGGCTCCGGCTCGGCTCCGGCTCGGACGGTGCTCGCACCATCTTGGTGCCTTGAGCTAGCTAGCAAGGCTAGTCAAAATTGACAGTCACTAGGGTGTACCATAAGGAGTTCCACTTGATTCTCCTTATTAGTGGTGAAACTCTTTATTAACTAGTCAAACATTTAATATGTTTCCTATGTGGAATATGACTTTCCATATTCCCATCCTTTTATATTCCATATATAAAACCATTTTAAGTGGCTAACTTTATGCATTTATTTCTCATTCACCCGATATTGGTTTTGAGAAATTCAAAATGCTAAACTCATCTACCCGCGGCGTAGATGACGTTTATCTAATTTATTTCATACTTTGAATAAATAACCCCACTTAAATAATTGGTCAAAATCGGGTCAAAATCCAATTTAATAAAACCAATTCGAGCGAGTTTAAAGGGATGATTACAAAAACTCCCCTTGAGGTTTAGCCTAAACACAAAAAACTCCAATTATCTTTCAAAATTATAAATAATCTTTTAAATTATTATAATACTCCATTGAGGTTTATATTTAACAATCAAATACAGGATACTGTTGATCATGTGCAATTTTAGCTGTCCAAAATTCTATTTTTTAAAAGTTGGCTAGTTGCACTTGCTTTTGATATCTCTATAATTGTTTTAGAGATTTAGTGCTTTTCTTCTTTTTATCCTTTTAGCATTTCCCATTCCAACTTCCTTTTTCCTGATAAAAAATATTCTTAAACAAATGCTAAAAAAGGTCCAATTTGGCTTTCTTCTTTGTCACACATCTTGATTTAAATACTCATAACTCATACGTGAATAATTCTTGTTGGACACCAAAGCGACATACAAACATGCCGCTAAATGATGTTTTTTTGAGGGAAGCTAAATGATGTTTTGAAGCTCTAGAAAGTCCATCAAAGGCTTAATTGAAAAAACTGATCTCCTGGATCAAACTTGTCTTTCTAGTGGTTGAGGCATGTATTGTGAGGGTGAATGACTCGGATTCGATCCCATACGAGTGCGTGTCCCCTCCCAAATTCCCCATTGTACTCAAAAAAAAAAAAACTGATCTCCTAATTATAAGGCTAATAATTTTGGTCCTGTAAATATTTTAGGTAGTAATTTTAATCGTAAGATTTTGGTTAATGTAATTTTGATCTCATAAGTTCTAATTTGTGCAATTTTGTTCTAAAAATTCCGATTTTGGGCAATTACGGTCTCATATGGGTATTTTAATATTTCATTTGTTTTCACAATACCCTTTTTCCTTTAGACAAAAATACCCAAAAATACCTATGATCGTTAAAAGTTACATAATTGAAATTGTTATTTTGACTTAATAGTAAAATTATCTAGGACCAAAAGCTGCGACATTAAGATGTTACAAGAATAAAATCTATTTCCACCAAGCCCTAAAAATTGCAGAACTAAAATTGCAAATAAGTTGTTCATCAGAACTTTTTCTTAGGTGCATGAAGGCCAATAAACACATGTTATTATGATTTTATTAAGGGATAATTAAAAGAAAACCTGAAGTTTGGGCTAATTACCAAAAAATCCAAAGTTATTTCAAAATTATACGGCCCCCTCAGGTTTGAATATGTCTTAAATTTAAGGAGGCAGTTGAACTATTTCTATAAATATCGGAGAGTTTTGAAGTGTTTTTGTTTATGAAGGGTAAAAATGTAAGATGAAATCAAACCTGAAAGAGTTTTTGTAATTTTAAAAATCTATAGAGTTTTTGTAATTAGTCTGAACCTCTTTTTTTTATATATATTTGTCCCATTTATTAAATATCAACAAAGATAAATTGTTTGAAGATATTGCTGCCCTGATGGTGAGAAATAAACATCACATGTCGAAAAAAGAGGCCATTATTTTTCCTTCTTGATCTTTTTGTATTAAGTGGAAATTCACTAGCAACATATTGCATTAACCAGGAGCTTATCCCACGTGGCCATTGCAAGTGACGTATGTCTGTTGTGGGGTTGAGGTTGTGGGTTCAAATCAACACACCATCAAAATGCCCCGACGTGAGTGGTGAAACATTCTTTGAACTCATATTGAATAATATCCGTGTGGGTTCGATTCGGGGGAAATCGATGTAACTATGAACTAATACTAATAACATCGTGTGAGTTCGATTCGAGGAGATCAACTATGAAAGATTTGAAGGGATCGAACATACATGTTCTCTTTACTTGGGAGAACATGGTTGTATGTCATTGGTTGTTGTACACATCGACGGGCCCGCGCACATCCCGCGGTTTACCTTAGTAGCAACGATGAGGGGCCAAAGGCTGCATTTATCACCATAGTCGGGCGTAAGTGCGAATGACATTTGAGTTATAAAAAAAAAAACATATTGCATTTGACATTTTGTCCCACCAACTATTTGTTTAAATGTCCCACTTGAGAAAATATAATAAATCAGCCACTCCCTCAATTTCCTTCAATAGTAACATTAGTCTATCAAACATTTACTCTTGCAGGCCATGGATAACAGCACAATACAAGAGAGTCTGCTTAATCAAGAATCAGAACAAAAGGTGATTTGAAAGGAAAAATATATGAAGAATCCAAGAAAATATGGAGGGTTGCATTACCAAGTGTTATTTCAAGAGTTTCTTCATTCGGAACAATTGTTATTACACAATCGTTTATCGGACACATAAGTTCGACACATCTTGCTGGTTATGCACTTGTTCAGACATTAAGCGTGCGTTTTGTGAATGGGATTGTGGTAATAACTTCATTCTGGATATATATATATATATATATATATATTCTTTCGTTTTGTTAAAGAACAACTTTTCATAACTGCATTTTTCAACAATCAACTCTGTTTTTTCATCAGTTAGAACTATAATTAGCTCAACTTTTTTCTTTCATAAAATTAGTTGTAAATTAGGAATATTTGTTAATACTATGGGAGAGTTTGCAAAAACCTATGTTTTTCAGAGGAAGTAGTTGATAATTGGAAAAATTGCAAAATTAGTCCTGTAAATATATGGCGGTAGGTATCATGTTTTCTAAAAAAGTCACGTAACTATAGGAAACTCTCAATTTTGGTCTTGCAAAATACACGGTTTGCAAAGTAGTCTTGTAATTATGTGAAAATCTCAATTTTTATATTAATTTCATTGGATTTCAACCATGTGAGCGGCACGTGTAGTTCCCTATTTCTGGTGAAAGTAGGACCAAAATTGAGATTTTCATACGATTCTTAGGCTATGTTGCAAAACAAACATTTTATAGGACCAAAATTGAAATGTATATATAGTTACATGACTTTATTGCAAATGTCATTTTACATGACCTTTTGCTAACGTCCTATAGTTAGACGACTAATTTTGCAATTTTACTGTTGATAATCAAAAGTTGTCAATGTTTGCAAATAGAGACTAAAAATTGAATAAACTAAAGGAAACTTTTAGCCGATTAAGATGTAAAAGTACTTTATTTACATATAAAAATCAAATCAAAAGTAGAATCCAATATCTCAAACACCTCTCTCTACTTTTCGATTCGATTAAATTATGCGAGAATCAGAAGTATAAGTTGTCATTCGAAAACACCAGAATTTCTTTTTTTTTTTTTTTTCTAGCAAAAACTGACAATCACTTTTTCTTTTAAGTGTTTATAAACACTTCCTATACATGTTCTATTGATCTTCTGCATTCCACACCTAAACATGAGTTTATCCATAATATTCTGTTATGTCTCTCAGATTGGAATGTCAAGTGCAACCGAAACTCTTTGTGGCCAAGCCTTCGGAGCAAAACAATACCACATGATGGGCATTTTCTTACAAAGATCTTGGTTTGTTGATCTTGTTACACTAACCATCTTACTTCCCGTTTTTATCTTCGCAACGCCAATCTTTAAGCTACTCGGTGAGGAAGAAGCCATAGCGAATTCCGCCGGATACATTTCTTTATGGTTCATTCCCTTTATCTATAGTATCGTTTTCGCGTTAACGATCCAAATGTATCTGCAAGCGCAGCAGAAAAACACGGTGATCGCGTGGCTATCGCTCATGCAATTCGTCGTCCACATTCCCTTGTCTTGGCTTTTTGTTAGTGTTATGGATTTTGGGGTAAATGGAGCAATGTGTGCACTTTGTATGTCTTCATGGCTTTTGGTGTTTGGAGAGTTTGTGTATATTTTTGGAGGTTGGTGTCCTGATTCTTGGAAGGGGTTCACTTTTGCTGCATTGAGGGACATTTTGCCTGTTGTGAAGCTTTCAATATCCTCTGGTGTTATGGTCTGGTAAACTCCCTTACTATCTACATTGTGTAAGAATGTTTTGGTAAATTACAAAAACTACCCCGAGATTTAGCCTAATTAAAAAAAAAAAAATTCTCTTGAAATTACAAGTAGAGACTATCAAGTGGGCGGTCCAGGTTCTAGCCCACCGGGTCAAAGAGAAATTGGGCCGGGCGAAATTTCATTGGATCACTATTTTTAGGCCCAAACCTAGTTCAACCTGTAAAAATAAACATAAAAAGTCGGTCTGATCGGGCCGATCCAACTTTTCATGCCAAATAGGTCTGGTCCAACCCGACAAATTTACCGGACTCGGCCCAATTTTGACACCTTTGTATAGCTATCAAAATGAGTCTGCAGTGGTGGCCCACCAGGCCAAAGAAAAAGCTGAGGTGAGTCGGCACGACAATTCCACGGGCCACCATTTTTGGAGCCCGACCGAACTATGATTTGAAAATGTATGCATCGGGAAGACCGGCCCGGCCTTTCGGGCCAAATAGACCCGATCCTTTTCGAGTTTATGAAATTGCAGCCAGACCCTGCATTTTTCATTAGGCTAGGCTGATTTTGACAATTCTTATTACAAGTTCCACATGAGATTGTGTTTATTTCACAAACATCCACTTTAAAAGAACTTTAGCCTAATTAGGAAAAAACTCAGTTATCTTTTAAAATTACACATTTATTTCAATTTCTAATTGCAACTTATGGATAGTATTTGAAATTCTCCCAAAATAATTTTGCAGTACTATACAAGAGAATGGGATCAGCCCAGAATAGTTTTTAACTGTATATGTAAAAAAAAAAAAAAAACATGTAAAAAATTGTTATCCTTTTCACTATCTGCCATTTCTTTTATTGTTTTACAGCTTGGAGTTATGGTACTATGCCATTCTGGTCTTACTGGCCGGTTACATGAAAAATGCAGAGGTTGCAATATCTGCCTTCTCCATATGGTAAGCCTTTCAATACATGGTTTTGAATTGCATTTTCCTGTATCAATACAAGGGATAATTGCAAAATCTACCCTTAAATTAGCCTAATTACAAGAAAATCCAGTTATCTTTCAAAATTACGAATATCCATTGAGGCATTACAAATAGAGATTCGTATATGTTTTACAAATTACCCTCTCAATACGTGCAATGTGTAAAATAGAAATATATGTCAAGGTAGTATTTGTAATTTTTTAAAGATATCTGAGTGTTTTGCAATTAGGCTAACTTTAGGGGTAAGTTTTGTAATATACCATTATAAAAATCTCTGCTGATTAATTTCAAAATTTTCAGCCTCAACATCTGTGCTTGGGAATTCATGATCAGCCTCGGCATAATGGGTGCTTCAATGTATGTATTTGCTCATTCAAAATCACTGAATTTTTCCTTCTTATTTAATTACAAAACTACCCCTGAGGTTTGGAGTAATTAAAAAAAAACAAAGAAGTCTCAAACTTACAAAAATTTCCTTGATGGTTGATTCTGTCTTAAATGTAAGAGGGCAACTATAAGTTTGAAATATGTTTGCTTATCAAGGGAACAAAGTGTAATACAAAATCAAACCTCAAGGGGATTTTTGTAAATTTCAAAAGTTTTGGGGTTTCTTTGTTATTAGCTCAAACCTCGGGGTAATTTTTGTAATTATCCCAAGATAAATTTAGTTGTCGTTCTTTTTTTCTCCGAGCAGAGTAAGAGTCGCGAACGAGCTAGGCCGAGGGACGCCAAAGCTACAAAATTTTCGATCAAAGTTCTGATCAGCACATCAGTACTAATAGGGTGTTGTTTTGGATTCTTTGTTTGGTGTATGGTAATAAACTAGGATACTTGTTCACAGAGGAAGAGGAAGTTGCACACAGTGTGTCTGATCTCTCTGTTCTACTTGCTTTCTCTGTGTTGCTCAGTGGCATTTATCCAGTTCTCTCAGGTTTATCTATTAACCTTTTAGAGCAAATGTTGCCCTATTTGTTTTATCTTTCTCTATTTGTTCAAGTTCATTTAAAGTGTGTTTTCTCATGGATTTATTGTTTGCTATAATCAGGTGTGGCAATAGGAGCAGGTTTGCAAACAAAAGTTGCAATTATTAACTTTGTTTGTTTCTATGCCATTGGATTACCCATTGGAGCTGTTCTTGGATATGTTATTCATCTCCAAGTGAAGGTAATACATAAACTTGTCCATTATTATTTGGTAACATTCTAATGGTTAGGAAGTCTGCCAACCTCAGCAACACTAACATCCTTTAGCTATGCACTTAAATTTTCACCGCTGTAAAAGAAAGAGAAATCATAACTTTCTTAGGAAATGATGCCCTAAAAAATTTACGGATAAAATCGTGTTGCATCCTCTATTGTATTGACACTAAATGTCGCCACCTGTATATTTTTTATGACTAAATAAGAGTTTGGAAAATTTACAGAAACTACCCCTCTCGTTTAGCCTATTATAGAAAAACTCAATAATATTTCAAAATCACAATTACCCACTTGACATTTGTTTCTCTTACAAACTACAGCCACAAGATGAGGGGAATTTGTTAGGTTACTACAAACTTTGAGAGGATGCGTGTAATACTTTAGGGGGTAATTGTATTTTTGAAAGATAACTGGAGACTTTTGTAATTAGGCTAAACGCCAGGAGTAGTTTTTGTAATTATCCCTAAGAGTAAATTATAAAACATACTATTGAGATTTGGTCTAATTACCAAAAAGAAAAAACCGAACTATCTTTTAAAATTACAAATACCCCCTTAATATTAGTTTATATTTCACAAATTGAATGTTTTTTTGGAGGGTATTGTTAAGGAATCACAAACCTAAGGGGCTGTTTGCACAATACATTGAGTTTTTGTAGATAACTAGACTTTTTTTGTAATTAGGCTAAACTCGAAGGGTAGTAATTGTAATTTACCCCAGTAATAAATCAGTGATAAAGCTGTGTATTTCTGAGACTCAGAATCGATTTTGCAGGGGATATGGATTGGAATGATCAGTGGAGTTATCACTCAAACACTTGCACTTAGCTTTATGACATGGAAAACAAACTGGGATCAAGAGGTAAATAGTGCCCTATTGACACATAAAAAAATTTAATCAAAACTATCAATTCATCTTAAATTTATAATTTTGCAGGTTTCCATAACTTCAGCACGTCTCAAAAGGTGGTACTTGAAATCTGGGGAAGAAAATAAGCAGAGCTCTGATCATGCTTGAGTTCATAAAAAGAAGACGAAGTGGATAAGCAGCTTATGTGATCAACTTAGCTCAACAAAAATTACTATGGAGATCTAATTTAATTGCAAAATAGCCACCAACCTTTTAGAATTACAAATATCCCTGGACATTTGTTTCTACTTTACCAACTATACCTACTAAGGGTATTTGTGAAACGAAAACAAACTTCAAGGGTATATTGTAAGGCCTCAAGGGAGTATTTGTAATTTTGAAATATACTGGATTATTTTGTAATTAGACTAAACCTCAAGGGTAATTTTTTGTAATTTAACCCTAATTTTATGCCGGGAACACCTAAGGCTGAAAAAAAGAGCCAAGCTACTCGATCCTCATTAATCATTAAAAGCTCGTTTGAGCTCGGTTCATTAGCAAAGCGAACTAAGCTTCAACACATTATTCCGTTCGATAAGATGTAAAGCTTGGCTCGAGCTCGATTTCGATTAGTAAAAAAATAAAATGTGTAAAAATATCAAGCTACTCGAGCTCGATTAGTGTTCGACTCGACTAAAGCTCATTCGAACTCGATTCGACTAATAATCAAATCAAGCTCAAACACAATTCTTGAAGCTCGATTAGAATTCAAACAATCTTGAACATTACTATATTCGGCTCGGCTTGACTCGACTCGTTTCCACCCCTAGAAACACATAATAGTTTTATGCTTCTAGCTCTGAAAGTTCGAGCAATGAAGTCCTGAGCTAAAACCTTTAAAAGATAATGAGAATTTATTCCTTGGACAGGACTGATCCACCAGAATAAAAGGGGATAACATTTCAACAGTATACAATGTTTACAAATATTGGTATGAAGAGTAGTTTCTTGGATTGGTAATTTAAATATACCTCAGAGAAAGTAAGGTATGTACAGAACTCACAGAAAAATATAAGCTTATCTGTATTAGCTTTTCAGTAAGTTAAAAGCTGGCAAATCTCGCACACTCGACACATCTTCCAGTGCCATCTCGCGCTCTAGTTGTGATCTTGTAGATTTGAGAACATCCTAAGTCGAATAAAATTAGAAAATATTTCAATAAAAAGCGAGATGAAAGGCAAATTGCATTGATTTCCAATATATGATAGTCGATAAACTATGATGCAAGAGGGATATATGTTCTTACGTTAAATTCCATATACGAAGCACGCTTTGCGAGCCACTGGGCGTCCAACATTTTGAAAGCGACACAGAAAAGGTTGTCAAAGGCCATCTCGTCTTGGCTGAGTAATTCCAGAAAGCGGTGTCCAGCCAAAGTGTTAGGATTCCCTGCAAAAATATTTCATATTTTGAAAAAATAACGTTTTGAACAAGTGATTTGACAATTCAATGCTCTATTTGCAGAATTACAGTATGAAGTCTAGTTGGTGTTTCGAAGAACACAATGCTGAACGGACAATGCAATCGGATCAATCGATTATATATTGGGTTAATGACAAAAAAAAAAACAGTTATCTTCAAAATTACAGCCCCCTTAAAACATTTACCATTTGCACCTTCGTGAGGGTACTTGTTAAGTAAATACAAATGTCAAGCAGATATTTGTTAGGTAAAAACAGACGTCAAGGGGGTATATGCAACACTTTAAGGGAGTATTGGGTATATGCAACATTTTATGGGAGTATTTGTAATTTTGAAAGATAACTGAAGTTTTTCTAATTAGGCTAAACCTCAGGGGTATTTATTGTAATGATCCCTAATATATTTCCTTAATCCCTTAAACAGTACAAGTTATTGAAGGCAACTTTGACATAGCCACATGATTACTCAAAAGCGCTGCCAATGGAAATATATTCCAAATCATATGGAAACTCCTTCGTCAAAATAAACACGAAAGCCAAGCATAAAATGCAATAGGCGAATGTTTCTTAAAATAACCACGAATCAGTGTACACTTGCCACTGTGTTCACATGCATCTGTAAGTTC
The DNA here is from genome assembly GCA_016081115.2 of Rehmannia glutinosa. Taxonomy (NCBI): domain Eukaryota; kingdom Viridiplantae; phylum Streptophyta; class Magnoliopsida; order Lamiales; family Orobanchaceae; genus Rehmannia; species Rehmannia glutinosa. The sequence continues at coordinate 137,607 of JABTTQ020001906.1, forward strand.
TTACACTAAGGTTCTTGCTCTACCATCCCGAGCATAGGATTTTTCCCAACTCCCTCATTCAAAGGAAAACAGGCCAAACACAAAAGAGAAGAAATAAATAAATAAAACAAATACAAAAAATCCTATTGGCTTGTGAAATTTAAGTCCAATGCTCATCACAGTACCTTCCGCCCAAACCCCATTACAGGTGTTTCACTACAAAAATGACCCAAGGTAATTAATTTGATGCACCATATGTGAATTATGCTAAAACCTGCTTCAGGACAGGCAACTTCAATAAAGAGATGGTGGACTAACAGGATTAATATGATACAGTCAACTGTCACATGAGAATGCATTTCAAATGTGCTATGGTAATTACAAATACGGTTCGCTTTAAGATACCTTAAACAAAAAAGAAAAATTGACGAACTATGCAAAAAACAAGAAAATTCATCTATATTGTACAATCAAGGGGTTAAAAAAACATATTAAAGTGATAAAGGCTAATCTAATCACTAGTGTTATTCACATTAGACATCACTTTTGACGGGAGTAAATAAAAATTCAGATACTAACACTGTAACACACCTGGGGAGAAAAATTTCATGATCATTCATTCGAGCAATCAGTTTTGCTATGATCAACTAAAAATATTGTAAGAAATAATCTTTAGATGACCAAACAGAGGTATGCTATGCTTAGGGAAGAGATTGTGAACAGAAATCATACAGTTTTGTTCAATTAGTAGCATATGTTGACATCTAGCAAACTAATAAAATGGAGATATGATGATAGAGGTAATTCAACTAAAAAATCCAAGGAATTACGAAATAATATGACAAACCCTTCCGCACCTGATTGAAGGTCTAACATTTGCACCAGCATAAAGGAAATATTGATGCCAGCCACAGCAAATGGATACTCCCATTCAGACCTGTCTCCATCTCTCTTGTGCAACAAGTTTTGAAATGCTTCCTATCAGGTCGAAGAGCAATAAAAAAATGAAAAGGGTGAAGACATACTTATATCAAAATCAGGGGAATGCATGTAAAAAATACTTAAACAAAATGTTACATATTCAAATTATTTTTTGCTTCTTAAAAAAAGTTCACAAAAGCTAGCAAACAATATGAGCGAAAGCTAAACCACAAGGAAATGAGTGAAAAATAAGCAAGAGTGCGCTGAGACAATATCGTATAACGATTAAAATGATCATTAAATATCTACAAACAAGCCAGTCATTCAGCAAACAGCTCCTTAACACTAATTACTGCACTACCAACCAGCTGCAATTACTAAAAAAATGTAAACCGAAAAGGTGTATTATTAGTCTATTAGTATAGGCGAAAGTACACCAAACATAGGAAAAATCGACAAAGCACTATTCAAACTACTCCTATTTGTCCACAAGAATTTTTATGAGAGAACATCATTGCGAATGGTCTCATTCAACTGCCTACTCTCCACTCTTGCCAACAAATGCTAGGGTCTATGAAATATTTTTCCATCATAAGAACTGCACGGCACATGTCAAAAACATACAACCCCTCCTCAAGGAAAGATAAGCTCCGCCTTCTATAGTTACTTACTAGGTATTCCACTTTAAATTGCTTCCCCCAATACGACTCTATGTTTTTCTCACTTTTGTGGAACTATCACGAGCACAGAGATGAAAAATAGGCAAGTTTTTCCCATGAATTCCAACCTTCTAGATATATATTCTTCATAATCACAACATGTTCTCCTGAAATCTGGCGATAGTATTCATTTCAGGGAAACAATTTAAGGAAAAACCTCGTGAAAAGTCACGTAAATGCAGGGAAAAAACAGAAAAGAAATACAAACCGGATATGTCTTGGCAAAGAAGATTAGGTTCTCCAATGATATGAATCCTCCACCCCTAAACATATGGTTCAAAATTTCCAAATGAATACTAATTCATATACTTATATCTTGATGAACTAATCACTTATCACCACAAACCTGAAATCTGTTGAAGGATCAGATCCCTGCCAACCCATCTCTTTCCAAACCTCAGATTTTAGAGCTGGGAGTTGTCTATCAGGATAAGATAACCTCCAAAGTTGTCTAAGTGCATCCTGCCAACAGAATATCAACCATTGATGCATAAATAAAGACGATTAAAACACAGTAAGTATGAGGCTATGAAGTATGAACCCATGTTTCAAATAATATTGTCAACTTTATCATAATTCATGCTATGGAATCACCTGCTTGTTGTAATTAACATAGGAAATCTAACATCCTTGCACCCAAAAAAATGGTAGAAGTTCAAAATATCCCCCAAAAAGTTATTTTAGGGCAAAAAGGTGGCGAATACATACTTGATGCTCTGAAAAACTGCCATCAAAAGGAACTGACAGCCTCTGCTTTAGATATTTTAGCCTCGCTTCCTATTGTCAAACCAACTCAAGAATCAAAGAAAGATGGTGGTGTATGCCCAAGCTATGGAAGAATTATAGGAAAGCAGAAAGAATATGTAGTAAAGAAAACGAGCAAATAACATTTAACTTCACCATTAGGCAGGTTCATAATTCAGACAGCAGCACATATACATATACATACATATATATATATATATATATATATAAATAACATAGTTCCTTAATACTCCGTTCGAAACTGAAAAGTACTTCAGCATAGTAAGTTATCCCTGCACCATTCTAATCAGAATACTCTTTTCCAGGCTCACAAGCATAGTATTTAACTTATTCCACTCACCCCGTGAATGCGGTGAAAGCAACATCATTCTCACAAAGCAGCATCATTGATTGCATGTCTTTTAGTTGATGGCAGCATTTTTCATTTCACAATGATAATTATGATATAATCAAAATGGTTGAGTCCCATAAGATTTTATTAACTGTTTTCTTAATAATCTTCATGTCAAGCAAATATAGATCACTTGGAAGGAAAAACACTAAATTACACAATTACTTAACACAACTAACTTCTTGGAAATGGTAAATGGAGTTGCTCGAGGATACCTGCAAGGGACTAAGTAAAACAGGGCGAAGGTTGCTGTTTGCACCATTTTGAGCGCCGGGATAAATGGCAAAATTCGCCCAAAAAGTGACCCAGATCCAAGAACAATATTTGCTGGGAAAAGGAAAAGATAAATCGATTGATTAACTTGTTTATATTGATAATAAGAAATAAGAAGTATAAGGAGCTATCACGAACCAAACCAACAACACAAATATTTCCAATCAATATATATACTATGCACACTATATCTCTGTCAAAATTTAATGCTCCTAATTTTTTTTATCTTCAACACTATGTGGATTTATGTTATCAAGACTAATTCAACCGATCAGCGTTATATCTCCAAGTTCCACACTCACATCACCTCCTAAATTGAAGAGCTTGAAGACCAATATTGAAACTCAGTTATTTAAACACATATTACAATCTAATGCCAAAGACTTTGCTGCTGGATCTCGACCTCAAGACAAAAGTCACTAACCCTCTGCACTGTCAGATCGAACCTAAAACTTATTGACCCTTTCAATCTTATATACTCCTGCTTACATCGAAAATCTATCATGGAATAGAAAGATAACAAACTTAAGCAATTTACTAAAGAAAAGAAAAAAAAAGAGTCATGTTCTACTTTTTGCAAAAGAAAATTAAGAATCAAATTGCAGTAAATGCAGACCTAACCACTGCGCCCACTGCGCGATTACATTAGAAAAGAGTAGAGTCCAATGCAGGCGCTCTTTACTCCGTTCATCATCCAAAATATCCGCGAGAGCTTGCCCCTTTCAATTAAAAAAAAATGCATATATAGAAATTCAAATAAAATCAATTCAAGATATTGCAAAAAGAAAAAAACAAATTAATTACCTCAGAGTGTTTGTTATAATCATAATCACTATTTCCAAGCAATGGCTCGTTTAACGAATCGAATTGCGAGGTCTCGTAACGATCATATCTTCCTCCATCAACATCTTTATGGTGGAGACGCCTTCTCAATGTACGGGAACTCATCAAGAACGGAATTTCAAGATTTTCACCTACACGGCGATGACCTGGTTCAAATGTAAGAAAATTGCGATCAATTTCTAAATTAAAAAAACCTATATCCATAAAAATACCTAGAAACGACAAAATCAAGATCGTAAAAAGAAAAAAAGAAAAATTCAGATTTGAGAATACATACGAGTAGAATCAGAGAAGACAAGGAGGACTGCTCCGTAAAGAGGGAAAAACCTTGATTAAATACTGATTGAAAAACCCTTTTTAAATCCTTTTTATTAGATTATTGAACTGTTTTTATGGGGTTTTTGCTTTCTATGACGTATCTTGCTCTGCTTAATCTTCAGAACTAAGGAAGATGGACATTAATATTTGATTACAATAACGTTGACAAACGACTCCAGATTTAAAAAAATGTTGAATTAAGTAATAATAATATAATACTTCAAAAAAAAGTAATCATAATATCATTCTTCAAAAAAAACAAAGTAATAATAATATAATAATAGTAATATTACAAGTTTTGCAGACAAGGTTCGAAGTTGAAAAAATAAAATTTTAGTAATGGGTCATTGGAGGATTATATGTAAATCCATTAAAGTTGGACTTGGGCTTGTTAATTCAAATATTAGGTTCAGCCCAAAAGACCTTATATCCATTTGAAAAAGGAATCTAATTGCTACATTTGCACAACTTTCTGGAAAAAATACCACAAAATACGCTCTTATTATTTTTTTACCTATTTTTTTTTTTACAATCCTGCATATTTTTTGATTATTTTTAGATATTGTTTAAATTTATTTTTTTGTTGTTTCTTTATTGTTTCGATGTTTCAAAACAACTTTTACCTATTTTTTATATTGATAACAAAAGTAACATTCAGCATGCGAACATTTGCAGACACAGTCACATCCCTCAGCTCCCTAGCTATGAGTTGTTTTGGTTTTCTTGAAGTAAGTTCTTTCTTGCAGTTGGACAGGTTTCTATAGAGTTATAAGTTATTAGACAGGCTATAATGCCAAAGCAAAATCTTCAAATTACCATCTTTGCCCTTGATTCAAATCCAAAAAGAAAAACGAGAAAGTATCCCCTCCCCTGCGTCGTTTAATTGATTAACTAGCAAATTCAAATTCTTTAGGTAGTCCAATGATACAATTTTTTTTTTTTTGTGAGTCATATTCGACCCAATAATGATCGAAAATTAAACTGTGGATTGTGGATAGCAATCACATGGCAGGCAACAAAAGGTTAGTGCGCGATTGGATAAAATAATGTTTTCATTTTCGTTCTACCAGATTTTTTATTTATTTATCACATGTGATTGTTATTAAAATCTCAGAAAATACGATATTCGTTCATTTTCACTTATTCTCCTCACTACATTGACTCATTTTTTTCTTAAAAAAAAACTACTATCAAATCATCAATCATATTCAATCATTATGTTATTATTTCTACACTAAATCAACTTTCATCATCATATTTTCATTGTACACAAAAATGCGACGGACCGTGTTGTGTATGATACAAGTTTCTCGATACCAAAAATCACGTCTCGGCACCGAAAAATGTACCACAACAGTTTTTTGAAAAATTGGTTAGTTCTTGGTAGCATCAGACAACAGAAAATCCAGACCCAACCATAATTCATCAAAAGCTATAGCAAATATATATACTGGGTTCAGATTCAAGTCAAGAAATTGGCTAGTGCCTTTAATCAACCTTACAAGGCTTTCATTATTCCATAAGCAAGCATCAATTATAAACAACATACATATCAGAGATGGGCACTTTCATGTATATATATCACACAATCCCATTTTTGCCCTTGGCCATGCAGCAAAACAAGCAGTTTCTGGGGGAACATTGGCAATCACAATCACAGATACATCTTTGTAATTTCCTATGGTAATTCTCCGACGAACCTTCCTCCTTCAGACCACCAACAACCGAGCCATTCGCGTGGACAACACCACCGGAGAACAAAGGACTATTCGGATCGTAGCTTTTGATAGTCGATGAGACATCGGAGATGTAGCTCCAAAATGCAAATCCCGTTAGGACAACAAATACCAACGTTGCTGTCCTAGACATGGTTGCAGATTTTAATTTACTTGATTTGGTGATGTATGTTGAAGTAATTCTAATTCATGGACCTTGTATGGGATTATATAGAGTTGTAGCAATTTAAGAAAATTAAAACTCAATAAATTTTTTGTACCAAATATTGTTTTTAGCTGGGAATATGTATCTAATTCATTGTTGTGAGTTGTGTGACATTTTGATTAATGTGATTTGATTTTGTAATAATTTGCAATTATATTTTTTTTACTAGTGTAATCCAATAATATAAATACATGGTAAGTGTTGTATCAAGAGAAAGTAATATGGCATAAGAGTAACTGCGTTTATTGTTTTGGATTTCATTGGTGTTTTAAGGCATATTCGTATTTTTGGTAAGAAAAAACAGAATTTATCATGGAGAATCTGTTTGCTGAGAATTTGATTTCGATTATAATATTTGGATACTAATTATTGCAAAGAATTTGAAATTTAAGTAAGGGATAAAACAAAACGGGAAATTATTAACTACCCGCTATATTCTTTTCTACCCACCAACTTAATAAAAAATAATTTTTTTACCCAATTTGACCAAAATGCTCCTCCTTTAATTTGAGGATTTTGAATTTTGAAAGCGATTTAATTATTATTTTCTTTGAAAGTCGTGTACACTCTCCTCAAATACACACACCCCTATGTATCGTGCCCAAATCGTGTCATATCGTGCTCATATTGTTCCAAGTCCTATGACATACATATCCCGATATATATCGTGCCCATATCGTGACAACCCTTATGACATATACATATACAAAGAAGAAGACAAGGATACATATACCTAGAGGAAAAATGCACTTTTGGTCCAAAAATGCATTTATCCGAATATTGTTTAAAAAGCAACATAAAACATTTATTTGATAAATCTGAAAAGGTATCTATTAATTTTGAAAATTATTTCAATAAAATTTAAAAGTATTTGCAATTTATTAAAAAATTAAAAAAATCCACAAAATTATTTTAAAATCTAAATGTTAAAATATAAAAAACACGATAATTTGTTTAAAAATAAAAAAAGAATCAAAGTTAATTTAAAATGAAAAAATTACATAAATGAAATATTATTTTTTTTTGAAAAAAACTATACACTTTTTTAAACATTTGCCATTTATTTAAAATATCTCAAAATTATAAAATAATAAAACTCAAAATTATTTTCAAAATTTGTTTTTATACAAAACAATTTTAGCAAAATCTGATTTTTTAAAAAAATAAAATAAAACACTTGTTAAATATCTGAAAATAAAGAAAATATATATTTTATGTGAGAGAGAAATATGACCCCACCTATTTTTGCTTTTGTATTCAAGTATCAAGGATATTTGGGTAAAAGAACCACAAAAGTGGGTAAAAACTTATTAATTTTTTTTTATCTCACATGTCGTAGAAAAGTCTTTGTCCTATCCCAAGTGGGTATTTCCCACAATTTGCTCAAACAAAAATGACCTAATCGATAAAGTTAGGGTACAGTGTATAACAAAGGAAATGAATTCGTACATATATGGCCGGTAAGTAATAAGGAGACCATATAATCGGATAGTGGTCGAAAGTTTAAAACTCTCAAACCCGGATAAAAAATCTGGATTTCGATTTGTACTTAAAAAAGTTAGACAAAGGTGGCGCTCCATCAAATATCAACTAATAATTAGGGCATTAGATTGGTCTTAGACAATATAGTTGCAACTAAAATTTAGTTTGTTAGTGTTGTAAAGTCAAATTTATGCACTTTGTATGGTAAATTAGAAAATTATCTATGGTTTAGCCTAGTAATTACTCATATATATAGAGAGAGCTAGTCTCTGTCGGATCGTCTAACGGATCTAGATCCCAGTTAGGCAGGTCTAAAATATCCTATCCATCGCCCACCTTGACCGGATTCACCGAAAAAAAAAGAAAAGAAAAAACCCAATTTCGCCACGTTTTCTCTCTCTCTCTCTCTCTCTCTCTCTCTAATATACGTGTCCGTCGTCATTGTCAACCACGCTTCCCGCGGTGAGCACAAATTGGTGAATTTATCTCAACAACAACAAATGACTTCTGCTGCGTAGACCGTCTCTTGGCACAATTGAGAATCCGATGTTTCGAGATGTTTTGGTGTTGGAGCGGTAGAATTTACTTCCGTGGAAGTGAAGATTTGTTGCTTTCAATTTGATTTCTACGATACTCAAAACGGTGAGGGAAAAGGAGATTAAAATGCGGACTTTGGTTGAGCTTGTGGATTTTATTCAATCCATTCGGCAAAATTATGGAAGCGAATCGGGGAGGACATGATTCATATGATTTCTCTGAATATATTCGGAGCTTTCCCCCTGCCTCCCATGAAAACACGGGGTTAGAAAATTTGGACCCGAAGAGGAGGATCCATATCGAATTATTAAAAATTATTACACGTCCCATTTAAATGTATTAGATGTATTTAAAAATATATTTGATTTTACAACTCCGTAGAAAGTCTATGTTTTATACTTAAAATGCACAACTTTGAAGAAAAGTATTACACATTGTATTCTAATGTATTGGATGTATTAGAAAAATGTATTATACTTTACTGACTTCTTAGTAATTCTGTTTTATTATTAAATGACATAACTTTGTAGAAAAGTATTACACATTGCATTCCAATGTATTAGATGTATCAAATAAATGTATTAGACTTTTGACTAATACATTTCGGGAGAAAAATTTAGTTATATTCAGGAAACTACTAAAATACTCTACAGGGAACTACTAATATTTTTTTAGAAGAACTACTAATACTTTTTGAGGATGCTAATACATTTGGGAGTATATTCGGAAAAATACTAAAATACTCTCCAGGGAACTACTAATACATTCTAGAAGAAGCGCTAATACTTTTTAGAAGAACGGCTAATACTTTTCGGATGATTTGTTATCTGGGTGGCCTCAAAAACTACTAAAACACCACCGCTAATATTACGGAAATACCAGGATCTGTCGATTGGATCATCAACAAGTCGTAATTCAAGTTAGATGGTTTAACAGGAGTTTTTTGATATATATATATATATACATAAAGAAAAATAATTGTTTGGAACTTAAACTTTAGTAATTATCACACTTTGTAACCTAAATTATTTTTGTTTTCTATTAACAAATCGAATTTTACGGATTTTTCACTTTGCAACCTCCCGGTCCTCTCCGCCTAACCGGAGTTGAAATATTCCAGGAATATTCTAGGTTACATGTACGAATATTCCTGGAATATTCTAATTCCACCTAACCCGAGGCTGCAAAGTAAAAAACCAACGTTTAGGTAGTTTGCAAAACCAAATAGTTTAGGCGAGGTTACAAAAATTTATTACATATACTCCTTCAGGTTTATAGTTGTGTAATAAATTCCTCACTTAATCAGTGCAATTTATATTTATATAATATAAAAAAAAATGTCAAAGGGATTTGTAATGTTTAGTTAGATTTTTTTTTTTTTTATAATTACACTGAACCCTTAAAATTATAGTTGGTAGCCAAAGTCTCAAAGGGGGAAAAAGATGTTTAAGAATCAAAACTGATTTTTTGATATTATTACAAAATCGCAAGGATATCAATGCAATTCACTGTTGTGATACTTTTGACTTATATGATATGTTTTTTTGTTATTTATTTATGTTTTTGCTATATATATGTGCAACTCAACTATATAAATATATGGTCATTGTCACGTTATATTAAAAGAAAACAGCACGTGTATGATTAGCCTTAGCTTTTGGTCATTGGGTGTATGGTATGTGTGTGACTCCAGCAAAATATTCTTACTTTCATTTGTTTGGCTATATTGAAATTTAATAAATAGAATTTTATTTCTAGAATATGATTCCGAGAAATTTAATTTCCGTTATAATATTTGGTGGTAACAAATAATTTTGACTTTTTATTTTTTGACAGAAACACAATAAATTTTATTGCTAGTGATGGTTCTCGATACAATATCAACGAAAGTAGAAGAAATGAAATTATGAGCATAATGTCAAACAGTCGGGCTAGCATAAAAATGAGAGGCCTTAGCTAAAGCGTGAGCACTCCCATTTGACGAGATCCAAATTATGAGATTTGACATTTTAAACAAGGGAATAAAGCAAATTCCTTTAGGCTTCTTTTGAATGGGTGTATTTGAAATTGAAGATTTCAATTCCAAAGTCATTTTTCTTTGGGAATATACATTACAAATTATATCATAACTTACAATAGATTTTAAGCCATACAAAAAGTGGAAATTTAACTCACATGCCATCGATGAGAATCGGACCTAAGACTTTTTAGTGCCAGTCTCCACCTTACTACTAGCGCAAGCGCCTTATCGGCATATCTTCCCCAAATCCGAATCTCTCTCGTACTATATCAATGGTTCAATATGGATAACAAAGGAATGAAATCTATATTTGGGTAAGTAATAACTCATGAAAAAATGTCCTTGCATGTTTAAAGTAATATTTACATGTAGACATGAATGTGTAAGAATATGTATATGTGATATTCTAATTAAACAGTGTGCTCATATATACAAAAATAAACAGATCAATTTAATTCATAGCCTTAGAAATCAAAAATCATATTTACAAAGTATGTATAGAAAATGGGGTATTACAAAGTGCTTCCATTATGATCTTTGACTATCAGAGAGAAAAAAAAAAAAGACAATATTTTAGGCAAGTCCCTTGAGCCTTGAGATAAGCTAAGTGGCATTGGTGCCGACGGTGAATTAGATGCTATCGATTGGGTACCAGTTACCACCCAACTAGGGGCGTAGCCAGGTCGGATGGTACCCCCTAGCCTAATATTAAAAATATATATATATATATATATATATTTTATTTTTTTCCATAGAAAAAACGGGACAAAAAATTTTTTCGGGGTGTGCGGGGGTCCGGGGAGGTCCCCTTGTCTACGCCCCTGCACCCAACACTTGTTTTTCCTGCACATATATAACTCAAAATTAAGTACTCGATCCAAACATGGCTTATTTTTCGCTCTTAAGTGTTGAAAAGTTAGACTTAAGTTGCAGTTTTTAAGTTAACTCGAGCTCATCACGTCTGAATTATTTATTCTCTGTCAAAAGTATAAGCGATAATTTGGTTATATGCAATCATAATTTGAGCCCAAACAACAACAACAATAACAATAATAATAGATTCAACCCAATAAGATCAAGTTTGCCGACGTATCAAGTATATTTATGGGGAAATTCCACTACATATGTTCCTTTTTGAAATATCCGCATCGCTTACGCTCCATTCCATTTTTACTCTTAGGTTGAATTTTTTTGACTTATTTACGCTCATACATTATTTTTGGTTATTTTTCGTTTTTTTTTCGATTTTTTCATGTATTATTTTATATGTTATTTATGTTGTTTCGATGATGTTTCTATTTATTTCGTGGTTGTTTTTCTATGTTGTTTCATTGTTTCATTGTTGTTTTGATGTTTCAATACAACTTTTACTTATTGTTTACGCTATTTTTATTCATGTGTTGTTTTATATATTGTTTAAAGAGTTGTTTTCTATAGCTTATTTAATGTTGTTATGATGTTTCTTTGTTTTTTCCATGTAGTTTTCAATATTTTAATGCAGTTTTTACCTATTTTTAAACTCTTTTATTGATGTGGTGTTTTCTATATTGTTTATGGGTTGTTTCTATCTTTGTTTTTAAAGTTGTTATGATGTTTCTATATTGTTTTAAGTTCTTTTTGTTTCGTGTTTTTGTTATATTATTTTGGGATTGTTTTATAGTTTTTAATGTTGTTCTATTGTTTCTTGGTCGTTTCTATGTGTTTTCGACGTTTTCAATGGATTGCATCAAAAATTGAATTGTGTTTTTCTATACATTTGTTGTTTCTATATTTTTCAATGTATTTTGTTTTAATATGTGTTATTTTAGGTGTATATTTCTTGATTGTTTATAATATTTTGAGTATAAAATTGATTATCTAATGGGTGAAAAATATTTTTCATTGAAATTTTACTAGATGAAACATGTTCAAAAAACAAACTTCAAAAAACAACGTAAAATATCCGGAAAAATTGTCGGGAGCATAAAAATATCCGGAAAAAGAGGCGGGAGGGTACAAATATCAAGAAAAAGGACCAGGAGCATATATGTATCCTTTTTCTAGAATGTTGGATAATTTTGTCCTTATCCCTATATTTATAAGATTATATATTAATAAAGTCAGAATATATTTGATTTCACTAAATGTACAAGCCCAAGTGGCCCAAAAAATACGTATAAAGCCCATGAGTCCCAACTCCAAATTTAAGCATCTATAAATAACCTCCTCTATGCCATTTTCAAGGTACACACTTTACATTTCTCTGTGAAAAAAGTGATTGAAAAATATAGTTGAAAGATAAATTTTTATCGCTTTAGTACTGTCACCAAAGTAAATAAATTCTAACTTTTATGTACTTCATGTCTATCTATATTTATTTCGTCAAGAATAAAAAATGTTTGACAATATAGTAGTCTTTGTGTAGATGGAGATATTGATAAAGATATGATATCGTGTTTTATTATATTTTGTGCTTGTTTGGGAGCACTTTTGAGATGGACTTTTGGATCTAAAAATCTATTTAAAAATATTTGATGTTTGGTAATTAATTTAGAATGAATTTTTAGATAAGTCATTCCTCCAAAAAGTCCATTCGGAGAGAAGTTACAATTGAAAACTTTTTGAAAAGTCACTTATTAAGAAGTCCATTTACTAAATGGACTTTTACACAAGTGCTCCAAAATGCACTTTAGGATTTTACAATATCTTATATTTTAGAAAGTGATTTATGTATGTAGGATTCTTCTATTTTTGTTTATCTTTAATGTTTCCTAGTCAAGTTAGGAGTTTATTGTGGTAGGATTTTAATCCTATAAATACTTGTTATTTTATTATTTTTAGGGAGGTAGAATTTTGATATTGTAAGCAAATAAACACATATTTGCACATAATCACATAATAAGGAATCGATGATACCTTTTAATTGGGCGTGGAATAAATTCACCGATTCGTTTTGTTAGCCCTTGATCTCGATAGCTCGTCTATAAACCCTTCTCGAATCGCACTTGAATATACGTTGTCCTTCACTCCATGCGTCACTTCGCTTGATGTGAATACTATTAGAGCACCCACAATTATTGCACACCTTAAACCTTTGGAGACGGGGAGGGTGATTCTCCGAAGAAACGTAGAGAGAGAAAAATTCTATGTATGAGATATCTATGATGTGAGAATTAACGTGTGTTTTGGAATGAGGGAGATATCATCTTATAATTGTAAGATATCTCAATCCATGTCATTATCAAATCCTACCATATTAGATGCAATCCAAAGATGCATGCTAATCAATTAAGGATCTCTTTGATTTGGTGCAATCTTTCCTAACTTAGAAGATATGGATGCATTTTTCCAATATCTCCCACTCATACATATTTGATCTGACTCTTTCGAATCACATTCCCATAATTCTCACCTCACGTGCCTTTTTTCATACATGGAATAAGGTGTGCGACCAAACGAGAGCGAAAAAGAACAAATGAGGAGAGTTATATTAAGTCACCACCTAGCTAACATAACTCTGCAAACTATGTGGTCGCACCAAATCAAACATCTCTGACCCTCAATAGATAGAGCATGATTGACCTCCCAATATGTACCTATGCTCATGACTATGTCAAAACTCTATTCGCCTTAGTCGGACAAATGACCTATGAGCCATAGAACATAGTGCGTTGCCAACTTAGTTTTTCCTCGGCCTCTTATGTTAATGTCGGCTTGGTCTTGACAGTTTTTCTAGTTATGCTCGACTGCATCGAATCGAGTCTTGGCCATTGGACACATGCTAAAGTAGCATCATCAAACCTACACAAAGCATGACAAAGTCCGAGTCCCAAAGGGCACTAATAAACACGGTAAGAGCTCACACGGTGATGAAATAGGGATCCATTCGGTCACTCGTCTTACAAGGTCATCGCAAAGCACATGTAGTATGAATACATGCTATGATGGAGCTCCCACTCAATTTGGGCATGTCACGCTCTAAACATCATACAAGTCTTAGTCCGGTCGATCATCCGGCGCCTAACTTGCGCATTACAAAAGTCGGTCCCCACAACGTCTTCTAATAATTTGCACACCCGGCTACAAACAAATTTTTATGAAGTTTGGATGTACTCAATTTCGATCAAGTATGATCTCATCTTGGCCTCATGCCAAGGCGACTATGGTTAAGATTTTTTGCCTTTCATATTTGTTCTAGTGTGAAGGCGATCAATCGCATCCCTCTTTAACTAGCACATCTTTAACAATACCTCTAGGATGTTTAATCGATTTATCGGCTAATTGAATGTCCATCCTAATAGGTTTAAGTTCACTTAATTCCGCATGCTTGAATGTTTTATAAGACATCACGTTGATACTAGCTCCCAAGTCGGCTAGTGCCCTATCAACAGGTAAACCATCAATTGTGCAAGGGATAATAAAGCTTCTTGGATCATTAAATTTTTGTGGTAGTTCATTGGAAGGACATTTATCATTCAATCGCACATTTGATAATTTGTTAAGCTTATTTTCACTAGGAATGATGTCATTAAGATCCCTAACATGCTTTGAATGAGGGTCAACAAATGGAATATTGGCATGTAATTGTTTGAAAGAATCAAGGTACTTACCAAATTTGTCCTCCCTTCTATCTTCTTCGGTTAGACTCCGGTAAGGGATCTTGGGCTTGTATCTCGCAATCTCTTTTTCATGAGCTTTTCTTTGAGCATGTCATCCTCCACGTATTTCTGCATGGCGGCATTGGCATAATCATGCTCATGTGGAAAAATGATGGTGATTGCCTTTACGTGCTCCCTTGGGTTTGGCTCAGTATTACCCGACAAACTACCTTGTGGCCTTTCGGAAATCATCTTCGCAATCCGCCTATTTGATTTTCTAGATTATGGATAGATGCCTCTTGATTTCTCAAGGATGTTTCCACCGCTGGAATCGGGTATCTGTTGATTGCACAAACTTTGTTATAAGATCTTCCAAGTTAGGCTTACCTTGATTTGCATTTGAAATCCAGGAGACGTGTGTAGATCCGGATTGGGATTAGGTCGTGGTTGGCCTTGATTTCCCCAACCAAAATTGGGATGTTGTCGCCACCCAGGATTGTATGTGTTCTTTGTAAGGATTGTTTCGGTAATTCGGCTTGATTCCCAACGAATTGGCTGTTCAAACTTGAGGTATTGTGTGTGGCGGCCCGATGATTATGCAATCCTCCGCAAGTTTCACAAGATAAAACATGCGGTGGTGGTGGTTTAGGAGCCGCTAGATCGTCGATCTTTTGGGTCAAAGCCGACATGTGCGCTAGTGTAACCACTTTGCATCTGCATTATAAACAACCATTTGCTCGTTAGGTTTACCTCGTCAAATGACGGATTGCCATTGATAGCCATTCATGGCCATTCCTCTATCGAGATCTTGGGCGCTTCACGGTGTTTTATTGTTCAAAGTTCCCCGGCCGCCGCAGATCAATCATTTGCCTTGTTGACGAGAGTAGCCCATTGTAAAATGTTTGGACTTGCATCCAAATAGGAAGACCATGATGTGGGCATTTCGCAACAATTCTTTGAATCTCTCCCAAGTGTCGTACAAGGTCTCGTCATCATTTTTGCGTGAATGAAGAGATTTCATTCCTCAATCGTGCGATTTTGGCGGTGGAAAATATTTCAAAAGGAACTTTTCGCCATGATGTTCCACGTTAATCGTTCCTTTGGCAAAGTATTTAGCCATTGTTTGCTTTGTCCCGAAGAGTAAATGGGAATAGCGTAAACAAATGGCATCATCGAGACCCCATTGATTTTGAATGTATCGCAAATTTCGAGGAAATTTGCGATATGATTATTCGGATCTTCGCCGGTAGGCGTCGAATTGAACAAATTGTTGCACCATTTGAATGACATTCGGTTTGATTTCAAAATTATTGGCGCAACAAATGCGGGCCTTACGATGCTAGATGACGTGCCATCCATGGATGGTTTGGCATAGTCATACATAGTTCTTTGTTCATCCTCCATGACGAAATCTTTATTTTCGTTAGTATCCTCTTCGTGATGATACGTGTTAGTACTTTCCTCTATGTTTGCTACGGGGCGGTGTCGCGCTTCCAAATTCGGCGATGAGTAGGCATACACTCGCGGTAAACAAAGAGGATAAGTATAAACCAAGACTTACAAAGATAGATAAAAAGAAAGATAATGGTAAAAAGAATGATTAAATTAACAAAAATAAAGCGTTCTTAATATTACAATCCCCAGAACGGCGCCAAAAACTTGATGGCTCAAAAGCTACCTTTAAAACCGTAGGCAAGTGCACCTATCGTTTTATAGTATAGATTATTGAGTACCGAGTGTCATTCCCACGAGGATTGTAAGTACTAATAATTACCGTCTTTTTATTATTTAATCTAACAATTTTCAGAGTTTTGTTTGATGAAAAAAGGAAAACAAATTATAAATTGTAAAAATAAAGGAAGATTTGTAAAATAAGAAATCAAGAGATAGAAATGTGTTTGAATGTAAATCCCTCTAGAATGTTTTTGTGATTTGACAAGTTAAAAAGACAACCGTAAGCCCTTAAGCAAAAACCAACCTCTTTTAATAAAATCCCATGTCTTGTGGACCGTAGAAATTCCCAATTTAAGTTAAACCCTTTCTCAAGGCGAAAAACTTCTAATCTCAAGTTGATTAACTGAAATCTCTTTCTAGTTAAAACCCCAAGAAAAGACATTATAACGATTTGTGAATTCCCATATTAGGTTTGACCCTAATCCCGGAAGATTTATGTCGTCCCATATCTAGGATTGCATGCAACTCTTTTCACTTATATAAGTTCTATTTCACCATGAATCTCTCGATTTCCCGGATGAAAAATAAACTTCAAATCAATATTGCGCATATATCAATTCGAATGAACGAAGCATAATATAAGTGAATCACACAAAATATGAAGATTTTATTAAAAACATACACACCTTAATCACAAATCCATTCTAGAGTTCATTACATTCAAACACTAGGAGTTTAGCTACACATGATTTTGACCAAAGAATAAATTACACAAGAAGATTTAAGTATTGTAGACATGGTGTACTTATCTTTCTCAAAATCTCAATTGACTTCTTTCTTGATTGATGATGTTGCTCCAAGCCTTCTTCTCCAATATTGCCCCAAGCTTTCTCCTCCAAGACCCCTTGATCCCAATTCTACTTAATGAAATGAATACAATGAATATTTCTGAGTATCTAATGAATGCCTCTCCCAACTTCAACCCTTGGCTTTTATAGGCAACCAATACATTGATAGTACTCTCTCTTTTGTTAAACAATTGCCCCCACTTTCATTGTTGGTTGGTGAATTCTTGTATTCAAGTGATGAGGAGGGAATATGGGGACATGTTGCAGCAAAATTGGGTGTTAAAGGTGTATAAAAGTGGTCAAAAAGCTTGGTAGGTGAGTTTTCCATAATTTTCGTATGGAAAAGTTGTTGAGAAAAGTGCCCGGGACACGCCGTGTCGCCCGTAACGGCCGGGCCGTCTTTGTTTTTATCACACAGGGACTCGGGAAACATGGCCGTGCTCCCCAACACGGCCAGGCCGTGTCTCTGGACACGGCCGTGTTAGGAACACGGCCTGGCCGTGTCGGAGGTGTTTTGTGCGAAAAAATCGAGTTTTTAGCTCTCGGCGGAACACGGCCGTGTTGCCCGACACCCCTGCCTGTGTTGGACCAAAAAGGCCCCGAAATGACGCGTTTGGCTTGGAATTTCGAGCGTTTTGCATCCTTAAACTCCCGGTATGTTTTGACATGAATCCATGGTCCGAAATTTACCAAAATTAGCCCCGAATGGTCAATCTACATCAATAAAAGCACTCTGAGTAATATGAACTATGTACAATCAAAAATTTACAAAACTAACAATAAAATAACTCGAATTCTACTCAAATATACACATAAAACGTGCATAAAAAGACCACTTATCAAAACAAAATCACTTGTCCCTTTCAAATATCTAAGTATCCTCTTGATGCGCAGACCCAATGAGCGTGTCCGGGATTACTTGATATCTCTCTCACCATCCCAACTCGAAAACATAGGTCCGGCGGGTACACATCATTGCGTACATCGGACTCCCTATCGCATTTGCATATGGAACCTTAGCCATACATTCCTTTTCTTCATCTGTTTTTTGGGCATAAATCTTTGCCGAGAACGCAAGTCTTTTCCATGGTTATGTCAACAAGTTTAACATTATGCATACAAAACCGTTCTAGAATCCCATTGATGTAAGTCTCTTTGAGATAAACTCAATAATTTCCTAGAACGATCTCGGTGTATCCTAACACCAAGTATGTATTCTACTTCTCCCATGTCCTTCATCTCAAATGTAGAGGACAACCACTCTTGTGTGGCGACAATCATATCCTTGTCATTTCCACCAATAAAATATCGTCCACATACGGTGAGAGAATCAAGAATTTTCTCCCACTTATCTTGACATACACACAAGTGGTCTTCTTCGATCATCGTAAAGGCTATCGAGGTGACAACTCAATGAAATTGATAGTACCCTTTGTCCGGATGATTGTTCGATCCATAAATGGAACACTTTAAGCGGCATACTTTGCGCTCTTGTCCTCTTCTTGAAACCCTTTAGGTTGATTCATTAAGATCTCTTCATCCGGTTCTCCAATGAGAAATGTTGTCTTCACATTCATCCGGAATAATTCCAAATCAAGCTGGGCGACAATGGCAAAAATAAGGCGATTGAGGCAAATCTCACCATAGGGAGAATGTCTCTTCGTAGTCTACACCCACTCTTTGAGTATAGCCGTTCGCCATAAGACGAGCTTATACATGTCGATTGACCCATATGCCTTTCGCTTGACCTTAAGAACCCATTTTTTCCAAATGGTCTTGCATCTAGGTGGAAGATCAACTAGCTCCCAAACTTAGTTCTTAAGCATATCGAGCTCATCTCTTCCTCCATAGCAATTATCCACTCTTTAGCATTAGGAGAATTAACAGCCTCTTGATAAGTGGCTGGCTCGTCAATATCCATAGAAGCACAGAATGAAAGATTCCCCTAGATCTCGGAGATATGATTAATTTGATATATTTTGCATATTAATTGGATAAGAAACGAGATAGTTATAGCCGTTTTAAGTTGTGAGAGGAAAAACAAATTGCATTGGGATCCGTGCCACAAGTTGTTTTTGCTTGTTATTTTGTTTGTATGTTAAGTAAAGGTTGCAGCGATTACAATTCTTTATGGGTTGATAATCATTACTAATTTCAGCATATACATATGTTCCTGAATCTTGCGCAATTGATATGTAGAGCGCTGGTGTAGCACCTGGGCGGCAATTTGAGCACTGTTTTGGTGCATACCTAATCTCTGTTGCAACACTGATTTGATATTGCCTTTATAAGCAATATTAACGTTTTTTTTTCAATAATTGCGTTATATCACTTGATTATATGACTGTGATGCATGTTTTAATTGCACAACGTGCTTATGTAATTTTATGTGCACGGGCTTTGGACATTTTTTGGATGCTCATGTTTATGTGTTTATTGTTATTTATTTATTTGAGAGATAATTATTGGAGATGGTGGTGATTACAAAGTCCCAAATTTTTTATTTATTTCTAGATTATTGTAGTATGTCCATGAAGAATGTAATTTTTAATTATTATTTTTTTAGAATTTTATATTTATATATGCAAAATATATCAAATTAGTCCTCTCTCACGAGATCTACAATTTGATATCTGTGATACCCCAAAATTTTGATTAATCAAATTGTAATAGTCCGAATATTGTATCGTGTGATTAAACATCACAATTTGATATTAATAAAATATAGTTTAATTTCTTTTATTCTTAGTATTTTATTAATGTATTTAATCTCCGTAACTTACTAATTGCTAATTTTAACTATCTCTAATGACATATTATTAACTTAACTTATGTTATATGATTTAATTACTACTATAGGATTGTTGAGACTTATCACTAGAATGAGGATAAGACAATTGACCTATATAAGGAAGGTGGACTATAAGATATTTGATAAGAGGAGATTATTATGTGATATAAGGGATAGAATATCACTAAAATCCAATTGTTAAAAAAAAAAAAAAGAAAAATTTGGGAGGCTTACATGAAAGTGGACGGCCAAGTTGATGAGGAGAGGATAAGAAATTTAATTTGGCATCATTATGTTGGGCACCATTATGCAAGCATGCCCAATCTACTCCTATCCAATGCAACCTTTCCTATAACCAAGGTGGCTTGAGCCACCAAAATGACTAAATCAAAAAAAAACAATCATTATTAGGAGTGATGAGGATGGGAACGGCCATAAGGAGACTTGTGTCTTTTTTTTTCCCCCTCTCTTTCCATTTACACTACAAACAATTCAAGCCTCACCAAATAACAAGCACCCTCTCCCTCTCATACACTAGGGCTGATTTTAGCAACAAGAAAAAGGAGGAGACCAAATTCTTCAAGAACATAGGCTTGGTAGTAGTCTTCAAACACTAAGGAGTTAAGGTAAAAGACTTATCCCAATATTTACCTTACTACTTTTTTTTCTTTCCATTTTCCATCACTTTGGCACCTCAAAACCGCCACTTAGGGGCTGTTCTTAGAGCCTTGAGGGATCGTGAGGAAGCTTGGGAAGGCTAGAAGCTATCTACGACCGTCTTTACCAAAAAGCTCTACAAGAGGTGGGTGATTTTTCTAGACTCATTTTTTTTGCATAAAAAATAGCATGAGATATGTGTTTATCTTATATATATATAAATGTCAGAAAATTTTCAGTTTTATTAAAAAAATTCGAAAAAAATAATTAAAAAAATATATATATTAAATTATGTGTATATGAACTTATGATAAAAGGCCATTTTGCATAGGAAAAATAGCTTATGTATGCTATTAAGCTTTAGTTTGACATGAATGTATGTGATTTATTTTATTATATTTCTGGAAATTTTTAGTCTTTTAATATTTCTGCAATTTTCGAAATTTATATAATTGTGTGTTGGAAATATGATATAAAGTGCTTTTATGTTTAGAAAATAGATTTTATGTCTTTTATATTTGTATATCTTCAAGATGAATGAAATATATGAAAATATGTATTTTAATGACAAGTTAATATTCTGGACCCATATATTTGTGAATAAAATTGTGTTTGGGCCACTTTTGCAATTACGGCAAAATATAGGGCCAAAAATGATAAAAACCAAAAATTATGAAACCCCACTGAAAAAAATCCGAAAATTGGTACTAAAATTACTTTAATATAAATAAAAATAATAATTGGAACCCTCCGGGTCAAACAAACGCGAATATGCGAATTTTAGACACTTAAATGGAATTTTCCAACCTTTAAGGGGCTAAACTGTAAATTTCGAAAAATCTAGAAAGTTACTGTTCTGAGAAATTTATGAAATTACTTTAATTAGTATTCTGGACCTTTGGTCCAAATTTCTGAAAAATGGGCTTGAAAGAGCCCTTAACAATAAAAATTGCCTTTGGGGTTAAAAATGGAATTTTCAGAAAATCGGTACTAAACCTGGAAATTTTTGAAAACTGTTTTTAACCTACATACTTACTACCTCAAAAAGATTATTAGACTTGGAATCTCGTTAAAACCTTTTCCGGATTAAGAGATATCAATTTTTAAAAGTATCGGGTCAAAATAATAAATTTGGGAAAAACTGGGGCTGACCTGCAATTTTCGAAACTTTGACCCCAAGACCCAGAAAATATGATTCCTTAGAATAATTAGAAAAATTAGGGACTGACCTTGCCCTTTTCGAGTCCGGGATCACAACTTATGGAATTTTTAAAACCCGACATAAATTTTTCTATTTAATTAAAATATTTTATTTTAAAATAGAAATTTACCAAGGTCATAAGAATTATTTTATCTTCTAAAATTCAGTTTATTTATATAACATTAAATATTTTATTTAATTAATTAATTTTATTTATTTATGAATTATTATCCGAATATTATTGGGGATTTTCATAACGACCAATTGTCATGATAATAAGGCGACTACCTCGTCGCATAATCTGAACCTTATTAAGAACTTCGACATAATACACTGAATCAAGAATAGAACCGGCTAGATTACCCCTCGATATCTATCCGTGTCAATGTCCGCCCGATTGAATATCGGACGCTGGCGAGTCTATGAACACGCCGGTCCCCTCTTGACTAATCGAGGGTTGGCGTCACACTTTCGTGCGGAACCATCGTCGAATTGACGGTTTTGTGGAATGGATAAGTCGCGTATGTGATGGGTAGCTTGGCTACAGTCTCATCCGGCCTCCATCGCCCAACTCCCGACCTCGGCCGGATAGGAGAGTACGGTGGGCGATTGGGTCGTAGGATTAGGTATAATCATGATTATGACGTTCTCCGAGCTTATTTGGCTCCACTTTGTGGAGACGTCGTGCCAGCGGGATAGCGGCTTGACCTATCGGCTGGGAGGGATAAGGTGTACTATTTGGGAGATGATGTTTGATCGACACTTTCTGCCGTATAAGGTGGTGCAGGTTGGCGTCACACTTTCGTGCGCAACCAAGCGATATGAATTGTGACGGACTGACTAGGTTGGCGTCACACTTTCGTGCGCAACCAAGCGATCTGAATTGACGGATCATTTGCTAAATAATATTAATAAAACTATTAAGTATATGAAAATGTCATCGCACGTTTCTTGCATCAAAACTCATGAAATGATTTTACCGCATAAAATATAAGCCCCACTTGCACACACACACCTACCACACCCTTTGAAATTTTTGTCTCACTCCGCTTTATTTTTCCCAACAGGAGGATGAGACCCGCTTAGGAAGAGGAAGGCGGAGAAGACTTTGATGCTCCGACTAATCATATATTAGGACCTTGAGTCAACTGAATTTTATTTATGTTATTTTGATGAACGAACAATTGTGAATTACGTAATAGCGGGCGTAGGACCCGTAGAACTATTTGAACAATGATGTACCTTTATTATTTCATTGCGACATTTCGGACTTAGATTATTTGACTTTATGTATGATTTGGGATTTTGTTATGATTGAATTACTTTTGCGAATGAATAATTGGTTTACTTGGTGGCTTAAGTAAACCGACCTAAGTTCATTTGACCGTGTCACGGACTCCGAGTTGGGGCGTGACAATATCAATATTGCATATATAAAAATAAAATTCAGATTCAAATTTTCTATTAAAAAACAAAAAAATTTGAATCTCATTGATATGACGAATCAAACACATCAAATAGGCAAGAACGGCTAAACCTTTTCTCTCTCTAACTCATTTTCTTCCTTCTCTCTTCTTCCTCAATAAAAATCTTCTCTCTTTCCCCCATTCCTCCATTAGAGAGGATGGGGGAATCACTTCATTTAATTTTCTTGCTAGTTTCTTCTAGTTTCCCTTTATGGGAATAGTTTTTCCCCTAGTGGGACTTGGTCTCCTTTTATGGGAGTGGTTAGTGTCCCTGTGTGGGATTTTTTTTCCTTGTTTTTTTTTTTTTTTCAGATCCGGTAATTTTGGCAACAAATCGTCGGCCTTTTTGGTTTTGAGATCTGGCCATTTTGGTTGGTGTTTGGCGCGCAAGGGCGATTTCTCACGCCTTAATGTTGAAGAAAAATATGTAATAGAGTTGGATCCAGGACATAATGAAGAAAAGACAAAGAGATTGTCACAAGATTGAAACCGCTAGCCATTTAATGGAGTTTTAGTTTTGTCACTTGTAACAAATATTCTCTTTGTTCTTCTTTTTCCATTCATATGTATTTTCTCTTTGGTATGTTTTTCCCCATTATTGTAGCTTTGTGGTTTGAGAGTTTTAAATGTTGATATGGATTTGAATTGGTCTAGCAATTCCCGCTTGACTCTTCGTGTAGTCAATATGGTCTGAGTCGAGTTGGATCCGTTGTATTATCGAAAGTTTGGTTGAGTTTCAATAATAAAAGTCTATCGTTCGAAAAAAAAAAGGCAAGAACGAGCCCTAATAGCTCGATACCACTATAAGCAAATAAACACATATTTTCACATAATCACATAATACGAAATCGAGGATGCCTTTTAATTGGATTTCACCGATTCGCGATTTGTTAGCCCTTGATCTCGATAGCTCATCTACAAGCCCCTCTCGAATCGCACTTGAATATCGTCGTCCTTCACTCCGTGCGCCACTCGCTTGATGTGAATACTACTAGAGCACCCATAATTATTGCACACCTTAAACCTTCGGAGACCTTGAGTGGTGATTCTCAAGAAGAAACATAGAGAGAAAAATTCCATGTATGAGATATCTTTGATGTGAGAATTAACGTGTGTTTTGGAATGAGGAGAGATCATCTTATAATTGTAAGATATCTCAATCCCGCCATAATCAAATCCTACCATATTAGATGCAATCTCAAGATACATGCTAATCAATTAAGGATCTCTTTGATTTGACACAATCTTTCCTAACTTAGAAGATATGGATGTAATTTTCCAATAGATATTAATAAAAACGAGGGTTTCTCTCAATTCTTGTCGATCTTACAAGATTCTTATAGAATCAACGTACAAGGTGGGTTTGTATCTTTGCTTCTCGCCCGCATCGGTTGGTATCTAGAGCCCGGCTATGATCCTTAATGTGCCATCTCGACACCACTTCGATTTTGAAGCTATGAGCAATGATATTGCTCAGTTAAATCGACAAAGATATCGACTTCTTTGGCAAAACAAGTGAACATCGTGACGCATCCAATATCAAGAAATCAAGAGACTTATTGAAAATCAATTTTTGGTGGTTTTGAGTTTACCTACGATGTTGTACTGTCCAATTCACTCCATTGGAAACTTCTTCCATGGACATGGATGATTTATTCCCTAAGCGAAGTTGAAGATGGTGATTATAATGGACCACCAAATTTTGATGAAGAAAGCGGCGACACTATAATCAAGGGTGGCTACGAAGAACCTCCAAACTTTGATAAATAGATTGATGGTTATGACGGGCCACCTATCTTTGATAAGGAAGATGACGACGCAATTTCGAGTGTTGACTACGAAATATCGCCGAAACTTGATAAGGAGGATAATAGTTATGACAGGACCATCAACTTTCAACAAAGAAATTGGAGTTGTTGAAGATTATAATATTGTGCTCAACTCTAGAAAATTTAATCAACATCATGTTATTAGAATTTCAACACACGTATGTGGCCAATATGGTCTTTGTGGTCTTAATGGTTTCTGTAGAATTGTCGAACTACTAAAGAGTGCGTCTGATAATCCATTTGTAACTAATGCATGTATTCATCTTATTTTTGGCCTCGTCCTTCGCGCGCCCCTCCATGGTTTGGTAATTCTTGATCTCCCTTCCATTCGAGGACGAATCATTTTGATCCCGGAGAGAATGATGGAGATATTGATAAAGATATGATATCGTATTTTATTATATTTTAGTATTTTACGATATCTTATATTTTAGGAAGTGATTTATGTATTTAGGATTCTTCTATTTTTGTTTATCTCTAACGTTTCCCGTCAAGTTAGGAGTTTCTTGTGGTAGGATTTTAATCCTATAAATACTTGTTATTTTATAATTATTTTTAGGAGGTTGAATTTTAATATTAATAAAAACGAGATTTTCTCTCAATTTTTGTCATTCTTACGGTATTCTTATAGAATCAACATACGAGGTGAGCTTGTATCTTTGTTCACATGCACAAAGACATCACTATATCAAGCATTCTTAAAAATCTCTACTATTAGAACCTATCATTTTGATCTATTTGTACTTCATATCCTAGAGAAAAATGCATGGAGAAATTTCTTAGTTGACTAATTGTTATTAACTTTTTTTTTTTTTTTTGAGAAAGCTCATTTTTATTAACTTTAATGAAAGGCAAACCCATTTCAATTTCATGCTATATACTAGGAACTTAGCCATAACTTTAAAGTTTACTCAATATTCAACATATTACCTAGTGATAACATTTACAATTTACTCAAAATTGACACATCTCTAACCTAAATAAAAAGTATATTATTTAATCTAGTTATTTATTTAGTCTTTCAAAGGAAATTAAATAAATATTTTAGATTTGTCAAGAATATGTTAAATTGTAATTAAATATTAAATGGTTCACCTCTCTAAAAGCATTTTTTTGAAAGCACCTCTCTAAAAGCTTAAGCTTTTAGATAATCTTGGCAATTTAGTATGGTATTAGAATCGAGGCCAAACAAGAGGTCCTGAGTTCAAACCTCACCGCAACCCATAAAATTATTCTACATGCTAGGATTCATTAATAACCGCCGCACGTGAGAGGGCTTGTTAGAGTATAATTAAATATTAAACAATTAACTTCTTTAAAAACTTAAGCTTTTAAATGAGTTGGTCATTCAATACGATAAAGTTACTAATTAATTTAAGCTTATTAAGCATATTCATGGAAAATGGAAAAGGTTTCTTATTATTCTACAAGGTATGTCCCCACAATATATATATATATATATGATTTGGTTCAAATGAGACCACCTCCGTAGGGGAGACAATGTGGACTCATCTTACCCATTGATCTTAAAAATGAAGGGATGTGATTAATTCAATTTTTTAATTATTTCTTAATTTTTGCTGATTTTAAGGGTAATGTTGTAATTTTGTAATTCAAATTAGTGGTCCCAGCGGGTTTTATGGGCTGAGATTGAAACTGCCGGATTTTGTGGCGGAATTTAAGGAAGCTGTTTTCTTTCTAAATATTTTTATTTTAGGCTTCTTCTACTGCATAATTAGATATCAAATAATGCATATTTAGTTGTTTTGTTGGCACTGTTTTACGAAAACAAGACATTATTGAATATAACGTACTGCATATTTCCTTATTCTACACTGCATAAATAGGTCAATGTAAATTATATTTAGTTATGAAAATGAGGTGTTGCTTTTGGAAATTATAAAAATGGGATGTTACATAATGTACTGCATATTTAGTTATTCCACTTCGCATAGATAGTTTCTAGATAATGCATAGTTAGTTGATTTTGTTGCATAGTTTATGACGTCTTGCATAGTTGGGTATACTATACCACATAGATTTATTTTTCGGTTTCTAAAAAAATTAATAAAAATTCGTTAAGAAAAAAAGTAATAAAAATCTATGGAAAAATAAGAAGTCACAAATATTTGCGATTTTATTATTTTTGTAGTCAACTTTCTTTCAATAAATCACTTTCTAAAGTAATATATTAAATTGTTCGAGAAAAAGTTATATATTAAAAATAAAGTTATTTAAATCAGGTTTCTAAATATGTGGGTGTACTTCATTAATTATGTATCCAAATACTATATACATATATATATATTAATTATATCCATACATAACATTTGATATATTCATGTAAGAAGAAATTAAATTTTTATTTAATATAAATTTATATTTATAATAGTTTTTATATGTAAAAAATATATTTTTATATTTTTTAACGTACTTTTCATCATAGTAGAAATTATTTTTTATATTTATCAGTGTATTGTGATATTCAAGTTTTAAAGTTGTACATTTGGACTATTCTGATTGATATTTTTTGATATATGTGTATTTATAAAAATGAAATAATTTTTGTTTTTTGAAATATTTTATTTTCCCATAAAATTATGTTGATAAATATAAACATAATTTTTTTAATTTCTTTAATAATTCTAACAATTATTCAACTTTTTAAACTCTAAAAAGATATTGATATTTTAAATGAAATTATTATTTATTGCATTGAAAAAAATTACATTAAATATTAAACATTTGCAATTAATTTTTTTTTCAAACTTTTACTTTCTTGTAGATAAACATGTTCAATATATAGATACAATTTACATTAACAAATATTTTAATATCAACCAAATATATTGTATTAAAAAAGTCTTTTTCATAGTTTATAATAATTTATTTTCTATTATTTAATTATATGATTTATAATTAAATTAATTTGTTTTTATGTTTTAATTATTTATTAAAATTCTAATTTTTTTGCAGTCATTAATAATTATAAAGATACAGTTCGTGCATCACACGATATGAAAATACCAAATATGAGAGCCCGAATAGAACATAATAATTGAAAATTCTGAATAATACAATACAAACCCACACAATAAATTTTCAAAAGTTTAAAAATCAACTTAACAATGTGAATAAATAAAATACATGACAAAATCCGCAATAAATAAAAATATCCCCAAAATAATCAATATAATAAAATCAGTAATATTACCAAAACTATATCTTACTAATATAATTAGTTCTCCTACATATACCAGACGACTTTGGAAAATAGTTTTGCATCCGAATTTATTATTACAACCTTTGAAAAAAAAGTATGACATATATTTTCACACTTATTAGAAATCTAAACATGACTAAAACGAAATGAGCGATGAAGGTGCACCTCTGAGGTTTTATTAAAAAATAGTTTTCAAAGATTAAACACAAATACACAGGCTTGAATGTATTTGTTTTTATAATTATATGGTATGATATTTTTTATTTTTTATTTTATCAATAAATAACATTACTATTTTTTGCTTATTGTTTGATGCTATATTAAAATTATCACAATACATAAGATATAATTCATAGTAACTATTAGGAAATGCACATGTCACAAAGACAAAATAGACGCCTCATAGATATAGACCCGTGCATCGCACGGGCAAGAGACTAGTGTGGTTAATTAACCATTTGATGAGAATCCAACTAATCTTATAGAAAATAATCTGTATACTGAAAAACTCCATCCTAACATTTCATATAAACTCTAACTTAATAAGGAAAATTGCGTTGTAGTTCAAACCATAGAGATTGTTTTTCAACATATATAAAATAATTATGCTTGCACAAACATTCTACATGAGCATAATTAGAGTTGATATTGAGAAAAATTGGGCAAAACTAACTACTGCACCTTGACTTGTTCAATTAATGAGAATAATAGAGCAATCCCCACTCTATTTCCTACTTCAGTTGACATGGTAAGAAGAAATTAATAAATGGATCTTTTTAACATTAAAAATGTAAAAATAAAAAAAAAATAAAAAAAGGAGCCAACTCGGGGAACATAGAAAAAAATCGCCTATAAATTGAGGTTCATTCCTCACATTTTGGACAAGACAGGGAAATTATTTTTGAAAGTATTTCATCACCTACTCCCAATTTCCCAAAAACCTCTAAATGGCTTGCAATTCCATCATCACATTTTTCCTCATTGTTGTTGTATTTGCAACGGCAACACCATTAGCCCATGCCGCCTACTTGGGATCAACGGCTTGAGTGTAAGCTGGCCAACTTTGTTGCACATCGACCGGTAATTGTCCTGGCCAACCCCTAGCCGGAACAATTGTTACATTGACTTGCGAAATATTCTCGGCATTTCCACCCAAATTGGCAGAACACCACCGATGTCAATGGATTCTTTAGCATTCATCGTTCTAGAGCACAAGGGCTTATCCTTCCTCGCCCATAGTTCCATGTGTCACCACTGTTCAACTTCCTTTGGACTCTACGGTCTGTGGCCGCTCTTTCCACCACCAATGGCGCCTTGTGTCCGCGTCGGAGGTGTTGGCACGACAATTTCAAGCATACTTGGTCGGGTTCAGGTTGCTACGACTATCGGATTTTTTGTGCGGATCTAGCCGCCTAATGATGTTGATGATTCTTATCCATTTCAATCTCGAGTACTTAGACTACTATGAATAACTATGGGACAAGATAGCATGTTGCGTTTTCTTGCCTTGAAAACTTGTTTTCTTTTCTCTATTTACATGTTGCAAGAATAATGTATGTAATACAACCGGATCTTATTCATAAATAAAGGAGAAGAAAATATATTTTTGTATATTTAATTTATTTAAGAAATTGAACATCAATCACAACAAATAAATTATACGTACATTTCTATTTTGAAATGAATCTCATTGGTGCTAGCTAGTTATATATCAACTATATATAAGAATAATGATGAATAATTTAGTTAGTTTATTCAAAAATTATTTGAATAAGGTTATTAAATAACATGAGAAATAATATGTTCTATTTTTTTTTATAATTAGCTAGCTAAACATAGTAAGATAATAATACCCTTTAACTTTTCTTCCTCTTTTTTCCCCCTTAACTTTGTGAAACTCAAATATGTTTTATAAAGCCACCCAATTAAAGAATTTCCGCGTCCAAAATGCATTAGCAACACGCAGTAACCAGTTTGGAAGGTTCTTTGAACCAACCGTTCTGATAGGTTCCAAGGGGTATCAAGTAAAGCCTGGAAGGAGGGTTGAATAGATTTTACAATTTTTCGATTTTGCAAATAAGAGTTTTAAAGAGAACAATTAAGTCCTTTCAGACAGCTGGGTTAATATTCAGCAGGAGAGTTAACCACTCAACATTTCTCTTGAAAGAGCTGTTGATATAGTCACTCAGCTCAAGAATGACAACTGCTTATAAAGTCAATTTTCTTTTAAGTCGTGAAGACTTACACCCTTGTGAGTTTTGTCAATAAACACTTAGTGTTTTTAGAGAGTTACAATGTAGATTCGATATCAGGATAAAATAATAGAATGTAAAGTTGTAGGAATATAAAAACACAATGATATTTATAGTGGTTAGAGGATGGGTAATTCCTTTACTCCACTCTTCTCCTACTCAATGCATGAATCCACTAAGTAACATGTGATTTTTGTTACAAAGTATAACAATCTTAGTAGCCTTGATCACACAAATCAACTATCAAAGGGACTCAACTCTTCACTAGACAGCTTTCTAGTTACTTTAGCTCTCTGAATTGCAGGATTTATTCACGAAGTCCTCCCACAAATCAGATTCTTGGTTCATCAGGAACCTTACTATACTCCTTCAATTCAAAGCAATGTAGACCCCAATATTATTTTCACAGATTTCCTCTTCAACTGAATAAATAGCTTCAATCTTTCACTGAGTGTGTTGGTTGAATTGTTCTTGATTAAGCTTGATGATTGTAGGTAAGCTCAAGGAGAGATTTTTGAATGTTTTGCAGATTTTGCTTGTTGTGTCTTATGTCTTGTATATCTCTCTAAAAAATCCTCTGCTTTTATAGTGAAGATTTGAACTTTTTCCATTGAAGAGAGAGACAAATTCAAATCTCATAGTTGGACAGTTGTCATGTCATTTCTTCCAGCTTTGATGTTGATCTTTCCTTATATTCTTATATGTACTTTGCAGACTTTACGAAAATGATGATCTGCATGTGCATTTTAATAGATTGAACCTCATTGCCTTCATAAATGTTTTGCATATTTATGGTCAAACATCGTATCTTCATTGATCTCGAACTATATCTTCCTTGGACACAAGTCAAGGAAATACTTCAATTGACTTTGGTACTTTGTTTGTTTTACCCCTTTTGTGATGGATACTTGAGTCTTCTCGAGTGAGTCTTCATTTGCACTCTGTGATTGGCATGTATTTTGCATGTATTTTGGGCTTAATTTTGGCTAGAATATGTTGATATGCATGCATTACATGAGTAAATAGGGCTTTATTCTGTTTTGTGGAAAAGGATTACGCTTTGCTCGTTTTGTAGGAATTTATTGATAATTGTAGCATTTTGGCAACAATTCGGGGCATTGCGATAAAGAACCACAAATGATTGATATAATGTACGAAGTTTGGAGTTGAATCAAGAAGAAGTCATACGAACCGGCGAAAAACGGAAGAAAATGGCCGAGTACGAGTTGCGGCGATTGAGCAAGGCGGGCGTGCTCCCCCAGACAACTGTGCTCAACCTAAAGCGAAGACTCAACGTTCGACTACCAAGCACGGTCGGTCGTGCCATACAAAGACGACCCGTGCTCCCCTTTAGAGGTTTGGACAAATCTGCGGCACCCAAAGACACGGGGGCGTGCCCCTAGCGCATGGCTCGTGCGCCTCTCTGCCGGGAAAAGCAGTCGACTCGTTGTGAACTAGGTTTCGACCCAAACAAAGTACAAATAGAGACAGGCGGCCACCAAACAGGGACACGCTGATTTTTGCCCTAGAAAGGCTGAGGAAAGAGCAATTTTCCACCGAGAGGGTGGGGAGATGGATCAAGACCGCAACCACACCTTCGAGGATTGAAGATAGATCGAGAGATCATCATCATGCCCGAGTTCACTCATTCCATAGTATCATTATTTTCAATTAGTAGACATGAATATGGATAATTTGTCTATAGATTATTTCTTTTCTATGTCTAGCTAAACTTCTTGTGATTCTAGGGTTTTGAGAGTAGGTTAATGGATACTTTTATTTGATGATTAATTATAATTGAAGTTAATATTTTTCAATCCTATTCAAGTACTTTGCTTTAATTCTTGTTTTATCAAAACACGTTTGATTTAACTTGTTTGATGTATTGATTTATAATTCTAACCGATAAGTTTCAATACTAGATCTATGAGTACTTGACATGAATATCTTGCATGATTGAGAAGTCTGTGAATATTCGTGAGACTTTATAATCTTTTGAACTTTTGGGAGTTGGAAATCTCATGTTGAGTAGAGATGCTAGCATAGATATTCCAATCAACGCTTTTACATGCATCACGAGAGAGAGGGTAAATTACTTTTGTGATTGGTCTATAGGGAAGAATACTTTTAACATTGGTTTGATTAATCGATAATAAAAGGGGATATTAAGCGAAACCATAACCCATGAATCCATTCATTCATACTTGATATTTTAATCCACTCTTTGCTTTGTTTCTTTTAGGATAAATTTCTGCTTTAGTTTATAAAACCAACTCGCTCACTTTCGATCGTCTGCAGATAAAAATAAGGCTATTATATTAGTCCTCGTGGATTCGACCTTGCTAACCCTATTCTATAAACTATATTGTACACTTGCGGTGAAGCAAAAAATAAGGCGAACACTCTCTTTGTCGGTGTTACTGCTAGACTTGGTGACATACTCTGCCGAGAGTCTTCTCGTCAAGCAACTCGGTGAGAGTCAATTTGAAATTCCACCAATCAGTGCAGGTCTTCGATTCTTCTCCGGCAAGTCTTCCGAGATTACACTTGGTGATTTTGAGCCAACCTAAGTCCTATCTACTACATGTAAATAATTTACATTGAAATGAGGGTGCCAACTTTCTAATACATAGTTTTCTAAGCATCATCAAAATCTATACAATAAATTTCCTAAAAAGTTCTTTGAGCGGATAGTGAATAAAGATGCATTAGAGTTATGTGTAATGCGATCACATGGGTCCCAAGGAAATTTATTGATTTCAATGACGAAGACCTTTTGGATTATGTATACGCTTTGGATGCGGCGGAGGAAAAATGGATAAGCGGGATAAAAGTCGACTTGCCGAAGAAAATAAAATGAGCCGCGAGATTGGCCCAAAGCGTGTGGTCTACACACCCAATCATGTGTGATGCCACGAGGTTGGCGGTCGGTTGAGACCTGTCCATTTCTTTGTACGCTAATCGTTTCTCGACCATCTTCAATATGCATTTTTGGCGCGAATGAGGGCTATCGGCAATTGTTTTTGTCTCTCTTACATTCAACTCAATTAGAAAAATTATTAAGAGTGTCCAGAGAGCATAAATCTATTGTAAGTTGGTCAATTTCTGATTTAAAATGTATTAATAGTCCATCTATCTGCATGCACAAAATTTTGTTGGAAGATTCTTGTAAGTCGTTTGTGCAACATCAACATAGACTAAATCCAATTATGCAAGAAACAATTAAGAAAAAAAATTCTTAAATGGTTAGATAATTGGATTATTTTTGCTATTTATGATAGTAGTTGGGCTAGTCCAGTATAAACTATACCCAAAAATGAGGGATGACAACAGCTAAAAGTGAAAAAGATGAAACAATTGCAACTAAGGTAGTTACGGAATGGCGAATTTGTATTGACTAAGGTAAATTGAATACTGCCACTCGTAAACAACACTTTTTCCTCCCTTCCATGGATCAAATGTTAGATCAATTAGCAAGTTATGAATTCCATTGCTTCCTTGATGGATACTCTGGATATAATCAAAATGTTATTGCACCAGAGGATCAAGAGAAAACTGATTTTACATGTCCCTATAGAATACTTGCTTTTCGTTGATTACCATTTGGATTGTGTAATGCACCTGCTACTTTTTAGTGATACATGATGTTTATTTTTCATGTCATGATAGAAAATATAATGGAGGTCTTCATGGATGATTTTTTGTATTTTTGGTAATATTTTTACCATTATTTGCACAATCTAATCTTGGTTTTGAGAGATGTGAGGAAACCAGTTTGGTTTTAAATTGGAAGAAATGTCATTTAATGGTAAGGGATTGCATTGTTATTGGTCATCGTATTTTTCCGCGAGGTTTGGAAGTAGATCACACAAAAGTGGTAGCAATCGAGAAGCTACCTTCACTAACAAAGGAAAAAGTAATTCCAAGTTTTCTAAGCCATGCAGGATTTTATAGAAGGTTCATTCGAGACTTTTCAAAAATTTCAAAGCATTTGTCTCATTTAATAGAAAAAATGTGTATTTTGCTTTCATCTCCGATTGTTGCGGACATTTGAGCTAGTGAAGAAGGCTTTGGTAAGCGTTGCAATATTGAAAGCCCCATTAGAATCGATGGTCGAATTGATGATGTGATGCAAGCGATTTCGATGTGTGGCATTGGATCAAAAAGGTATAATCTTTTGAGGATGTGTTTACTATGCTAGCCGAACTCTTGACCCATGACTCAATAGAATTACACAACAACATAGAAAAAATTGTTAGTAGTCATATTCACCTTCGACAAATTTCGTTCTTATTTGATTGGAACGAAGACAGGAGTGCACACTGTGACCATGCAATGATGCAATAATTAAATATTTATTTACGAAGAAAGAAGCTAAGCCCAAACTAATTCGATGGATTCTCCTTTTGAAATAATTCGACATCGAAATATGAGATAGAAAGAGAAGCAAGAAAGTGGATCCAGACCACCCGTCCAGGTTAGAATACAAGAGGAAGAAGAATCGAATTAACACCCATTAGAGGACTTTTCCCAATGAATTAGTCTTGTCAATTATGGTAAGTTATCTATGGTATGCGAGATCTTGTGAACTGCCTAGTGAAAGAAGTACTATCGTCGTATTTAACACATCATCAAAGGAAAAAATTTCCTTCATGATGTGCATTATTATATGTGGGATGATCCTTTATTGCTTAAGAGATATGCCGATTCCATTATTAGAAGATGTGTCTTTGTAAGAGAATGGGAAATCATTTTAATCCAGTGTTATTCATCACCGAGGGGGGCCATTTTGAGCAACCCGCACAACAATAAAAATATTACAAATGGGTTTCTCTTGCCGTCTATATTCAAAGATTGCTTCAAGTTAATTAGTGCAAGAGTGCCATATATGCCCAAGAATAGAAACTGTTCGAGACGACATGAGATGCCCGTAACTAACATTTTTGAAGTTGAATTATTTGATATCGGTGTATCGATTTCATGAGACCATTTCCATCATCCTTTGATTATATGTACATTGAGTGTGTATTAGTTGTGGCCATATCCGAATTTACAAATAGGGTGATATTGTAAATTAAAAGTAATAGTTTGTTAACAATATAATCTTTTGACAAAAACTCCCGTCAGACGATCTAACGGGCCAAAA
This sequence comes from Rehmannia glutinosa, assembly GCA_016081115.2. Lineage (NCBI taxonomy): Eukaryota > Viridiplantae > Streptophyta > Magnoliopsida > Lamiales > Orobanchaceae > Rehmannia > Rehmannia glutinosa. Next base: position 173,460 of record JABTTQ020001906.1, read on the forward strand.
TTTATTAGACGAATCCTAAAAACCGACCCGGTAGTATTTTTGTAATATTAGGGCGGTGACATATATAGAATTACTATGACCCTGGAAAGTATTACTTTTTCTTCTAAAAAGTATTAATGAGTCCATCGAAAAAGTATTAGTAGTTTAAGTAAAAGTGTTTTTAGTAGTCCTCACGAAAAATATTATTTTTTCCATCAAAGGTATTAGTAATCCTCTTAAAACATATTTACAACCACTTGGAAAGTATTAGGTTTTCGATTAAAGGTATTTTAGTGATTCCTCCGAAAAGTATTATTTTTCTCATAAAAAATATTAGTAGTTCCCATAAAATTATTAATAATCCCCATAAATAATATTTAGTAGTCCCCCTAAAAAATATTAATTTTCCCCTACAAAGGTATTAGTAATACCCAAAAAGTATTATTAGACCCCCTAAAAGTATTAGTAATGAACCTAAAATTATTAGTAGTCCCACAAAAACTAGCAAGGATCACTTATTTTTTGGCAAATGAAAATGTATTGACTAAGAGGGTGTTTGGCTAAGCTTATTTAAAACTTCTTATAAGCTCCTACATCGATGTTTGTTTTAGGGGCTTATAAGATGTTAGATCTTATTTTAAAAATAAGTCAAAGTGTTTGGATAAAATAAGATAGTTGAGCTTATAAGTCTTTTTTTATATCTTATAAAATTATTAAGTATTGTTTTTGTCTTTTGAATGTTTAAAATAAGAAACTTTTAAGCTCTTTTAGAAAAAATGGGATGTAAGAGTTTATAAGCTTTTAAACATCTTATAAGCTATTTTTAAGAGCACTCAATCCCATCTTTGAAAACACTTGTCGGAAGCAACAAATCTCCTACAATCCTAATTTTCGCCATTTCTTGGCCAAAGCTTTTTCTCTTCTTTTTTATATCCATTTTTCCCATAATTTCACGGATACATTCCATATACGATTAGTAATCATACGATTTTCTTGAGATAGATGTGAAGAAACTGTGCTAACTCAATATGTATTGATGTCTTTGCTAAAATTTGGAACTTGGAAATGCCATGCTTAATGAGATGTACCTGCTAATCTCTAGCTTGTATCTATTTGTGTGTGTGCAGATTTTTGGCACTAATTAACCAACCGTGAAATCTCGCATTCATTAGTAATTTATCTCTTCAACCATTAAGAGATGGGATAGAGCACATAGACGTAAGTGGAGGACAAAGAGAGAGATGCATTCTTTTTTTTTTTTTTTGGTGTGGATCTGGTTCGTTTTTGAGGATCAATCTAACGGATTAGACCCGTCAAACGGTTTGATAGGAGACCATCTCTAATCTTTTTGTCCCACTTTTTGGGATATATTTTTTTATCTTGGTTATCGAGATTAATTTGGATATATAACTAAAGTTAACCAGTTGCAAGATTTTGTAGAAAAGTGATTGAACGATATAGTAAAAAAAAAAAAAAATAGAGTTTTTTTTTCCTTTCACTAAAGAAAATCAAATTTCATTTTTAATTACTTCATGAGAAACTATATCTCTCTTAATAAAAGTCTTTTGATAATATTACAGTAGATATTCTACATCAAGAATCTCTCTATCCTAAGATATGACCATGTTCATCTATTTGTACTTCATATCCTATCCCCTCTTATCGTTGTGAATATTGCACACATATTGGAAAAAATTCTTAGTTGATTAATTGTTAGTAAATTCAATCTATAAAACGCAATTCCATTGTTAGACTTTTGTGGTGGCTCGAAGTATCATATTAGGAACTAGGAACTAGGAACTTAGCTATAACTTCGCAACTTAATTTCTCATATTTGGCACATTACCTAGCGATAGTTTCATATTAGGAAACAAGGAAGTTAGCTATAACATTAAAGTTTATATATATGCTCATATTCGGCACATTACCTAGTCTATCTTTACAGTTTACTCATATTCAAGACATCTATATATATATATATAGGATTTGGTTCAAATGGGACACCCACCCTTATGTGAGACAATGATGATTTATTATGACCATTGGATTGGTTTTTTGGATGATTGATTAATTCCATTATGTTAGACAAGTAGTTAATAGATGCACATAATCAAGGTCATATGTGTAATTTGACCAATTTTCGGAATTTTTGTAAGGGCTATTCTGTCATTTTTTAAGAGTGTAAAGGAAACTATTAATTACCATATTTTAATTGGAGCGATTTATGGAGGAGTTATTTCCATTCAAAACACCAGTCTCTTCTCCTTCTTCTCGATTACACGCATCCAATCTTTTGAGATAGCAAAACCACCGTAAAACTCTCCTCCCTCCCACCCATCATTCACTTCCAATCTCAACTCCTCTTTTGGTGATTTTTTTTGGACCGGAGTTCGCGTCTCCTCTCGGTAAGTTTTTGTACATTTATTTTGATTTCTTCTTCTTGGTAATCTTATACCGTTTTCGATTCACCGTGCGGACGCCTTGGATTTGTAAATTCATGATTGATGAGGTGAAGGTATCGGTTCCGATATGGAAGAAGGAGGTTTATACCAATGGAGAGATTTGGAAAGAGAATTCGAGTTTATGGAGAGGACGATCTTGAGAAGCTCGACTCGGGTCATGGCGGTAGTATGCTATGGGAAAAAGTTATGGTGGAGAAGAGACCAGAAAAAAGGGTTGTTGTGTCGGAAAGGTGAAGAGCGGATATAATATTAGAATGTTGTATAATTAGTGCGCATTTATGCGTAATTTATATTAGAATGTTGTATAATTAATGCGGTTTCTTGCTTTTTTTGAGGAAAAAGATGTTTTTGATTTGTTTTGGGTGGAAAGGTGTATATATCCCGCAAAACCAAAGCAAGAATGTATGTATACTCACTATAGATTTTATGTGTGTTTAGTGAGATGTTAATGTAACACGATGTATAATTAGTGCAGTTTTACTGCGTACATAGTATTAGAATGTTGTATAATTAGTGCAGTTTTATTGTGTAATTAGTATTAGAATGTTGTATTAGAACGTGTTTAATCCTTCCAAATAATTTAGGATGATATACAGTGTACATACTAAGTCAATAAGAACGTGTTTAATCCTTCCAAATAATACCGTTTATTCACTTTAACATTGTGTGGTTAAGAGCGTTGTCTTTGTATAAATATCGAAATTTCAGCATCTATATATTTATTTCACTTTGTGTATTGAAGTGCATTTATTTTATACAAAAAAATAAGAACGTGTTTAATCCTTCCAAATAGTTTAGGATGATATACAATATGCATACTAAGTCGATAAAAATGTGTTTAATCCTTCCAAATAATATTGTTTATTCACTTTAATATTCTTTGCGCTAGTTAGGGCATGTTCACTTTGTATAAAAATCTAAATTTCACTGTACTATATATTTATTTCATGTGTATTGAGTTGTATTTATTTTATTGAAAAAATGACACTATAATTTGGGAATTGTTTGCCGTTTTGTTTTTGGGGTCATTGGGTTTGATTTGGTAAGTTTTTTGTTGCCATTATTTTGTGTTTATCACATCCTACAATTTAGGAAATATTGACTACATGGTTGGTTATTTTCTTAATTTGTCAATTATACCCTTACCACTTATAATTAATATTTATTAACATAAATATTAGCCATTAAATCTGGACCCTCAATTGCAATATTTCAATGGTTTGGATAAATCCTCACCGTCTCATATAAGGGGATGTCCCATTTGAACCATTATATATATACATATATAGGGATATGATCAAATGAGACCAGGGCCTTTAGGTAAGAACATGAGACCACATCTAGATCATTTGATTTAATATTCAATGGTCAGATTTTACTCATCTATTTTAGTCACGGTGATGGCAAGCAAGGGTAGGAAAGTAATCTGTCTTTTTATTCAAAGGATATAATTGTAAATCCCTAATTTTTGGTAATCGAATCTTATATCAATATCCTGCGATTATATCTCCATCTTTTCCTAATCACATTTCTCTTCTTTCTTTCATCCGATACTGCCACATCATTCGGTCTTCAAAATCTTGAAACCGCCGCACCGATTCTTATTCATCTCTTCACCACGGTAGGGCTAAGGGCTCCATTTGCAACCCGATACTAATGTTCTTCCTATATTCATTGTAAGTTTTCGTAATTTTTTATTTTCTTTTTGATTTTGGTGTTTGTTGATTTTAGGGTTCCAATTTTGGTTTTTATTATCGATTTCTATTGTTCTTATTTATTTAAATTTAGGGAATAAACCTTTAGGTATAAGAGATTTGCAAATTTTTTTGAATATAATTAGAGAGGATGATAAATGGAGAAGTAATGGGGATGCGGGCGGAGTAGAAGAAATAGGGAGATGGGCTTTTAGCAAGAGGCCGTCTGTGAGTGGCAAGTTAACTCTTCTTGTCGTGTTTGTATAATAGATTTTTTTCTTTGGTTTTTTTCGACTCGGCGAGATAGGGCAAAGTGGATAGAATTCGAAATTCCATACACATTTTTTGTCGACGATTTCTTTCTAGATCTTGTAATATTGCGGGAGCAAGAATGTCATCTCATCTATATGTCTTGGATAGCATAATGTTATGGAATTATGTGTTTTAGTTGTAGAATTATGTGTTTTTAGTTTTGTAATAATATTTATTTAGTAATAGCACAATGTTTTTCGACTATCATTGCATCAACATATACACATTAAAGTACTTTTCTCGTGAATTTGAAATTTGAATTGGAAAAAGTCAAGGACTAAACAATAAATTATCGATACAAGACAGTACTCACTCATACACACCCCCTACCAACCCCACCCCAACCCCACATGTTTTTGGATTTTATAGTGATCGAGTTAAAGATATGGGAAGATAATTTTTGAGTGCAAAATGGGTGTGTTTAAATAGGTATGTAATTGTGTGTACTTAAGTATGAAATTCTGTATAGTTAGTTAGTATGATATGGTTAATTGTAATATATAGTCTATGAAGTTTGAAGTTGTTTTATATGGTATATTTGCGAGTTCGGATGTTTTCGAACTACTTGAGAGTAAAGGCTGCCCGCAAATGGCTAGTGTTGTCCGAAAATTCACCCCGTCTAGACTATACATGCCTTGGAGATACCACAAACAAAGTTGATTGTGGTATATATGCCATGAGGCATATGGAGAGCTACATGGGCGGTGGCACCAAGGGATGGGATTGTGGTTTGGAGAAGAATAATGCGTCTCTCAACTGCCTAATTTACGCATGAAGTACTAAATTTTGCAATAATCCTCCACCATAGCAATGAGCTAAAGGATAGATGTTTGGAAGAAGCGAGAAAGTTTTGGACGGGGGAAAATATTATCGTAGTTTTGTTTTTAATAGACAACGTAGTATGCAGATTTGTGCTCATCTTTTTGTATAGTCGAGTTCACTATCTTTGGTGTTTTTTGTCTTTGGGAGTCGTTTGTATATGACTTAGGTGGTTTCTTGAATTGTGGATTTGAATAGTTTCGGACATGTGGTGTTTTCTTTTTAATCAATATAAATTTGCATTTTCACGTACATGGTCGGAATGTTGTTATACAACGGTAGTATTGTATTCGTAGTTACTACATTGTGTGTACTTACGCACAAAATTATGTACAATAGTTAAACAAGGAATCTTTGTTAAAAACAAAACCTACACAAAATATAAAATCAATTATTTACAACAACATACAACTAATCGTCCATTAACCCAAAACTATATACACATTATTACATAACTAAAAACACATAATTCTACATCTAAAAACACATAATTCCAAAACAAATACACATGGTCGCACAAAATAACAAAAACATTGTGCTATTTCTAAACAAACATTATTACATAACTAAAAACACATAATTCTAGATCTAAAAACACATAATTCCAAAACATACGTTTATTGATCCTAATGTTGTCATTGAAGGACGATCTATAGGTAAAACACGGATAATGTGTAAATAGGTTGTAGATATTGTATGTTTATGTGCAGTATTATGTAAACAACTTATAAATTTCCAATCGTATACATTACACTAAAAAATTGAACAGTGTGACAAATACACATAGCGCTCAGGAGGCGCTGGTGCGGGTTGGGCATGTCCTGTTTGTTATGGGTCGCAACCGCACCGCATGTCCCACATTTTCTTTTCAATTTTGTGCTTGCTTTTATGGCTTTTTCTTTGGCTTTGGAGCACTGCTTTTCGAGATGACTACCACTCCATCGATGCCTCACAGGTATGGGTTTTTAGAGTTCTTGTAGCCCTCTCTATTGCAAACCACGTATTACACGCGAATATCCTCGTTCTTGAATTTCTTTGTAGTGCTTCTTCTAACGTCAAGTCACTACACAAACCATAATCCTTATAAAATTGTATTCCGCTCCCTCCGATGTACGGAAATGCATGTTGGCACGAGAAAGTTTTTCTTGTTCAACCTCGGGATCCAATATTTAGTTGATCCAAGCGAGATTTCGAGCCTCGACCAACGTGAACTGTGTAACTGGATCTTTCCGCAAAAACACAATATTTACATATTAAAAGAACAAATTTTGAATACTATTTACACAGATTTTCAACGTATCGTGTAAACAACTAACTAAACACACACATATGTACAAAAGCTATATGTGCTACATATATTTCATACTAAATACACAAATTCGACACACTATACGCACATTTTATTAATACTAACTAACCACACATATGTACAAAAGCTATTTTTGATATATTACAGGTGATACACATTTTTCATAATAAAAAACATTCGTGACACTATACCCACATTTCATTAATACTATGTAGAAGCTATTTTTGGTATATTACAGGTGATACACATTTTTCATAATATAAACACAGATTTGAGACACTATACACACATTTCATTAATACTAACTAAACACACATATGTACAGAAGCTAAATGTGATACATTATATGTGATACATATTTTTCCATAATAAATACACAAATTCGAGACACTACACCCACATTTCATTAATACTAACTACACACACACTCTCTAAGAATATAATATACACATGTTACATAATTACAAAGCTATGTGTACAGAATTTTTATAGTAATCACACACAATTTTTCTTATAATTACACATCCATTCCGCGATCTTGATTCGTGAGTTTTTGATTGTCCCACATTACATGCACTCCAACCACACATATTTCCGATCGATTGGTGCGAAATTTTACCTTGATCGTCCGGTTTGTGGAGGGGGTATCATGTGTTTGTGACATTGCAATATCGATCCCGTTGATGTGGGCTGCGTTTTTTTTTGTGTTTTTGATGATGGTTTGATTTGTGTTTTGATGCTTGGTTTTCAATAATGGTGTTTTTCGCAGTTGTAATTTCGATTTTTTCTCTGTGTTTGCGGGTTCGATTTTTGCATGGGATTTCTCCGTGTTTTTTACGGTGCTTTGATCGTGGGAGAAGACGATGATGAAGCGCGAGTTTTGACGCTTATTCACGCCGGTTTTGGGACGCTGTTTCACGTTGGGAGAAGAAAATGGCGATTTTGGTAAGATTTTATTCCTTAATTTTAGGAAAACAGTTATTTGGTTGATTTTAACATTCCAATTGTACCCTATTTGGTTCCCACTATTTTTTAATTACTATAAATCCCATTAAATCCTAGCCTTCTATTTTATTTGGTTGGAGGGTGTGGATTGAGTGTCATTTTCCTACCTATAGCTATGGTCTCATAGGATCTCCTCCCTACATATATATATATATATATATATATATATATATGAAAAATTATATTTATTAAATCCTAATTAAATATTCAGATTTTCTACAAGTAATTAACAAATATATTAGATGCGACAATAATGAGGAACTAGTTATTCAAGTTTTTGCATATTCATGAAAAAAAAGATGAAAAAATTATCTTATTATTCCCCATAAAAAACTGTTTGATTAATTTAGAATTTGATTAAAGTTCAGCCCATCTTATAGATAATAGTTTGTATGACTTTTCATACACTGAAGACTGAAGAGCTGCATATAAACATATTTAAGATAATATTGACTTAATAATTAATAGGGAAAATTGCGTTGTAATTTCAAACCATAGAGCTTGTTTTTCAACATTAAATAATTACGCATGTACAAAAAAGTTACATGAAGACAATTAATTAGCTAGAGTTGATATTGAGAAGTGGATAAAAGAAATTGACTAATTGCAATTTGCAACTTGACATGTACAATTAATTAATGAGATAATCGAGCAATCCTTCGTATTCTATTTCCTTCTTGAAATTAACATGGTATGAACAAATTAAATGCGTCTTATTAACCATTGAAAGTAAAAATAGAAAATAAAACAAAAAATTGTCAACTTGGAAGAACATAGGGGAAAAAATCGCGTATAAATTGGGGCTCCTTCCTTACATTTTGAACAAGATAAAGAAGGAAAGAGCAAAAGTATTCCACATAAATCCCAATTATATTTCTCAATCCTCTAATGGCTTGCAATCACATCATCGTTCTTTTCCTCATTGTCGTTGTATTTGCAACCGCGACCCCATTAGCCCATGCAACCATACTTGGGATCAACGGCTTGCAAGTAACTGGCCAACTTTGTTGCACATCCACCGGCAATTGTCCTGGCCAACCCCTAGTCGGAACAGTTGTCAGACTGGACTGCAGACCTATACTCGGTGTTTCCACCACACTTGGCCAGAACACGACCGATGTCAATGGATTCTTTAGCATTACTATTCCTAGAACACGAGGGCTTATCCTTGGGTTGACCAGAGTTCCATGCGTTGCCACTGTTCAACTTCCACTGAATGCTACGGTCTGCCCTGCACTTTCCACCACCACTGGCATTCTTACTTCTGCCGTCAGAGGTGTCGGCACGGCGATTTCAAGCACACTTGGTAGGATTCAGATTGCCATCACTACAGGATTTTCTGTGCAGATATAATTGCCTAATGCTGATGATGATTCTTCTCCGAGTACTTATACTACTATGAATAACTAAGGGACAATTAAGAAGCGTGCATGCATGCATTCATGCTTCACGTTTTTTGTTTCCAATGCTTGTTTGCTCTTGTCTATTACATTTAGCAAGAGTAATGAATGTAATAATAATGGACCACTTTCATAAATAAAGGAGAAGAAATATATATTCTTATATATTTTATTTTATTTTGATGATATAAAGTTAAACATGGATCAAAATATCAAATTGAGCATATAGCTAGGGTTTGAGATGTGCTATTCCACTTCATATTCTACTTGCTTAGATGAATAGCGCGTGCAAATGCAATTAAACAATCAACATCACATTCTTATCATATCGACATATGTCATTCACCTAAGCAAGTGGAATATGAGATGTGGTACAGGGCGCCGCCTGAAGAAGGGGTAGGTGGGTGATGGCAAAGGGCAATATATGGCCCCCAATTCTGAGGTGCCCAAATTTATATATATAACGTGTTATGTTTGTAAATTTTGTAAAAGAAAATATTAGTTGGACCACAAAAAAATTGGTTAGATTAAGGCCCATACAATATTTATATGGAAAAAATTAATTTGCGAAAAGTCAAAAGAAAAGTAGGAAGATCATTCAATATCTTCTCCAATTTCTAGAATTAAAAAAAAAAAGTTCTTGAGTTTATTAAAGCTTTACATTGTTTTCCTAATGTTTCTATTGCGTATAGATTTTTGTTAATCATCTTTAGTTCTTGTAGCATCAACAAAAATGAGTTTTTCAAAACTAAAATTGATAGTCATGCTTACATTCAACTATATATGCCCCAAGAAAGATGGAATGTGTTAGTAATTTTATGCATTGAAAATAGAGGTGTGCACTGCATGACGAGAAGCGTGCCCTGAACCGTCCCGAAGTTTGGAGATTTTAAAAATCAATCTTGAGAATCGAACGTAGAGAAAAAAATCTCCGTCTTGAATGTACCAAAAATTGATGCGGTTGATCGAGATTTGGTTCTAACGGGATGGTTTGGGCGGTACGATTCGGGACGGTGAAACGAAGATTAATCATAAGTAAAACACACAAAATAAGAAAAATAAAAAATAAATGTAAAAATAACCAAACAATTATAGTCCATTCCTTTTTTAGCGCAATCTCAAAATAAATACTACAATCATAAAGGCGACAAAATCTCAAATTATATATTCATAATAAATAATACAATCCCAACTAGAATTACTTCAAAAATATGTGTTGTAATAGCACATATACTTTTACATAAGCTCCATTAGTGAAACTTAATATAATAATTATATCAGATAATTTTCTAGGTTAATTAATGTGGGGTGTCACAATATCAAAATATAAATAAGATAAAAATAATATATATGTACGATTGTATACACTAAAAAATTCTTAAAAATCGGTTCTAGCTTCGGATCTTCGGTTCGATGCGGATCGGTACGGATATTTCAAAAATCTCCAGTAACCGTACCACAAAATGTTTAGAGACGGTTCGGTCCGGAGAAAGTCAAAAAGTCACAGATTATTTTCGGTTCGAGATATTTTTCGGTTCGGATATCGGTTCGGTTCGTGATCTCCAAGTCCGTGCACAACCTTAATTGAAAATTATACATTAGAAAAACTTGATTTTGAAAACCTTATTGATTTTGCTTTTCAAAATGCTAGAAGATCTAGATTTTTAAATAATTATTTGATATTTATTTTTCTTGTATGTTTGCAGGTATTTGCACTCTTTTTATGCTTCAATACTTTGGATGATGAAAAATAAAAAATTCTTTATGTAATATTCTTATTTTAAATTTTTATAAAAACCTCTTCTTTTTTTCTTTTTCCATGGACCCTGACAGTCGTCGCGGCGACATCGTATGGTACCTATAGTTTACATTAGTGACCCAATTAAAATCAGTTCCCATCGTAGAAATCTAGCATCGAAATGCGGGAAAATTAGAATTTTAGTCCTCTATCTTTAGCCATATAGACTTTTAGTCACTAGCTAGTCAAACTTCGGTCTTAGACCAATAACTTTCACTTTTTGGACATTTGGTCCGATTTTCGACGGAAGAATCTAATCTCGCCGAAAATTGCTGGGGTGGACTATATTGTGCTTACATGGACAAAAAAATTGGGTATTTTTCAATTTTGGAGGGAAAATTGTCCATGTGTCATCCATATAAGCAATTTAAAACCAAAAAATGGAAATAAAAGTAATCCAAAATAGTCATATTCCAAAAATACAATATAATCATGAATTAAAAAACTCACTAAAATTAAAAATTAATAAAAAACATAAGAAATTAAAAAAATGAGTTCAATATAAAATTTATAATCAAAGATTTTCTATATTAAATTAAGCAAGAGTGGAGGCAAAATTGGGAACTAATTTTCACCATTTTAGAAGTAAATATAAAGATTAACCAAAATTAAAGTAAAATTAAGCAAATATTCAACAACATTAACCACCAGAATATTGGTTATTAAGAGAAGTACGTAATCTGACTCAACCACTTTTTTATTATTTTTTTAAAACACTAAACCTCGTTTTATTACTTGAATAATCTTGTATTTTGTTTTTCGGTTTAGTGAAATGGTCAAATAACAAGAGTGAAAATTGGGCTCGTCTGAACTCCCAGTCCTGGAAAGAGGTTTAGCAATGATCAGAAGTTTTACATGGGGTGAGGCCCAGATGAATGATATTTATGGTTTAAGCCCTTTTTTACTTTTATGGTTGGGCCTAGATAAGATTTGGAGTTATTACACAAAAACAAACCCGGAATCTGACATGATGCTACTTAGTTTATTGGGCAATTGACACAAATACCCATATTTTTAAGTTCAATGTCACCTTTTACACTTCCGCGTCTTATTTTATCTAAATTTACGCTCCCGCCCTTCTTTTACACAACAATACGCTCCAGGAAAAATTAGGACATTTTTATGCTTGTTTTCAACATTGTTTTTAACATGTGTCAAACATAGAAACAACCAAGAAACAATACAGAAACAAACCAGAAACAATATAGAAACACCATATTAGCAAAAAGAGTTAAAAATAGGTAAAAATTGTATTTAAACATCAAAAAAACTTCATGGAAACAACAAAGAAACATCGAACAACATTAAAAAGGGTGTGGAAACAACCCAAAAACAACGTAAAAAATATTTAAAACACCATTGTGAATAAAAAGAGCTTAAAAATAGGTAAAAATTGTATTTATATATAACACTACATGAAAACAACAAAAAATTATAAGAACAATATTAAAAATATTATAGAACAACACCGAAACAATAGAAACAATGTACAAAATAATATATGAATAAAAAACAACATAAAAATAGGTTAAAGTTGTTTTGAAACATCAAAAACAAAAAAAACAACATAGAAACAACAAAGATACAAATTTAAACAACATCGAAACAACTTATATTACATGTAAAACAATGCAGAACAAAAAAAAACAAAAAATAATAAAAAAATATGCGGGAGCGTAAAAAAAAGTACAAAAGTAAAAAGTTAGGTACAAAAGTAATAGGAGCGTATTGTATGGTATGGGGACCAAAATCAGATATTCCATGTAATTTCCCAAGTTTATTTATGTATTTTGAGTACAACTCAAAATCAATCAAAATCAAATAAGATTTGATTCGATGACCCGAATTGACACCCCTAATTTTTAGTTTCCCATTTTTCTCTTCCGACGATCAAGCCAAAATCTTTCCACTCTCCCCTGTTTGAAGCCCTAGTCCCTGTTTGACAATGACCAATTTTTACCCATCGAGTGGAGAAATGTGGATTTGTGATGTAAATTTACTATTTTTGTTTGTCCTACACAAACTTTTTGTTTTCCCTTTTTTTTAAGAGCCACACAGTGTCAAGTCAAATTTCCGTCGAACTTTTTTCTTCTATCTTTTTTTGGTATGTTTTTCCCAAACTTTTTCTTTTTCTGCAATATTGTGTTTTTTTTTTTTGTGGATATGTTAAAACCAACTTTTAAAATGAATGCAAAAATAAAATAGATCCGTATGCAATCTATATGATAATAAGAGAAACACATAATGTAATTTTTTTTTTTTTTTTTTTTCGAACGATAGAATTTTATTATAACAACTCAAAACTAAAATTACAACTACAATCGTAGCCAACGGGCAAGAGCCGACAAGACTAACTAAGAGTTGCGGGAATTGGTAAAACCAATTGATTCACATGGACTAAAAAACTATCCACCCCAAACTAACCACTCCGTCAGGAGACTTCAAAGACTCCTTAAAGGAGATCAGAACACACCAAAATAGTCGCTAGGGTCTCTCTCACGAGAATGACAATTTTCGAACATAGCCGCTAGGGTCTCTCTCACGAGAATGACAATTTGTTAAATTTGGGGGATTTGGGAAAAGAAAATAGCCGCTAGGGTCTCTCTCACGAGAATGACAATTTTCGAACATAATCATCTTCTTCAATCCAATTACTAGTCTGTTAATTATGAATTTCGATTCTTTACTATTTCCTGAGATCACCAAGGCAGGTATTGGGGATAAACAATCGATAAAATCGGTATCAAGACCCAACAACGCATCGCGCATACATCACGCAGCGGCTAACCCAGAATTTCACGAAATCGCAGATCGTAAACTTCCGGATGAAACAGGTAATTATTCCTTGGCTTCAGGCATCCCAATCGATAATTTCGATCCGGTTTTAGGGTGCCCTAATCATACCCATGCGCGCTAGGATGGAGGAGGTTTTGTTCAAAACCTTAGTTTAAACCCTAATCACATATACACAAGTAACGTGCATGGGACTATCAATCAAACTTTCGCTATTTCGAAACCTGTGAAAAAGGGAGAGTATTTTTCGGTCACTATAGATGAGGAAATTTACCAACAACGGGTGGCGGAATTATGGAACACATTGATTGGTAGATTAATATTACCTAAAGGATCCCAACCTTTAGGTTTAGAGGATCTTAAACAAAGACTTGAGGTCCGACATATTGACGGTTCATGGCGTCTTATACCCCTAGGAAAGGGTTATTACAACATACAATTCTCGAACGTGAAAGACAGACACAAAGTATTTGGGAGGCCTATCGGAATCAAATCGGGCTCAATTCGTCTCATGGTGGGTTCGGACTTCAATCCATACCACATAAATTCGTCAAAATCTCGGTATGGGTTCGTATATACGAGTTGAGTATGGAATATTGGCATCCGCATTAATTATGAAGCTCACAAGTGATATTGGCACGCCCATGCGGATAGACGGCCGTTCCTTACGGGAGAAGTGAGGCATTTAGTAAGAGTTCTTGTAGAATTGAATTTTAATTCTCCATTGCAGAATTTATTATGGTAGAAGCGAATAGGCCATTGTTCGTTCGTGTCGCCCGATTAAAATTTGCCGCAGTTCTCGCTCTCATTGTCGAATTGTTGGACATTCGAGCGGTGATTGCGTGCAAGCGAACAATCAAGCGATGAAGCATAATGAGAATCTAAAAGCGTGGATGGTGCTAAACCAGGCTATAGTCCCGTGCATGGCCGAGCTCCAGGCCGAGACCATGCTACTACCACTAAGGGTAAAGCTGTGGATTCAGAACAGTGGGTGCAAGTCAAGAAGCGGACAACCCGAGGGTCGTTCTAGGAATGGGGTATATCTAATTTGCATGTTCAAATTAATAATCCTTTTGGGATTATGAGGGACGAGGATGAACAATTTCGATGAAAAGATTAATCGGAGCAAGTTCAAACTCGCGGGGAGGGGTCAAGTCATAATAAGAGTAAAGCGATTGCATGTGAGATACTAATCATGTAGGGGCAATAAATCGATCGAAGGATGGTTCTTCATCAACCATTGTAGCAAAATTCAGTGGTAGCTTCGGATAATATGGTTATGACCGCAAGTTTAGATGATAAAGGTAAAGAGAGCTTGCAACGAGCTATGGACGCTTGATGCCTTACGCGATATGCCTATTAAATGACGATGAGTTTAACATCTTGCTACACCGTCGGAGAGTTTCCAAGCGATGGCGGCACCACTAAAACGGTGGTCGATATGGCGGAAGAGAAAGAACAAGAAGAAGCTTTAAAGACAAAGATAGGTGACCCCTCAACCACTCCGCTTGTCTTTCCTCATCCGATTCTTGAAGCTCAAGTCTATGGCAATTGTGGCTCGTGGATCATGGGCCGATATTCCCAGCCACATTAGACCATCAAGAAGATACTCGAGCATGTGCTAAAAAAAAACAACTAACTTTCCCATTCGAAGATCTTCTAGAAATAAACGTCCTTCGTTTAAATTGCATTTTTAAGTTATTTTTGTTATTTTCGTTTTACGAATATTAACATTTTCTTTCCTTTGCTACCGATCGGTTTGTGATCATGACTTTTCCTTTCTTTTATATATTTCTACTTATTAAAAAAATTGGGGGATTTTTGGTACAACCCACATCATGAAGCATACTGTTTGGGACAAATTCGACTTTTTCTAATTATTATTACTTTAATTATTTCACATATTATTTAATTCTAGATTATTTAATCTGTTGTCTGGTATTACTAATTATTATTTAGTCATAGATATAATTACCGACCCACGCGGTCCACTTTATCGTACAAAGCCCCTGCGGCCTATCAACCCAGGTATAAAAAGGTCCCTCATTCGTATGAAAAATTTACCAGCTCCGAAGAAGAAGTTGGACTAATTTATCGAAACCTAACTTTGTCCGACGAATGAAGAGAATACCCTGAAGTTATCACCAAAATACGTAAGGCCAAAGAATGTATGAACAATAGGCAAAGGAACTTAGGATGCGGATGTGCATGAGCTAGGGTAGCTAGGGATAGCAACGGAGCAAAGCTAAACCCGTTCCCGGCACGCCACGCCAAGAAGAAATTAGATCAGGGACTCCGCCCCCTTGGACCCAGGACCTTTTGGTTGACGCACCAAAAAAAGATTATTTTGACTGGTTTGATAGTTGACTCTAGTTAACTAGGAGTAGTCAAATGGAATTGAAATTAGGTCCCAAACCGAAACCGGGGCGTGGTTACCCGGTTCGGTCATTGTTAACAGGAATCCGATTCAAAAACTGGAATTGTATAGGCCAGTTCCGGATCTAATTCCTTGATCTCAAAAATCGTAGGACAGGCGATTTTAACTGCCGGTTTCAAAGTTAAAACCGACGATTTTTTTTTATTAAAAAATATGCTAGAACAAATGTTAAATATTTATTATAATTTTTAATATTCGCAACGAATGAGAAACGTTTTAAACCAAATGTTGTAAGTTTTAGCCACGTGAAATTTAATTTGATTGCTCTATATCGTAAAAGATACTTAAGCAACTTAATATTATTATTAATATTAAGTCCAAAACAATTATTATGAATAATAAGTCCAATTTCATTTCTATTTTTTCTCTTCTTTTTTTTTTTTGTAACTGAAATTGATAAATTATTTTTAATAAAAATTAAAAAAATTATCAAAAGATGAAAAAACTACTCTCTCTCTCTATCTCTCTCTCTCTATCTCTCTCTCTCAAATGTGTAATTCAACTAGAAAAGTACATGGTCATTGTAATTTGTAACGTTTAACTAAAAGAAAATAGTGTGTACGATTTAGCCTAATTTTTGAAAAGTCAGAAGGTCCGCAATTGTTAAGGTAACTGGAGCGAATTGTCTCTCTCAATTATTAATCGTATCAAAAGTAAAAGCAAGCCAAGCCCCATAATTAGAGATGTTACACGGGTTAGTTCTAGCGATTTTGGGTCGATTCTAAAGAGACTTGGGTTGAATGAATTAGTATTAAATGGGTAGGTAATATTGGAACCTAACTCTAACTTGCGGTCTTTGGGCTAAATACTACTATCGGGCTATAAGTAAAAAACTAAAAATTATACATTTAAATCTAAAATATTAAACTCGAACATATATAATATTTAAATTTAACATATAAAGTTTAAGTACTAATAATAAAAAAGTCATGCATAGTTTCTAATTACATTGCATTAACACAAATATAAAATTAAATATTTTATGATCTAAATATCAAAAAAAAATATAATAATATAAGCTAGCATTATATACCTACATAAAATGAAACTTTATTCTGAAATTACTCATATGGCTATAAGTCAGAGTTTTTAAAATTATATATTTAATCTAAAATTTTAAACTCGAGCATATATAATATTTAATTTTAACATTTAAAGTTAAACTATTCATTATAAAAAAAAAATATGCATAGTTTATAATCACATTGCATCAACAATATTATAAAATTAGATTTAGCATACAATTTAGAAATATAATTTATATCCTAAATAATCTAATCAAACTTCGTCGTGATATTTTCTTATTTAGAATAAAAATCGGAAAGCTGAATTATGTAATAAATCAAAAAAATAAAAAAAAGAATTTTGTAGAAACATAGCTTGTTTGATAAAGTTAAAGACTTAAAGTTGAGGGATATGTGAATTTTAAAAATATATTTACTAGTAATAGGTAATAAAAATAAATGTATAATATTAGAATTATATTTATGTTTTAAAAAATAAAAATAGCGAGCTAGCCCGGTTAACCTTCGGGCTAGCCCTAACGGGCTTAATTCAGTCAAAATGGTCCAACCAAAAAGGCCCGGATTTAAACGGGCCAAATAAATTCGGCCCTAACCCTCATTTTTTCCGTTTAAATGTTCCAGGTCAAAAGACCGTGGCTCGTTTAACATCTTTACTCATAAGCTTGATGCAGCGGTAAAGCATGAGGTGGATTTGATGGAGTATCCTTCGAACTTTCATGGGACTCTGAAAGATAATTAAGATTCATTTTGAGAGAAGTTGAAAGATTTAAAGGTCCCATTGTTCTCAGAATAAAGTGTTGTTACAAGTGCCAGTAACACTTGTACCAACTCGCAACGAATAAATATAAAAATACCAAGATAAAATTTGTCTATAAGTATAAAAATACTTGTAAACATGCCAGCAGGGCGAAATAATTCACTAGTTGAAGTATCATTTACGTAACTCACTTTGAACGACTCAATTAGTACGAAAACTATTAAAACTCCTATCTATGAGTAGATCTATACTTTGTAAAACAACTCGTCCAAAAAGTATTATTGACTATTCAGAACTTTTATGAAAATAAACGATGGACGAAAATCAAAGAAACAAAGACTCTCAATCTTGAAGGTGTTAAAGTAAAGTCGCATTAACACTTCGTATAACACTTCAATCTCTCGAATATCGAACTTTGTATCTTTGCGTAACTCGAACTCTCGTGTATATGCTCTCTCAATTGTAATTCTCGCGTACTTGATTATGTGAGGGACGACCTTCTTATATGTGCACTTCTTGAAGACTTCAAGTCCCTACAAAATAAGGAAAGAGAGACATAATAGAATTAAGATTCATAATCACATATAAGGTAGGACTCTAAAATCCACCCTTATCAATATGACCTAAAATATCTAAGAATAAGATCTTTCCATATTAATCAAATACTTGAGAGTCAAGTTTTAAAACAATCCTTTTATAAATCAACTTTCCGATTTAATAAATCCTACTACAAGAAGTAACCAAGAAAGGCAAAACACTAAAATTTGGAATATTCAAAAATAAAGAAAAATATTAAATATCGTGAAAAACACGGATCTAATGAAGTTTTGGAAGGAAGGATTAGTGGTTCAAGTCGAGCGTGTATTAGCTCGATCGCACACCCAAATTTACATATGGGGGCGAAGTAAATTAAAAGTAATAGTTTGTTAACAACATAGGTTGCGATTGGATATAATTTCATTTTGAACAAAAAAATAGTGTGAAGATTTTGCTAGGGAGAATAGATTTTTTTTTGGTGATGTGAATGGATATGAAATGAAAACATAATGATGAAAGAGGATGTGATATAGAAATAGTAAAATAATAATTGGATACTTGATAGTTAAAAATATGTGAGCGGATGAATAGTAAAATAATGGGAAAATTGTTGAATTTGGTTACGAAATCGGGTCTTGACCGATTTTGACCAAATATTTAAGTGGTTTCCATTAGTGAAAAATAGAATTAAAATATTGTTGTTAAAATTCAACTAAGTGAGTAGATGGGATAGCATTTGGAATTTCTTAAAACCAATTCTAGGTGAATGAGAAATTAATGCTAGAAGTTAGCCAATTAAAATTAGAAAATGGTATGGAAAATAAAAAAGGTGGGGAAGGAGAAAAACTCCATCCCACATAAGAGGAAAAACCAAAGTTTGCTCAATTTATAAATCCCAAGTAGGACAATTGGGTTTGGGCCCTTAGGGTACCAAAGTTTTTACAGGGGTGAGGACCTACATGCTTGTGAGTTTGATTCAAAATACGCACGCACGCGCACTTCCCGCCCGCCCGCCGACCGGGCCGAGCCCGGTCCGGTCGCGGCCTTGGGCCTGGTCTTAGGCGCCCTTATACTTTTTGGACCAAATTTATTTAAAATCCTTTAAAATTAATTAATTATTTTTTCATTAATTAAATAGTTATATCCAACAAGTGGGTGGTGCATGGACGCCAAGAATCTGGTGAGCTTGCGCACCTGCATGACGATGAGTAATATTAATCGCGCACAAGCAGTGTACGCAGACGCGCAAGTCTGAACGAATCGATGCACTGTTCGAGCAACCAGTGCATTTTTGGCTATAGACATGTTTTTCCGATCTAAAAGACATATCCTTTCCAATGTGCACCTTGATGCCTATAAATACAAGGCCCCTGGAGATGAAACGACACGAATAATCACCTAAAATCGAGTCATTGCATTACAACATATTGATATCATTTTCTTCAAAGCTTGAAAGCCTTATACACTTTAGTTTGTTGTAGTTTCGACTTTTGCAAGTCCGCTAAGTCGAAATAGTAAAAAAGTCGTTGTATCTTAGAGACGATCGAAACCGTAAGCACTTTGTATACAAGACGATTTCGTCTTGTGGAGACTATATTAAATACAAGTCTCGACTTAATCATCTCCTGTTTTTCCAAACACTTTAGCCATTTCTTGTAAACAATAAACTAGCCGCATACAACAATCGCAAGACGAAATCCTTTCTCTTTGTTTCTATGATGATGACATCCGTTTCGTTCACTCCAATGGTTGTTGCTCCCGCCACAATGAAAAACCGCAAAAGTTTTTGGCGTTGATTTCAAACGCCGCAACAAAAGATGCTCTTTTATCCGACTACTTTGGGTCCTGTCCCGTTTTCGAAGGAGGACTCCTCTACCGTTGGCGATGAAAAATCCGATAACCAAAGGAGGATCGTTGTGGATGCTTGGCATGACGGTGATTTCCTTTGTTAGAACTATGTTTTGAACGGGCAGGCGACACCCTCCGTACGTCATAGTTTGTTCAAAACGCCCAAAGAGTGGACTCTTTGGAGAAAAAAGTATAAGACAGAAGATGTCGGCACAAAGAAATTTATTGTCAAAGAATTTCGGATTATAAGATGGTTGACACCAATATAGTGATCATCCAAGTGTAAGAAATTTAGATCATACTTCACCACATAGTGTATGGAAGGGATGATTTCGAATGAGTCGTTCAAGTGGCTGCGATTATTGAAAAATTGCCACCATCGTGGAAAAATTTTAAGAACTACCTCAAGAACAAGCGGAAGGAAATGGGGCTTGAGAATTTGATAGTTTGACCGGATTGAGGAAAACAACCATGATTCCGATTGGAAATCGACAATTGTGGGGGTGTGACCATATTTTATGGAACACCAGTGGAGCTTCGTTGTATTTTTAAATGTAATGAGAAGGTGTTGCAAAAAGTATCGTAACACCAAAACCACAAATTGCATGAAGTGTTGCCCAAATTATTGTAACAAAGAGAGAGGTAGATACACATTAACAAATTACATCCAAAGTGTTACGGAAGATGTGATAACACCAAATGTTACACACCTTGTAAAAGGTATTGATGGAGTTGTTGGGACAAGGTTCTAACAAAATAAAAGAAAAGTGGCCGAGAGCCATAAAGGTTCTGGATAATCTTGTGTTTAACAAGATTACGAAGTTGGAAGGAAGCTTTACTTTAGCAAACCACATAAAGGATAATACTTTGAAGTGTGGGGGTGCTTTGGCTAAAGTAGAAGCACCCCAAGAAAATAAATTCAACATTCATGATATAAATGATGGTACGATCATTAATAAGAAATGTTGCATTTATAAAAGATGTCTTTTCTTGCAAAGGAAAGAGGTAAGTCTAGACGTATTCGTCGACGACACAATACCATTAGACATCTGATTTTGAATGGGGTTATTTCGGTTAACTACGTGAAGTCAAAGGAAAACCTTGCGAATCCGCTTGCAAAAGGAATAAATCGAGATCAACTGTATAAATTTTTAGGAAAATGGGTTTAAAATTCAAAAAATAAAGAATGTTCATACCGATAACCCAACCTTGTGAATTGGAGATCCCAAGACATTGGTTCAATGGGACAACTAAGTTGTGAATGCTCATTTGAATACTTGAAAAATATGTTAGCTCATTCCGAAACTTCCAAGAGAAATAAAAACCCTTGAATGTGGTAAGGTTAAGTTTAAGACTTTTAATGATTCCTATCTTGAAAGGTGGAGCATGGCAGATCTTCAAGAAGATCACCTTTTATATAAGTGAGAAGTAATGGCCGCTTCAAAGAAACACTTATGAATCTAAGATATGGTCCAAGGCCGAAATGGACACAATGTGAGAACAACAAGTGTTATAATTATTATTGTGTAAGTACTGTTGTCTCGGTTTATACAAACGGCTAAGTAGTTCAAGACATCGCATCATTAAGCAACTAGTAAATCCGATAGTATTTTACTAAGGAATGTTCAAAGCCACAAGCTACCTATCAGATGCAATAACAGTTCGCCGAGACTTTCAAGCGAATCTGCATACACGCATGCATTAATTTCATTCATGTGGGGGATTGTTGGAATTTGGTTAAGAAACTGGGTGTTGACCCAATTTTAACCAAATATTTAAGTGGTTTCTATTATTGAAAAATGGAATTAAATTATTTGTTAAAATTCTACTAAGTTAGTAGATGAGAATAGCATTTGGAATTTCTCAAAACCAATTTCGGGTGAATAAGAAATTAATGCTAGAAATTAGCCACTTAAAACTAGAAAATAGTATGGAAAATAGAAAATATGGGGAAGGAGAAAAGCTCCATCCCACATAGGAGGAAAAGCCTAAGTTTGCTCAATTTATAAATCCAAGTTGGACAATTTGGGCCCTCGGGGCACCAAATGTTTTAAAAGGGTAAGAACCTACATGCATGTGCGTTTAGTTCTAAACACACACGCGCTGAAGTGGCGGTGATCCGCGCCGCCATTGCCGCTGCCCGGCCCGGGCCGTTGGTCGCAGGCTTGGGCTTGGGCTTCAAGGCCCTTATACTTTTTGGACCAAATTTATTTAAAACCCTTTAAAATTAATTAATTAGTTTTTAATTAATTAAATAATTATTTCCAACAAATGGGTGGTGCGCGGATGAGGAGTTTGTGCAAGCACGTAGCGCGGCACAAGCAAAGACGATGCGTGAGTGCACCTCACGCGAAGCCACCACACGGACAATGAGTGATATTAATCGTGCGCGCAGTGTGCGCGGCGCGCTCAATCGACTGATGCACTTGTTCGAGCAACCAACCATGTGCATTTTTTGGATGTAGACATGTCATTTCGATCCAAAAGATATATCCGTTCCAACGGGCACCTTGATGCCTATAAATACAAGGCCCCTGCAGATGAAATCTGGTACAAAATAATCAGCCTAAAATCGAGTCATTGCATTAGAGCATATTGATATCATTTCCTTCAAAGCTTGAAAGCCTTATACACTTTAGTTCGTTGTAGTTTTGAATTTTGCAAGTGCTTCTAAGTAAAACAAAGTAAAGTTGTTGTTGTATCTTAGGGATGATCAGGAACCATAAGTACTTTGTATAATGGGCAATTTCGTATTGCGGAGACTGTATTAAATATATGCCTCGATTTAATCCTTTCGTATTTTTCCAAACACCTTAGCCATTTCTTGTAAACAGTAAACCACCAGTACAACAAAAATATGTAATAATAATTTTGTTACTTTTGTAAAGTGGACAGATGTGATTGGTGTAAGAAAAAGTGAGAGTGAATGACCAGTGTATTTTTTGAGAATTTTTGTTGACAATCACAATTTGAGTTAAAAAAATTTTCTAAGCGGAATGAAAATGAAAATTTTTGGTATCCAATTGCAACTATCCTTTGATAGTATAGTAGATATTCGATATCCAAAATCCTTGAAAAGTTTCTAATATCCTAAGATATGACCACCTTCATCTATTTGTACTTCATATCCCTATCCATCTTATCTTTGAAGAATGCATGGAAAAAAATTCTTAGTTGATTAATTGTTATTTACTTCAAGCTACAGAAGGCAATTCCAATGTTAGACTTTTGTGGTGGCTAGAAGTATCATATTAGGAACTAGGAACGTAGTTATAACTTAACAACTTTCTCATATTTGCACTAGAGGTGCCAATCGTGTCGTGTTTCGTTTCGCGGGTCATGTTCGACACGAGTATTCTGTGTCCGATACGAACACGACTGTTTAATAATTCGTGTCAAGATACACGATTACACTAACACATTGACTTAATGACATGGGTAACTCGACACGAAATACCTATATAATTTAAAGTTGATTACGAAAAAAATAAAGAAATGGAGAAAAACTACAAATAAAAAATACATTAAATTATTAGAAAATGCATTAAACAATTTGTCCATCATCATATAACAAACTAAAACATCACACAATATGAAAATAATATGTCACTATCAAATTAAATGGGTTAAATATGTCAATCGTGGTCGACACGCTGGTTGACTTTGACCGGTGTCATAGAATATTGTGGTAATCTTCAAGGAGATTGCGGTAATCTCCAAAGAGGTGTTGTAAGGTGATTTTGTAATAATTTTGGTAATTATTAATAAAAAATCTTGTTTCTTTTTGAAATCCATCCCGAAGATCTTTGGGGTGGTAGATGATTAGGCCCTAGGTGGGTTGAACCTCTATAAATCGATGTGTGTTATTTACTTCCCGCATTTCCTTTCTTGTCTTTGCTTATTACATTCGAAAAAGGGCATAATTCGGAAAATCGGCATAATCTATTCACCCCCCTCTAGATTATCGTAGCCACTTGGACTAACAGGGATATTGTCATTCCTAAATCCAATAGGTTGAGTTCATAAGACTATTATAGAAAAATATACATGTAACAGTATAAAACAGGGGGTTAACAAATATACACATCGTGCATTGCACAGTAAAAGACTAGTTTAATGTAACACTTAGAAAAAAATGTCACTAAAAGCTATTAAAAGTGATACTTTAGATTATAGGTAGCCCAAACAAGTGCATCACCACAAAAAATGCTACCTAGAGCCTATAATAATTTTTTATATACTATTTCGTTCGTAATTTTGGCCCTATTAGTCAAATTAAATAAATTTTTCGATTTTGTACGTGTTTTCTTTTCATAATTAGGAATAATGCATGTAGAACTCGTATTTGGATTTTGACACGGATTCATAATTCTAAAAATCTTCTATCATTAAGAAATATATAGCATAAATAATGTTAAATAAACTCAACTCATAAGTATATAAAACATAGGTTCCGATATCATTTTTACTTGATGAACTACGCGAGCGAGAGGGGGTCAGTCACTGATTGCTGAGCTGAGGAGATCCCCCGATACATCGAATATTTTGCTACGAAGGGCATTCTAGGAATAAGTGAAATACTGAAATAGCCCTCACGACCAAATTTGCATCAACTTAAAATTTATAGGACCAAAATTGCTCAAATCCAGAACGTATATGACCAAAACTGCAGAAAAGGCATAAGATACAATATTCAAATTACAATTTCAAAAATTACACGACTAATATTACAACACTCCATAGATGCATGACTAATTATACATGTTTCCCTTTATAAAAAGAAGGCAATATAAAAAAAGCAAGAGAAGAAGGAAAACACACACACAAAGCATGATATCACACGGTCCCATTTTTGCTCATAATGCAGCATACTCGGTAACCTCCGATGGAGCATTTACAATTGCAACTACACACACATCCCTGCAATTTTCTATGGTACTTCTCGTTGGAAATCGATTTCTTGAAAACGGCATCATTCGATTGAACATCTAAGACGTACGTATTATTTGGCTCATAATAATTAGCATTTGACGAAACATTAGAGAATGGACTGGTCAAGTAGCACCAAATTAGTACGGATCCCATCAGAACTTCGAACAATATTGACACTATGCTACTCTTAGACATGATCGATGGCTTAGATTTTCATGAATTTTGTGGGGTTTATATAGGCTAGGAGTGAATATTAATTTTGTCAATAAACTATGTAAGGCACAATAAATTGTCTATTTGGCTTGGCATAAAACACAATGTTATGTATTGTCCTGTTTTCGGTTGTTATATTGCATCCTTAAAGTTTTTGAGAAAATTCTTTATTAGTTACAATATGTAAAGACAAGGGAATGGGGACTTGGGGCCGCCTAATTGGAATCGTCCTTGATCTGATATTTATTATTGACTTAAACATGGATTTTAGACCCTTTTAAGATCTTAATTATGTTTTGGGATAATTACAAAAAAAACTCCCCGAGGTTCGAGCTAATTACAAAAAAACTGAGATTTTTGGAAATTACCAAATAAAACCTTTAGATTTGATTCATTTTACATTTTCACTCTTGATCATATGGAAAAATATTTCAAAAGCTTCTCTTACGTTTATCAAATTATTATATTTATCCCATTAAATTTAAGACACGGTCAAACTTCAAGGGTCTTTTTTGTAAATTTCAAAAATATTTTGATTTTTCTGTAATTAGTCCAAACCTTAGGGGGCATTTTGTAATTATCCCTTATGTTTTGGACATAGCAACATCTCTGCAACGATATGAGATCATCAAGTTTTAAAGGGACTGTTACAAAAACTATCCCTGAGGTTTAGCCTAATTACAAAAGGCTTCAGTTATCTCTCAAAGTTACAAATATCCTTTTGAGATTTGTATTTACATAACAAATGCCCCTCTTTTAAAACAAAGGGTGCAACTTTGTAAGCTATAGGTATTTGTGATTTTAAGAAATAATTGGGATTTTTTTGTAATTAGGCTAAATTTCATGGGTAGTTTTGTAATTAATCCTTTTATTATTCAAGGGATCTGTTAAATCTTTTGCAAACTTTTGGCAACTTTTTTCATAGCTAGGCTAGGTGTAACTCTGCCCTTGGTCATGGTCATTTAGATGCTACACAGACTAGACAATATCCCAAGTATGGCAAAAATGTTTTTTTTAGTCCACTAAGTGGACGACTTGAGAGATTTAGTCCACACTTTTAAATTTTTTGAAATTAGTCCACTAAGTGGCAAAAATTCGGATTTTTAGTCCAGTGACTGCAATAGCAGTCACAATCCTATGTGGAATTTTTTTCTTTTTGCTTTTTTTTTTTTGCCTCAAAATATGAATTGTTTTTGTTGATGTGGAAGTTTGGAGGGAAATAAATATTATTTTCAATGTAAATTAGGTAAAAATATAATATTCATTATGAATAAAATAAAAATAATTGAGAACATATTAAATTATTTGTTAATTTGAAAAATGAAAAATAATTTTAAAAATCCATGAAAAACAAAAATAATGTTAATATTTAAATTATTTGTTAATTTGAAAAACGGAAAAATAATTTTAAAAATCCATGAAATACAAAAATAATGTTAATATTTAAATTATTTGTTAATTTGAAAAATGGAAAAATAATTTCAAAAAATCCATGAAAAACAAAAATAATGTTAATAAAATTTAAGATATTTTAATTGGAGAAATATATTCGAAATTATAAAATAAAAAATTATTTATATCATATGTTTAAATTATAAATTATTTAATTGTATAAATAACATTTTATATTTACAATTAAAGAGAAATAATTAAATTGTTTTTATACAGTTTTTTAAAATTTAAATATCTTTTATGCATACTTTTTGTAATTAAATAATTTTTGTACAGTTTTTTAAAATTTACATAGTTTTTTATACTGTTTTTTTATAATTCAATGTTTTTTATACAGCTTTTTTAAAAAATTATTGAAAAATAAGAATAGTGTTAATAAATTTTAAATATTTTGAATATATTTATTAAATCAAAATATTTAAATTATATTAACATTATTCATTTTTCATCAAATTTTTTAAAAAAAAAAATATTTTGTGTTTTTCGACTAATAAAAAAATATATTCCGCAAATTATTTTTATTTTATTCATAATGAATATTATATTTTTACTTAATTTACATTGAAAATAATATTTTTCCCTCCAAAATGCCACATCAACAAAAACAATTCATATTTTGAGGCAAGAAAAAAACAAAAAGAAAAAAATTCCACATAGGATTGTGACCGCTATTGCAGTCACCGGACTAAAAATCCGAATTTTTGCCACTTAGTGGACTAATTTCAAAAAATTTAAAAGTGTGGACTAAATCTCTCAAGTCATCCACTTAGTGGACTAAAAAACATTTTTGCCCCCAAGTATTTGCACGCTTAAGAAAGGCACTTGGATTTTACCCTTAGTCACAAAGACCTACTTATTTCACTAGTCCTGAATGAGTGGATATTGAAGCCGAACAATCAACAATTTCGATCAAATGTACAAGGGAGATGATAATTAACAATATAATCATGGTAATTAATTAAGCGATCCAAAAACTTAGGGAATAATTGGTTATATTTTGAGTATTTTGAGAAAGTGTTTTGAGAGAATAAACTTACTTAAAATACAATATATTATCAAACTAAATAATATTTCTTCTACCGAAGCTGAGTATAGAGCCATGACTTTTGTTGCCAACGAGTTGGTTTGGCTTCGCCAGCTTTTACATGATTTCCAGAAGCTTTGTTTTATACTGTAATAGCCAAGCAGGGGTGCGTGGATGCAGTGGATGCTCCCCTGGCCCAGGGCACAACCCAAATTGTGGGGAAAAATAAACATATATATAGGCACAAAACAATTGCTTTAGAAAACTTTATATATTTGGCTATTGGAAAAAAATAATTGGGTTAAGGGTAGTCGGGCATGCTAGCTAAGTATATGTTAGTTGGGATGATAGTTAACCATCTTCAATAAACCAACATGTGGCGTCAATAATCATAACGGATTCCTCATAAAATAATCAATCATATAAGTTACAACACTAGCACGTTTGCAAGACAAAAGTACCACAAAAACCAAAAACACAAGATAATAAGGGTAAAACCAAAAAACCACGAGTTTGTAGCTAAAGTGGTATCGTTCATCCTTTATAAGGGTATTGACCAGGTTTTGAACCATGTATCTTTCAGTTTCTTTGAAATTTATCCTCTCTCCTACAACCACTACTCCCAACTTATTAAAAAAAAAAGAAAAAAACCAAAAAAAAAAAACACACACACATACACACACAGTGAGAGTATGAGATCACGCAGTCCCATTTTTGGTCATTATCCCACAGCAAAATGGGCATGTTCTAATTGAACAAGCGCAACCGCAGCCACACACACATCCCTGCAGTTTTCTATGGTACTTCTCCACCATCAAACCATCATCCTCCATCATTAATCCACCAATCGATTTCTTGAAAACGATATCGTTCGATCGAACATCATCTACGACACGATCGTAGTTAGCATTCGACGAAACAATGTTAGAGAATGGACTAGTGGTCACGTAGCACCAAATTAGTGCAAATCCCATCATAAATGCGAATAATATTGATATTACACTATTCTTAGACATGATTCCTTACTTTAAGTTTTGAAGTGATAAGTTTCATGGATTTTGTGGGGTTTATATAGGGTAAGAGTAAATATTTTTATCAGTATGATACAATAATTAGAGGTGGTATATTCTAAATAAGTTGTCTCAGTCAAAACAATTAATTATGTATTTGGCTTGGCATAAAACAACCTTATTTATTGTCCTATTTTCGGTTTTTATGTTGCATTTTTTAAGTTTTAAGATATTTTTTATTGGTTAAATGTAGTTCAAATATGTAAAGACAAAGGGATGGACAGTTCTGGCCGCCTAATCGGAATCCCCCTTGCTCTTTAAGCAAAACGATGCTTAAAGAATTTCTTTAATCCAACTTTTCATCAATTAAACATTCGATTTTGTATTTGTAACTTTTAGCTATAAATAACACACATTGCGTTTCCAAAAGCGATGTTGAAGCCAAACAATTAGGGGTGTCAATTTCGGTCATTGGATCGGGTTCGTATTTTGTTTTGGGTTATGCTCAAAATAGATCAAAAAATTAAGTACAAGATAAATCAAATATGTTTTAAACAAACTGGTAACTTCGTATCAGATTCGTGTTAGTCGTGTTTGTGTTCGGGTCGTGTTCATGTTTCTCTGGTCAGTAACTTCAGGTCAAATACGTGTTGAGTTTTCATGTACCGGTCAGAGATTGACACCCCTACAAACAATCACTAAATTTTCCAAAGGGATAACTACACAAAGTCCCCCAAATGTTTGACTAATTACAGGGGGAACAAGACATTTTTTAAAATTACGAAAAATCCCTTGAGTTTTAATTGTGTCTTAAATTTAAGTGATAATTGCTTAAATTGCACAAAACAAATACACAAAACTCTTTTTTATCACTTTCCTATTAAAAACTCTTTCAATTCTTACACAAAAATGAGATGCTTTTACTTCTTTGCCCTTACTTAACCCAACCCCATAGTTAACTTTGTTCTATCTATCTCTTCAACACACATTTATTTTCATTTATTATTTTAAAATTGTATATATACCATGAAATTATATATACCGTGAAACTAAGTTTATATTACCGTGATGTTAGTATAATATCGTGATTCTACATATATAACGTGAAATTACATATTGCCGTGAAATTATGCATATCGTGATTTGATTAAGCATAATAATGTGAAATTAAATATGTACCGTGAAATTATGTATATTGTGATTGATGTGTGTAGTATATACGTGCATTTTGGGGCTTAAAATGGTATATAATTGATGCATTTGCATGCATATTTAGTATATTTTTACTTGGTTTCCTTAAAAGGGCATGATACTGCGTATTCTTGTAATTCTTACAGGAATCGGAGCTTAAAATGAAGAAATATCAGTTGGAATGCCCGGCTAAGATTGACGAATGCGAAGAGAAGATCAAAACGACGAAAGAAATGGACAAAACCACTTCACACGGTCGGACCGTGTGGTGTCACACGACCGTGTGGAAATGCCGGTGTGAAACCACACAACCGTGTGAAGTTGGGCAAAAACAGGGGACGAAATGAGGGCCACACGGCCAGGCCGTGTGGACTCACACGGGCGTGTGAGAAAGGGCATGCATCGCACGGCCAGGCCGTGTGAAGAAGGCCGAGACCAAGACACACGGCCAGGCCGTGTGGGACTCGCCAAGACGTATTTTTCGGTGTTTTCTTCCCGTTCCAACTCTACAAGTGATCTCTGTCTAAGCATCTATAAAAGGGATCCAAGGCTTGCACGAAAATATACAATTTCATCATTGTGAAAACACATCAAATAATACAGAACGCAAAAATCGAAGATCTTCTGAGCAAAAAAGGCTAGGTCGCAAAGAACACCACAAAGCTTTCGCATCTACGGGAGCACAAGATCTTCGCAGGTTTGAAAGGAGAATCCATCCTGACAAGAAGAGGTTTTCTTTCTATGTCTAAGAACTCTTATATGTGCTTAAACGATGTCATAATATTGATTCGAATTTGTCTATGAGTTTGTAATCAATGTTTGACATATCTTTCGGATCTTAGGGGCATAATCGAAACTGTGGATTCATGTTAAATATGATTATTTATTTTCTTAATTAATTCATGTTTTCTATTTATGAATTCGAGTGCTTATTTATAATTACTTTTATTTGCCGGGAATAATTTGCATATATACTTGTTAGTCCATAATTCGGGAGATGAGTTCTAACAAGATGAAAATCGAATTCAGACATAACAGGGTAATGTATCGGGAGACTACTTCTGTTTGTGGGGAGTATTTCAATTCAAAGATATTTTTGGAAATAATAGTTGTGATGGATCGGAGACCTTAATTATTATTAATCTACTGTTTATGCGTCACCCGGGAGGGGGAATAAACTATTTTAGGAATTGAACTCATAGAATTGCATGAATTGGTTTTTAAAACTTTATTTGCATTTAATATTGAAGAAATATGTTGAGATTTTGTGCCTAAGGTTGCTCCTATAGATGTTGAAAATACTTGTGGGGTTCGCAAATTTATTTCTTTTAATTATTTATTTTCAATTTTTTTTAGATAAAATTACTCAATATTCGGTCGCTTCAATAAAATTGGAATACGATGTTATTATAGCCTAAGTGTTTCGAATATTAATCCTTGAGGAATACGACCTTGATTGCCATTATTCTATAACTACACTATACACTTGCAGTTGTATGAACCAAAATATTTTTGGCGAACAGTGATAAATAAAAAGTAGGTGGACTACTTTTTTTAAAAACATGTCTAATATCTAGATTGTCATTATTTATTATTTGTTCATTACGATTTTTGAAGATGAATTGACGAAATTTGGTAGTTCGATATGGTGGACATTGATAAGTAATAGCGGAGGGATGGGGCAACCTGGGGTCCCCTTTTTTTTAAAAATAAAATAATACTATTTTAAAAAAATATATATTTGAGTTAGGATTTATATATATTTTTAGGGTTTTTCTTTTATTCTGCCCACTCAATTCTTGTGTATTGGCATACCCCTATATTTTTCTTAGCTCCGTCATTGTTAGAAATGACTCGAATATGGGAGCGGAGAAGACGGGATATTAGTTATTCTTGATAGAGAGAATTATTTTTTCGACCTCATAGAGACTGTGCACGATAAGCACAATTAATTTATCCGTAAGCCACAAGTACACTAAAGATTAAAAACCAATTATAAATAATTCATTATAATAAATAACCAAACATTCTGTAAATAAGAATGAAATCATGGTCTTTACACTAATTCTAAACAATAAACACTTATTGTTTAAAGTTAGAAACTTGAAAACAGTTCAATACAATTGCAATCAATCAGTTCATTCTAATAGATAACCAAATATTATACTGATAAAAAATATAATTATAAGTAATCTAACTAACCATAAAAAACACTATTCTTGATGAAAAAATAAACACTAATGGTTTAAATTTAAAAAAATTGAAAACAATTCAATAGTACAAATGCAAACAATTCATTCTAATAAATAATCAAATATCATGCAAATGAAAAATGTGATAGTTTTCTAACTCCCTAAAAAGTTCTATTCTTAAAGAAAAATCAAAGAGAATAATTATTTCATGGTATGGTATAGTAATAATTTAGACTTTCAGGTATATTATTAAATTTTACTATTTGGTATAACAATTAGTATGACTACCCGACATTGTTAATAGTTTTGACTTCCCGGTATAATAATTATTATGACTTCACAGTATATTAATCAGTATGACTTCCTGATATGGTATATTTATCAGTTTGACTTCATGGTATAACAATTAGTATGAATTCACGGTATATTAATCAATATAACTTCTCGGTATACTAAGTAGTATGACTTTCTCATATATTAAACGGTTTGACTTCATGGTATAACAATTTGTATGATTTCATGTTATATTAATCAATATGACTTCCCGATATAAAACTCAATATGACTTCTCGTTATTTTAATCAATATGGCTTCACGGTAAGACAATTGACCAAGTCAAAGTGTGGTTAAGTTATAGAGTATGGTTAGATAAGTGTAGAAAATAGTTTTTTAAAAAGTGTGAGTAAACAAGAGTTTTTATTATTTAAAAAGTGTACTTTGAAATTCCTCCCTAAATTTAATGGGGTAAATCAGTAAATGTAATATTTTGATGAACGTAAAGGGAGTTTTTAAAATGTTTTTTGCTAATGAATGGAGAAAATATAAGACGGATCAAACCTAAATGGGGTTTTTTTGTGACCATTTCCAAAAATCTCTGGGTTTTTTGAAATTAGCCCAAACCTCAGGGGCTTTTTTGTAATTAACACTTCATCAAAAGACGTGTTTAAACTTTACGCATCGAATTAGCCGGTAAAGCATATAGGCAAGGCCAAAAAAACACTATATCGAACTTCCTGTTGGATCTGATCCTTGGTCTATCTGTAACTAATTAAATACTCAGAAAATTCTAAATTTTAGTTTACACAAGCTACAACAAGTATCACAATGCTAAGTCTCAAAAGGGCCTAACCTTAATATCACAGGTTCGAACAAGAGGATAGTAAATTACATAAAAACTGTCTAAAGTTTCTAGTCATATATAACTATCCTATTAATATACAAAAATGACAAAGCAGTCCCACTCCACCACCACCAACTCACTGGCGGTGTACAGGGGGTGTTGGGCCGTTGGCGGCTGATGGCTTTGCCCATAGAACCCAACACCCATCATGAAATGAACCTAGATTTTCTATAGAACACCCATCAGCTAAGTCTTTTGGTCCTGATTTTTTAGCTTATATATTAGAAACTTATATATTAGAACATGATCCTAGAACTATTCAAGAAGTTTTGTATAGTGCAAAAGCTCTTTTCTGGAAAGAAACTGTCAATAATAAAATAGATTCCAGCATGCAAAATAATACTTGGGAGTTGGTTGATCTCCCAAAGGTTGCAAACCTTTAGGAGGCAAATGGATTCAAAAATAAAGTACAAAATAGATGGATCTATAGACAAGTACAAAGCACGATTGGTAGCCAAAGGGTTTAAACAAAAGGACTTATATGACTTATTTGATACATATTCTCCTGTTACGAGGATCACACCCATTCGTGTTCTTATTGTTATTGCAGCTTTGCATAACCTTAAGATACATCAAATGGATGTGAAGATTGTTTTCTTGAATGGTGAGCTAGAAGAGGAGATTTGTATGGAATAATCTGTGGGATTCGTTGCACCCGGATAAGAGAAAAAGATGTGTAACTTGTTAAGTTACTTTATAGACTAAAACAAGCACCTAAACAATTGCATGAGAAGTTTGAATCAACTATGAAGTCAAATGGTTTCAAAATCAAAGAATGTGATTTGTGTGTCTACATTAAAGATAATACAAATGATTATGTCATTGTATGTCTTTTGTTAGATGATATATTAATTATGGAAAATAATCATGATTTAATCATGAACACTAAGAATATGCTAAAGAATAACTTTGACATGAAAGATATGAGATTATCCGATAACTATAGATCGGATTAAAATCTCTAGAACCTCAAATGGAATTGCCTTGTCATAATCCCACTATGTCGAAAGTGTATTTAGAAAGTTTAATGCTTTCGAAAGTCCTTCGGCTAATATACATATAGATCTAAGTCTATACTTGTCCAATAATAGAGGAGAACCAGATTCTCAACTGGAATATGCACGAATAATTGGCAGTCTGTTGTACTTAACAAATTGTACACGTCCAGATATTTCATATTCAATGAGCAAACTAAGTAGGTTCACAAATAACCCTAATAATGGTCACTGGAAAGCCTTAACAAGAGTATTTAGATACTTAACGTATACCAAGAATCATGGAATACTTTATACAAGATATCCAGTAGTATTAGAAGGATATTGGGATGCCAATTGGATATCAGATACAAAAGACTCCAAATCCACAAGTATCTATATGTTCACAATAGGTGGAGGAGCGGTGTCATGGAAATCTTCTAAGCAAACGTGTATAGCTCGATCCACTATAGAATTGGAAATCTTCTAAGCAAACGTGTATAGCTCGATCCACTATAGAATCCGAGTTTATTGCTTTAGACAAAGCCGGGGAAGAAGTTGAATGACTTAGAAACTTCTTAGAAGATATTCCTTATTGGAATAACCTGTGTTAGCTGTATTGATATATTACGATAGTCAATCAGCAATTGGAATGGCAAAAAATAGTATGTATCATGGTAAATCGAGACATATTAAAACATAGTACCATTAGATAACTAAACTCGAATAGAGTTATTTCGGTTGAGTATTTAAAGTCAAAGAAAAACCTAGTGGATTCATTAACAAAAAGAATAAATCGAGATGAAATGTATAAGTTCTTAAGGGGAATGGGTTTAAAATCCACAAAATAAGAATATTCATAGCGGTCCCAAGACCTTAATTCAATGGGACAACTAAGTTATAAATGTTCATATAAACACTTAGAAAATGTATTCAGCTTGTTCCCAGAACTTCCAAGTGCAAACCTGTAGAATGTGGTGAGATTAAGTTTAGAATTTTAATGATTCCTATAGGAAAGGTGGAGTATGACAGGATACTCTTCAATAGAAGATCATCTATATGAGTGAGAAGTAATGATCGCTTCAAAAAAATATTATAAATCTAAGATATGATCCAGGGCCAAAATGGACACAACATGAGAACAATAAGTGTTAGAATTATTATTGTGTAAATATTATTATCTCGGTTTATACAAATAGTTGAGTAGTTCAAAACATCGCGTCACTAAGTAGCTAGTAAATCCGATAGTATTTACTGAGGAAGGTTCAAAGCCACAAGTTATTTATATAACTTGATGCAATAATAGTTCGCCGAGACTTTTAAGCGAATATGCATACATACATTAATTTCATTCATGTGAGGGGTTGTTGGAATTTGGTTTTGAAAATATGAGTTTTGACCCATATTTGAACAAATATTTAAGTGGTTTCCATTCATGGAAAATATAAATAAAATAGATAATCAAATTCTACTAAGTGAGTAGATGAGATTAGCATTTAAAATTTTTCAAAACCAATTTCGGATGGACAAAAAATTAATGCAACAAGTTGGTCACTTAAACCAAGAAAAATGATATGAAAATTGGAAAAAGTGGGGGTGGAGTGGAAGTCCTTCCCACATAAGATATAAAGTCAAAATGAGCTCACTTTATCAAGTCTAAGTTTGAGTAATGGGTTTGGGTCCTTGGGCACCAATGTTTTTAAATGAAGTAGGACCTACATGTTTGTGGGTTTGGTTGAAAATATACATGTTTGCAGCCATCGTCGATCGGCTCGACTCTGGCTCCGGTCGTAGGTCTCGGGCTTGGGACTCAAAGCCTATATATTTTTTGGACAACATTTATTTAAATTCCTTTAAAAAAAGTACTCAATTTGGACCCATGCGCGGGTTGTGCGCATCTACACAACCAGTGTACGGTCGCGCATCTCGTGCATGGTAAAGAATGTTGATGAGAAAGTTTTTAACAAAGACGCTGCACCCTGGGACACACCTGCGTGCGTGGTCGCGCGATGGATAGGTAGTCATGCATGTCTAGACTAGTGCGTCTGTTGGAGCTAACAGATGCATTTTTTGGCTATTGGACATGTCTTTTCGAGCCAAAAATCATGTCGATTTTCATAAGCACGTAGATGCTTATAAATATCATCCCCTCATGATTGAAATAAGAACTTTAACTAAGAGATAAAATCCGAAACCACTTTGCATTAATTAACATATTTATTTTTTTGTTCGTTCAAAGCTTGAAAGTTAGAACACTTATTTAGTTTGTTGGTTCTTAAGTTTTGTAAGTGCTACTAACTTAAGAACTAAGTCGTTGTATCTTAGAGACGATTTTCGCACCCTTAACAACACTACATACGGGGCAATTTTATCTTGCGGAGATAGAACCGAGTTCTATCCTCGATTTCTTTTTTTGTCCTATTTTTTCAGCCATTTTCTTGAAAAGCAGTACCATATAACAACAAATCCATCATACGCAGCATGTTTGCAAGATAAAAAGTACAAACAAGTTTTTATTTAAAAAAAAGCAAGAAAAGAAGGAAAACACACAGAGAGAGAGAGAGAGAGAGAGAGCCACTCAAGAACCATTTGTGGAGAAAAGACGACAAATTGAGGAATTAGTCAGAAGAGAAGAAACTCTCGCTCCCGAGGGACCGAATCCCCAATCTATCATGACATCGAGGTTATGCTATATATTTGGAGAAAATGGAAGTTGTTTTTGAGTCGCCAACAGTTTTAGAGGCCCGAATTGATTGAAGAAGAAGAGTGGCTTCTTGCGTTTCAAACGTGCCTCTGTTACTCAAGCTCATGATGAAGTATATGCCAAAGACGATACATTTTGAAAAAAACAGGGAAGAGAAGAAGAATGATATGGCCAAAGGAAAAATCACAGTTGAGACCCACATGTGTCTTTTGAGGGAATTAGCTAGGCTCATCCCTAACTACAACATTGGTGAGGAAGAAATCAAATGAGTTGATGTAGTGGAGGCTGCACAGCAAAGACAAGCACTCTGAGAATCTCGTGAGATGTTTGAGAGGGCTCAGTTATCTGGGGTTGGGGAACCATCATCCCCCACCCTTATCATTGAAGGTGTGGTGAGAGACACAACTACTCTCTCATCACCAACTCACTCTCACGAGGAAGTTGAAGATAAGGGGAATGGAGATGAAGTTGGTATGGAAGTAGTGAATTTGGATGAAGATATGCAAGAGGGGAACCCAGTTGAGCCACACACTAAAACTGTTGTTGGGACAGCAGAGAGCGAATTGGCTGAGTATTCAAGAGAAACAGTCAAATCCCCAGTGTTAGTTGACCCTAGCTTAATTCAACATCAGTCAGCTAGTGAGCCAGCTGAGGGGTAAATTGGGCACACTACAACCATGTGGGAGACAGTTGTAGGGGAAGAAGAATAACCTCTAAAGTTTGTAGGCGATGGTGAGAGCGTTGTTGAAGAAGGAAATGTAAAGTCCAGTAAAGTTGCAGTGGTTGAGACTTCTACAGCTGAGGCACAAGAAGTGGAAATGTAGGCCCATGAAGTTTCAGCAGTTGAGACTGCTGAGACAGAGGCACGGGTTGGAAGTTCTATGAAGGCCACTTGATTGAGATTG
The DNA here is from genome assembly GCA_016081115.2 of Rehmannia glutinosa. Taxonomy (NCBI): domain Eukaryota; kingdom Viridiplantae; phylum Streptophyta; class Magnoliopsida; order Lamiales; family Orobanchaceae; genus Rehmannia; species Rehmannia glutinosa. The sequence goes on from JABTTQ020001906.1 coordinate 211,412, forward strand.
TTGTCGTTAGTAAAAATGCAATCCTAGTAGTTTAGACTCATCGAGGATGCCACCATGATAGAAGTCTCAACCGCCGTTAAGACTACTACAAGGATTGATCAAGACTCATTAGCGATTGAGACCGTTAGGGGAACGTTGAAGTGATTTGGTGATGCGCAGATAATTATCCTGAATATGAATCGTTGAGCCAATGATCATAGATGCACCGACAGAGATTAATTAAGAGGAAGAATATTCATGCATAGATGAAGAAATGGAAGCCAGTGAATCGACTAAATCTAACAAAGAGGCCAATGATCCATAGGATACTTTGAAATACACCAGAATGAGGTTTGTGTTGGTTTACCCCTTTCCTCAACTAGCTCAATCTCCCGAAAATGAGGCTGTTGAAATAGCTGATGCAAGGTTAACTCAAAAGGAAGTTCAAATTGTTGCCAGTAAAGTTGTTAAGACAGTTGACGTGCAGTGAGCTCAGTAGGCTACCACAATTGCATCTATCGATGAAGCTTTTTCAGCTGAGGCACAAAAGGAAATACAAATAGAGACGGGGAGGACACAAACAGGGACGCTGATTTTTGCCCTAGAAAGCAAAGAAAAGAGCAATCTTCCACCAGAGATTCAGAGAGATCAATCAAGACCGCAACCACACCTTCGAGGATTGAAGATAGATCGAGAGATCGTCATCATCCCCGAGTTCACTCACTCCATAGTATTTTTATCATTCGATTAGTAGACATGAACATGAATAATTTGTCTATGAATTATTTCTTTTCTATGTCTGGCTAAACACTTTGTGATTACCGGGTTTGGGAGTAGGTTAATGGATACTTTTGTTTGATGATTCATTGCAATCAAAGTTAATGTTTTCCAACTCTACACAAGTACTTTGCTTTAATTCTTGTTTTATCAAAAAGCTATCTGTTTAACTTGTTTTGATATATTGATTCTTGATTCGAACAGATGAGTTTCAATATTAGATCTATGAGTACTTGACATGAATATCTTGCATGATTGATAAGTGCGTGAATATTCGTGAGGCCTTTTAATCTTTTGATCTTTTAGGAGTTGGATATCTCATGTTGAGTAGAGATGCCAGCATAGATATTCCAATCAACGCTTTTACATGCATCTCGAGAGAGAGGGTAAATTACTTTTGTGATTGGTCTATAGAGAAGAATACGTTTAACTTTGGTTTGATAAATCTGATAATAAAAGGGGATATTAACTGAAACCACAACCCAGGAATCCATTCTTTCATACTTGATCTTTTAATCCACTATTTGCTTTGTTATTCTAAGATAATTTCTGCTTTAGTGTTAATAAAACCAATCCATCTCGAATTCGATAGTCTAGATAAAAATAAGGCTACTATAATCCAGTAATTAGTACATTAATTTATTAGTCCCTGTGGATTCGACCTTGCTAACCCTATTCTATAAACTGCACCGTACACTTGCGGTGAAGCTAAAAAATAAGGCGAACAAGCTCTCCACCAAAAAGACTAAGTGGAATCATGGCCATTAATCCTTTAAAAGAAGATGCGCCATATTGGATGCGTCTTAGCGAAGCTCAGCGCAGAAAAGATGAGCGTAAAGCCAGTGAATTGGCACGAAAATATGAGATGGAGGAACTGCGGCTTAGAAAGATAGAAGAAGATGAGAGAATGAAAGTTGATGAAGAAAGAAGGATAAAACGAGATGAAGAAGAAAGAAAAAGGAGAGTTGATGAAGAGAAATGGAGACGAAGACAACAAATGAGATGAGAAGATAGCTGTCAGAAAATTTTGTTTTGTATTTTTACAATGTACTTGTAATATGCAGAAAATAATGTAAGTGATGAATGTTCATGAATAAAATTGATACATTTATTTTCAATTATTTAATTTTCAACACATGATGTTGTAGAAAAGTTTTGGCCTAATCAAAAAGGGGAAAATTGTTAGGAAATTTATTTTATAGATTTTGATGATGCTTAGAAAATTTTGTATTAGAAAGTTGGCACCCCAATTCTGTATATAATTTCTACTTTGTAATACTTAGATAAATTAATAGAGTCAATAGCAGCTAAGTAGAAGTATGCAGAAGACTTGGTGAAGAATGCAGAGAAGAATCAACCGAGTCACAACTGAGTGGATCAGAAGAGCTTCAGTCAAGTACGTAAGCTAAGTCTTTCAGAAGACTTACAACAAAGTCAATCAAGGAATGAAAGAGATGACTCAACTCAAGGGGTAAATCATCTGAAAGACTTAGAGACAACTGGAGAAGTCCATTGTGTTGAAAGTCAAAGACTTGCCTGTTTTGGTAATAGAGACATACATGCAAACTTAAAGCTTCCTTTGAAAGAATGCAAGAAACTTGAGCCATCGAGAAGCCCGCAAAATTTTGAACCATTTCATGAGCACGCAAGTACTAAATTCAAAGGATGCGTCAACATCAAAGTTGCATAAACAAGACAAGACGATGAACAAAAGTAAGAGTGCGAATTTTATTTATCTCTTCAAAGGACAAAATTTGAACTCCTAGTATAAAAGGCTGAGGAATTTTCAAAGAGAAAAGAGAGAGCAATTATTCAAGTAATACATGAGTAACTTACAAGCATTCAAGCAATATCGCAAATACTTTCTCACGCAAAAATTCATGCATCCTCGAGCCTACATCGAAAGACAATTTATCCAACACATTCACGTAGAAGATAGAAGTTGTTCTTCAAAGTTGAAGAGGAAAACATTTGATAAGCAAAGGGGTCTATATTTCCAAGAACTGAAGGAAGGTTGCATGATCAATTCTAGAAGATTTGAAGAGCTGAAGTAATGAGGTAACTGCCTGCGAAAAGCTGAGTCCCGAAGTGTAGATGGCTGTGTAATCAAAGCTAACTTAGACTGTTGTACTTTTGTAACAAAGTTACAGTTACATTAGTGGATTCCTCCTAGAGTAAGAGAAGAGTGGAGTAGAAAAATTACCTCATCCTCGAACCACTATAAATCTGTGTTATTTAAATTTTGCATTTAATTTTTGCAAATTTATTTACTTGTTATATTTGCTATAAAACTGATAATAATCAATCCAAAAAGTATAAGTGTTGATAAACCAAGTTTAAAAAGGTGTAAGGTTTCCGCTGTAAAAAAATCAAGAAAACTGATTTTCTAAAGGTTAAACTTCATTCGGCTGAGTTACTCTATCAACAGCTCTTTCAGAGTCTGTTGAGTGGTTAACTCTTCTGCTGAAGCTTAATACAATTGTCTTTCAAAAGACTTAGTTGTTTTCTTGTAAAACTCTGATTTTAATTAGAATCGAAAATTTGATAAAGTTTATTCCCCCTTCTAGACTTTACTCATATCCCATGGGTCCTAAATGCACGGTCGCACACCGGAGAGTGCGGTCGCGCATCTCTGATCGGGTGCATGGAGCTAACGGTGTATTTTTTGGTTGTTGGACATGTCTTTTCGAGCCAAAAGACATGTTGATTTTCATAAGACACCTAGATGCTTATGAATATCATCCCCTAATGATTGAAATAAGAACTTTAACCAAAAGATAAAATCAAAACCACATTGCATTAATCAAAGATATTGATTTATTTAGTTCATTGGTTCTTAACTTTTGTAAGTTCTACTAACTTAAGAATCAAAGTCATCGTACCATAGAGACGATTGTCGCACCATTAACTAAGCACTATACACAGGGCAATTTTGTCTTGCGGAGATAGAACCGAAGTTCTATCCTCTACTTCTTTTTGTCCCATTTTTCCGGCCATTTTCTGAAAAACCATTACCATGCATATAATTCAACAAGTACTCCGTCATACACAACATGTTTGCAAGACAAAAAGTACAAACAAGTTTTTATTTTAAAAAAAAAATAAGAAAAGAAGGAAAACACACACAGAGCATGAGATCACACAAATCCCATTTTTGCTCATAACACAACAAACTCGCAACCTCTCGATAAATGGAGCAATTAAAATTGCAACTACTCACACATCCCCGCAATTTTCTATGGTATGTCTCGTTCGAACCATCATCCATTATTCCACCAATGATATTGGAAATCAATTTCTTGGAAACTATGTCATTCGATTGATCAAAGTCTAAGATGTACGTATTATTCGGCTCATAATAATTACTATTCAATAAAACATTAGCGAATGGACTGGTCATGTAGCACCAAATTAGTACGGATCCCATTAGAAGCTGAACAAGTATTGACACAATGCTACTCTTAGTCATGGTTGCTTAGTTGTAATTTTGAAGTGATAAATTTTCGTTGATTTTACAGAGTTTATATAGGGAAGGAGTAAATATTTTTGTTGATAAACTATGTAAGGTACAATAAATTGTCTATTTTATTTGGCATAAAATAATGTTATGTATTGTCCTATTATCGGTGGTTATATATGTTGCATTCCTAATGTTATGAGAATTTATTTTATTAGTTTTAATATGCAAGGACAAGGGGTTGATATTTCATGTATGATTGCTTGCGTAACATGAGTTTTGACCACTTGGGCTACATCCAAATCTTGTGCTCATCTAAATATATTAAGTATTAACTTCATAAGAGAGTTATTCGCTAATATTTTTGCCAGGACACTTTTTCTTTTCTTTTTCTTTTCTTTTCTCGGATTTTCTCGTATGTCAAATTTATGTATATGACTCTGTGGGCTTCAACTATTTCAGTTTTTCACATGAGGTAAAAGGCATTTAGCCTACTCCAAAATCTTGCATTTTTTAAACTTTGCTAATGCATGTATCATTCCAAATTTATGAAAGTTTTCTCATAATTATATATGCATCAAATAATAACTAATTATGTGTTACCTCATAACTATATATGCATCAAACAATAAATTAACTTAACATTATCTCATTACTATATATGCACCAAATAAAATATGAATATGTAGTATATTATAACCATGTATGCATTAAACAATAACTAATTGTGCGAGGTAATCGATAACTATCTATGCAAAGTATATTTATTCTAAATATACATTAGAGTCACAATAATCTTATGACTTTTCTCATCTATCTCTCCACCTATATGATAAACCTGTGAACAAATTGCATGGCAAAAGTTCTTAATTAACTAAATTTTTTTCCAACTTCGAGCTATAAAATAGACATCAACTCGTAGACGCGGTGGCTTGATCCAAGTATCATGTTAGGATTCTAGCTATAACTTTACAGTTGATCACTAATATTTGGCAAATCTAGTATACGAAATTAAAGGAATTATCTTCGCTTATAAACCTAATTAAATGTTTGTCCTTGTGCAGATTATTAGTTAAATATATTGGATCAACAAAAATACAGCAACCAAATGCTTCAAATTAATTAAAAGCATATTCTTGAAGAATTTGAAAATGTTTCTTACTATTCTACAAGGACTATCCTGAAAATGCTCATTACTTAGCCATTTGATAAAGTTCTTATATACTTAAGTTATGACTTTCATATAATGATTTCAGAAAATATTTTGATTAATAGGGAAACTGTCCTATAGTTTCAAACTATTCTAGTTCATATTGAGAAAAGGTTGGCAACTCTAACTTCAAATTGACATATAGAGAAACACAACTTGTTTCCTAAACTTTAATAAACATGATAAGAACAGACTGAAAATTAATTTGAAATAAAAAAGCTACTTGGAGGAGTAGGGAAAGAAACATGTATAAATTGCGTGTTTTTTTTCCTTACATTTTTGACAAAACAAAGAAGCAAAGTACAAAGTATTAACAAATTCTAATTCCCCAAACCTCTAAATATATGGCTTGTTTGTTAAATTCGGGGGACTTGGTACGGTCCCACACATGAAGCGTACCCAATATGGGGAAGAAAAGCCAAGCCCACCAAGTGAGGTTCCATCCTAAAACCAATTGGTGATAGGAGGAGTAGCTCACTTGGCTTATAAATTGGACTCTCTTCCCTTTCTTAATCAATGTGGGCCCACCAAGTGAGGTTCCATCCTAAAACCAATTGGTGATAGGAGGAGTAGCTCACTTGGCTTATAACTTGGACTCTCTTCCCTTTCTTAATCAATGTGGGACAACTCACAAGTGACATATCTCAACACTTGCAATTACGCCTTCGCTTTTTTTCTCATTGTCGTTCTATTTGCAACAAAGCAACCCCATTAGCCAATGGACAAATATTTGGGATCAACCCCTCAATGGGTTGAATGTAAACGGCCAAATCTATTGCACATCCACTGGAAATTGCCCCGCCAAGGTATTGCTGGGGCAATTGTCAAGTTGAACTGCAATCGATTTTTCGGTGCTTCCACGACAATTGGCCAAAATACTACCCAAGCTAATGGATTCTTTAACATTACAGATTCCAAGAGGACAAGGACTTTTCCTTGGCCTCGCCCATATTTCAATAGTTCCATGTGTTGCCATTGTTCAACTTCCACTTGATTCGCAAAGTATGCTCTGCATTATCAACCACCGGTGGTGCCCTTGTGTCCGGTGTTAGAGGTGTTGGAGCAGTTGTTTTGGGCACACTTGGTAGGGTTCTAAATGCCACCACTATAAGATTTTCGGTGCGAATCTAATTGCATTTTCAACTATTATGAGTGATTTCCTTACCCATTTGAGTCTCTAGTACTCACTTATATACACTATGATAAATAAAGAACAAGATAGCATGTCGGTGTGAGGCATGGTCTTCGTTTTTATCTTAAGAGTTTTTTTCTTGTTTATTTTAGTCTTGCAATAAAAATCTATGTAACCATATATTGTGTCTCTTATTCACAAATAAAGGAGAAGAATTTTACATATTGATATATTTCATTTTTTTTGTTACGAAATATTGAAGTGAATTGCAATCAATTATTATTATTTCATGTGTAAAGTAATTTGATTTATTTGTATAGGTACTTGTGTGTTACATCACTCCAAGAATAAAGAAAATTTAGGATTATTGATTTTTAGTACCGACACATAGGCATTTTGCTAGTTTGGTATATACTTGACATTTACGAGTTACCAATTTAGTACCCATATTTCATATTTTTTATAAATTGGTACCTATTCACTTTTAAGGACGAAAATGCTACTCTTAGTCATGATTGCTTAGTTACTAAGATTGCTTAGTTTTAACTTTGAAGTGATAAATTTCATGGATTTTTCGGAGTTTATAAAGGGAAAGAGTACAAAGATAAAAATTGGAAATGGTGATTATATGGAAGCAATGGAAAAGGCACTATTGTTATAGACACGAAAAAGGGTAAGAGATATATTAATGAAGTTCGTTAGTCCCTACAATAGATCAAAATCTACTCGAGTGTGGGACAAATGATGGAGAAAGGATACTCTTTTTGCATTTCGAGGAGATTCTTGCACAATCTATGATAAAAATGATAAATCCCTCGTAATTACAAAAGTTAAAATGAGGGAAAATAGATGTTTTCCCATCCAATGGAGATACGCAAACGACGCTGCAATGACGGCCCAAGTTGACGATACTTGGCTATGGCATAGAAAGGTTTGGACATATCAATTTACAAAGATTAAAGATCCTAAATCAGAAGAACATGATGCGTGACTTGCCAACAATCAAAGAGCTTGATGGAGTCTGTGAAGGGTGCATGCTCGGGAAACAACACCGACAACCTTTTCCATCCGGAAAAGCTTGGAGAGCCAAAAAGCCATTGGAGCTAGTACACACGACATTTGCGGTCCGATCGTACTCCTTCAAATGAACAAAACAGTACTTCATACTCTTTATCGATGATTATACTAGAATGACATGGGTTTATTTTCTACGAGAAAAATCGCAGGTATTCGATATTTTCAAGAAATTCAAGGCATATGTCGAAAAGCAAAGTGGTCACAAAATCAAAACAATAAGGAGTGACCGTGGAAAAGAATACACTTCTACTCGTTCACAAAATTTTGTGAAGATGAAGGCGTGGAGCATCAACTCACGATCGGATACGCACGAGAACAAAATGGCGTCTCGAGAAAGAAAGAATAGAACGAGAATGGAGACTGCAAGATCGATGCTAATGGAGAAAGGTCCTCCTAAATCCTTTTGGGCGAGGTCATGAAATCTAGTCTATTTATTAAATAGATGTCCTACCAAAGTCCGTGACAAGATAAGACACCGGTCGAAGCTTGGAGCGGGACGAAAACCATCGCCTAAACATCTATGAGTATTTGGATGCATCTGCTATGTTCATATTCCTCAACAAAAAAGGGGCAAGTTGGATGAGAAGACTGAAAAATGTATATTCTTAGGCTATAGCACTCAATCCAAAGGTTATCGAGTCTATAGCTTAAGCACAAGAAAGTTGATCATCGATCGAGACATAATGTTCGATGAAGATCTGCATACAATTGGGAGACAAGAAAAGAGGAGTATCAACCTTCCTAAACTAACTCATGAACAAGAAGAAACCAGCAATGATCCGCCGTAGCGAGCAACAACTAGAGATCCCGACACATCTACAAACTCAACACCAAAAAGGACGGATCGCTCGAGAAATATATCAAACATGCAATTTGACAATTATGGAGCCGGATAGCTACGAAGCTTGCTAAACAAGAAGTCGTGTTAAAGCAATGGAGGAAGAAATAAAAATGATCGAGAAAAATGAGACGTGGGAGCTCACGGATCTTCCAAGATAAAAAGCCATAGGAGTTAAGTGGGTCTATAAGACAAAACTTAACCCGGATGGTTCAAGATACAAAAATACAAAGCAAGACTTGTTGCAAAAGGATATGCACAACAATATGGAATCGACTATAGCGAGACTTTCGCTCCAAAGAGTCCGACTCGACACGATCGAGCACTTATTGCATTAGCGGCTCGAGAAACAATGGAAGATATATCAACTCGATGTGAAGTCCGCATTCCTTAATGGTTATCTTGAAGATGAAATCTACGTTGAACAACCTCAAGGGTTCGTGGTACAAGGGAAAGAAGATAAAGTTCTCGAGACTAAAGAAAGCACTATATGGATTAAAGCAAGCTCGCGAGCCTGGTATAGCGAGTAATTGATGACTACTTCACCGAGCTTGGATTCGGGAGGAGCGAGTGAGCCAACACAATATATCAAGACCCAAGGTACGAACAATACACTCATTGTCTCTTTATAAGTGGATGATCTCATTTTCACAGGAAACAATGAAAATATGATTATGGAGTTCAAAGAAGACATGATGAAGACATTCGAGATGACGGACTTGGGTTTCTTTGCACTATTTCCTTGGTATCGAGATACATCAAAGAAAAGATGGTATATTTATCTCACAAAAGAAATACACGAAAGCTTACTTAAAAGGTTCAAGATGGAAGGATGCAAGACGTAGCAACTCCACTTGACAACAACAAGGCACTCAAAAAGGAAGATGGCTCACCGAAGGCGGGCAACTCACAATTTCAAGTCTAATTGGAAACTTACTCTATCTAACCGCAACTCGACCCGACATTATGTACGCAACTAGCTTCCTATCAAGATTCATGCGAGAATCCAAGTCAAATTCATTACGGAGCAAAGAAAGCGAGTACTCCGATATCTGGAAGGAACAAAGAACTATGGTATTTGGTATGAACTCGTGATGTGACTCAAAACTAATAGGCTATCTGAAATGATGAGGCGGGGATCAATCGCGACATGAAAAGCACATCAGGCTATGCATTGACATTGGGTTCGGGAATATTTTCTTGGGCATCCAAAAAGCAAGCAACGATCGCACAATCATCGCCAGGTTGAATATATAGCGGCAAAGAATGACTACCTAGTCAAGCAATATGGTTGAAGCGCATACTTGAAGACATGGGAGAAGTACAAGAAAAGGCTACAAAAATTTTCTGCGATAGTAAGTCTGCTATAGCAATGGCAAAAAATCCCGTGTTCCACAACAGAACTAAACACATCAAAATCAAGTACCACTTCATCCGGGAAAGCGAAATAAAACAGTGAAATTGAGTTGGAGCATTGCAAGACAGACGAACAACTAGCAGATATTTTCACAAAAGCACTACCGAGAGGAAAGTTTGAGATACTACGAGATATGATAGGAGTCACAGAAATATGCACCAAGGAGGAGTATTAGAAATTGGTGCACATTTCTAGATTATTCTAGCATATGAAAATTGTAGTAGTAAAAAGAAAAATCTAGAACAAACATATAAAATCTAGATTAGAGAAGAACAAATCTAGAAGCATGTAAATTGCTAAATGAAACTAGAAAAATCTAGAACAAGTACTAGAAGCCTCCTTAGACTAGTATAAATAGATGTGGAGGCATTCTTGTAGACAAGTAAGAAAAATCAAGACCAAGCAATAAAACTTCTACTTCAAAGTTCAAACCTCTATTTGCCTTAGTTCCTCCATTCTTCTATAAATCAAATCTATCTTCTTCACTTACACTACATACTATATTACACCTACAAAAATAAGCCTCCCATTTCCAACCTTACTATAAAATAAAAAAAAAAATCTATCATATCATAAAACTATTTCCATCAAAAACAACAACAACAACAACAACAAACACGACGACCCATAGAGAACATGAGATCAAACAGTCCCATTTTTTGTCATAAGGCAACAAAATGCATGACCTCTATTTGAACAACCACAAGCGCAGCCTACACACACATCCCTGCAGTTTTCTATGGTACTTCTCCATCATCCTCCATCATCATTCCACCATACTTGCCCGAAATCGGTTTTTTGAAAACCATGTCGTTCGATTGAACGCCGTCCAAGACACGATCATAGTTAGCGTTCGACGAAGCAATGTTCACTACAACATAAATGACCTTAGGTAACACTCGAAAAATGTTACTTAATGGCCATAAAATGTTATCAGAGACAATATGTAGCACTTTTATGGTGTTGCACTTGCTCGTCTACCTATAGTCTAAGGCATCACTTTTATTAGCTTTTAGTAATACTTTTTCTAAGTGTTACATTAAGTTTTCTATTGGTAACACTTTGAAGCAATATTTCTAAAGTGTTACATATGAATCTTATGTAACACTTTTTTGTAACACTTTTTATATTTGTAACACTTTAAAAAAATACTTCTAAAATGTTACATATGAATCTTATGTAACACTTTTTTTGTAGCACTTCGTAGAAATACTATTTTTTGTCGCCAAGTAGATTCAAACCCACGACCTATTATGTATGGAAGTGGCAATTTGCCACTAAGCTAAGTTGATTCTTATTACAACTTTCGCTTTGTTTTATACACACACACACACACACACATATATATTATGTATATATAATATATTTTATATAATAAACATTATATTTTATAATATATGTATTAAATTATATTATACACTGTATATATCAAATTTTATATTGTATAGTATATAGTTTGAAAATCATATTATATTATATATTAAAGGACACAACAAATTAAAAATATATAAAATAATTTTATCGATTGATAAATATTCAATCGGTAAAAATAAAAAATATATAAAAATATAAAATTAATTTATCGACAGATAAAAAAGTTCTAACAAACAAAAATATTAAATAATAAAGAAAATAACGGAAAAATAATTTACCAACGGAAAAAATTCCTAAGTAATTACCGACAACATCAATTTAAATTGGTAATTGTTTTTTGAAAAAGTACAAAAAAAAGGTTAACAATGAAATTCGTCTCCGTTAGTAAAAGTTAAAAAATAAATAAATAATAATAATAAAATATATACATGCGCATTTTCCGTTGGTATTAAGACGGAATTATTAAGTAAAAAAACAATAATAGCAAAACTAAAATACTTTGTAAAAAGAAAACAAAAATTCAGTTAAAAAAGCAGTACATGATGTCTACAATTTTTAGGTTTTGTGACATCAATTAATTAAATAAATCTTTGACATGATTTAATGATAGTTATATAATTTTGTGTTACTAAAATATAGCTTAAAAAGTGTTACAATCAATAAAATATAGTGTTGCCAAGAGTGCTTCTTAAATAAAGTGATACCTATTTGCGTTACAAAAGAAATAACAAAAATAAAGCGATACTTAAAAAGTGTTACTTATATAAAAGTGTTACATATAAGCTTTACATATTGATAAAAGTGTTACCTATTTGCGTTACAAAAGAAATAACAAAAAAAAGTGATACGTAAAAAGTGTTACTTATATAAAAGTGTTACATATAAGTGTTACATATTGATAAAGTGTTACAAAAGTATTACATAAATATTGTAATGTAAAAAGTGTTACAAACATGTGTTACATTTGTACCTTATGTAAAAAGTGCTACAAAATTTGTGTTATCTAATGTCATTTATGTTGTCGTGGTTAGAGAATGGACTAGTGGTCACGTAGCACCAAAATGCAAATCCCATTAGAAATGCGAATAGTATTGATATTACGGTCTTCTTGGACATGATTGCTTAGTTTTAATTTTCAACTGATAAAATTTCATGGTTTTTGAAGGGTTTATATAGGGTGGGAGTAAATATTTTTATCAATAAACTATGAAAGATTACAATAAATTTTCTATTTGGCATGCCATAAAACAATGTTATGTATTGTCCTATTTTTGGATTTTATGTTGCATTCTTATAGTGTTTTTTAAGAAGTGTTTTTATTAGTTTTCAATAAGACAAGGAATGGGCACTTGTTGCCGCCTAATTGGAATCCTCTTTGTTCTGTCTAACCGGGAGTTTAGTAGGGTGTCAATCACACACCGGACACGAAAACCCAACCTCGAAGTTATTGAGAGAAACACAATACGATCCGAACACGACTAATACGAATCCGACACGAAATTACTAATTAAATCTCGAAATATAGTTGTTTTATTTTTTTACTCAATTTTTGATGTATTTTGAGCATAACCCGAAATCAACCCGAAACTAAACACGAACCAGTCCCGTTGACCCAAATTGACACCCCTAGATTTTAGACCCCTTTTCGTAATTTAATATGGGATCTTTTCGGACACAACAAAATCGGTCTAAAGATATCTTTCACCAAGTTTCATTAATTTTCATGGTAAAATTTCGAGAAATAGTCCTTTATTAGAAGCTACACCATCGAAAATACGATGAATGTTTGCATACTTGAGAAATGCGGCACTTTTCAATTTTCCAAAGGGATAATTTAAAGAAAAAAAGAAAAAGAAAAAAAAAGAAAAAAATCCAAGAAGTTCCAAAACTGGATAAACTTTGTTGAGGTTTGATTTTGTCTTATAGTATTTCCCCAACTATTAGGTGAACTAACGAAATTTGCTACTTCATTCATATTTTCCATGTACATGTCTCAACTTGATAAAATAAGTACAAAGATAAAAATTGGAAATGGTGATTATATGGAAGAATGGAAAAGGCACTATTGCTATAGACACGAAAAAGGGTAAGAGATGTGGATAGTGATAGAGGATGGGCCACCGCAAATTTTAAAAGTGAACACAAGTGTAAGAAGAGTGCTTTTGAAGGTGAAGAGGATGTTGCTCTAGACCCGCTTATGGTTGAAAAACCAAGAATCGAATGGACAAATGATGATGAGAAAAAGATACAACCTGGATAATGTGGCAAGGACATCCTTTACAAAACTTTGGACAAGGCCATGTTCAATAAAGTCAAATCATGCAAAACGGCTAAAGAAATGGGGACAAGCTAACATTGATTTGTGAAGGCTTAGAGCAAATCAAGGAAAATAAATTATCGATGTGGTCGTACAAAAATTTGAAAATTTCAAAATGATCGCAGGAGAGAACCTGGATCAACTGGATGCTCGATTCACAGAAGTCACCAACGAGCTGTCCGCACTTGGAAAAGAATATACACAGAAGGAAATGTGTATGAAGATCCTAAAAAGTCTCTCAATTTGAATGGGAAATGAAGGTCATGGCACTAAGACATTCCATGGACCTATCGAAAACATCCAACCATGAGTTATTCTCGGATCTCAAAGCCTACGAATTTGAGTGAGAAGAAAAGACCGAGGAAGAGACAATTTTACACCAAAACATTTGCTCTAATTGTGAAGGATGGCAAGAGAGCCGAGGTCAAAGAAGTCATTGACCTAGAGGAAATAGCCCCGACGATGGTTAAAAGGTTCAACAAGTTCTTCAATAAGAACTACAAGAGAGGCAAGGGCGAATCTTCAAGAAGACACTCGGCTCCTCCAAGTCAAGGGAAGATAGGCCAACCAAAAGAACAGATCATCAAAAAGTGAATATCAAAGGGTCGACAATCCAAGAATGGAAAGAGTGATCAAAAGATTGAATATTTATCCGAACCGTAGGCAACCAGGTCACTATGCCATTAATTGCCCATATCCTCGTAGTCAACAAATACAGAATGAAGAAGAAAGAAAGGTCTTGAGAGAAAGAAGACAAGAAAAGAAAAAGGCAATGTTGGTGCAGAGACTCTGAGACAACCAAGTCAAGAGACATATTGATTGAGAGAAGTGAAGTCGACTACTCAAGTGACTCGAAGAAGAAGCCTTGATCCGTTTGATGGCCAAGGAACAAGACCAACCCGACCAAGAAGATGAGGTACACTCTAACTCATCAAACTCGATTCTAGTGATAGTGATCTGTGACACACACACTTCATCACCCACTCGATCTTTATGATTCATTAGGCAAAATGATGAAAGATTTTGAACACATTAAATCCTCACACACACTACTAAATGAGGAAAAATTGCCTACTAAGAGCCAAAACTCACGGTGACTAAGGAGATGAGTACTCTAAGTCAAATAGCGATGAGATTGAAAGTCTAAAGGCGAAAATACCAAGCTAATCGCAGAGATAGCTGCTATAGAAAAGAGGGAAAATGACCTCAAAAATGTGATTGCCTCATTCACTAAGTCATCCAAATCATTGGATGATCTTATTATGAGTCAAAGAGAATGTGGAGACAAGACAGGCTTAGGATTTAGTTCCTCTATGCTATGTCAAGCTCCAAAAGTGATTTTGGAAAAAGGATCTTCAAGCAATGAAGTATCCCAAAAATCCAAAACTCCAAAAGGTGCACACACATCTATTCCAAAGCACAATCACAAGTAGCGGCCTTGGCTATAAAGGAAAAGGAAAAACTTGGCCGAGTTGAGTGTCTTGAGAGGACGGTGAGAAGAAATCCCCGAGTTCCTCAAAGAAACTCCAAATAGAAAATACTCGTAAAGAAAAACAGAGCTACCAAAAACCCCGTAAGTTCTATAAAAGAAACACATATGATGGAAATGGTAGAAAATACCGAGCAAGCGATTGGAATGATGTGAACTATCAAAGAAAGACCTATGGAATATAAGCCCAAATGGCAAAGGCCTAGAACTCAAGAAAGGCCATTCCAAAGGTATAAGAGCTTTCATCAAAGACACATATGCACCTAGGCACTACACTCGGAGATATCACAACTACCCAAAGAAGGCAATTGCTAAAACATATATACAGCATACAGACAAAAGAGACAATTTGTATGAACCTAGAATCCCCAAGTAATTTGCCAAAATTAATTATGATTATGGCATCGATAGATGGCAACCTCTTAGAGTCAAATCATTTGGTTATAGGTTGGTTGGATCATCTTCCAATACTAACCCCTCGGGACCCGGGACAAGTATGGGTACCTAAAACTTAATTTCCTTGATTGCGGGTTCAATGGACGGTGAGTGCCAAGGAACCTGGTACATGGATAGTGGTCATTCCGGACATATGACAGAAACAGGAAAAATCTGTCAAAATTCAAGGAAGTCAAAGGAGCAAAAGTCATATTTGGAGGAAATGAAGCTCGGGAGAAATAAGAGGCATTGGATCCATCAAGAAGAACGGATTAGAAATTACGGATGTTGCATATGTTGAAGGACTCAACTTCAACTTGCTAAGCATCACCAACTCGTGACAAGGGTTATAATGTTGGATTTAACATGGGTATATGCCAAATCAAGGATATTGAATCAAATGAAGTTGTGTTGCAAGGATGCGAGACAAAAGAACATGTATGTAGTGGATTGGTCAACCGCAACACCCAAGAGACTGTCTATTAGCAAAGAGCACAATGGTGAATCAAGTTGGATGTGGCACAAAAAGCCGCTGAGTCACTGAATTTCAAAACACTTAACAAGCTTGCGAGAAGCAATCTTGTGGAAGGACTTCGGACTCGAGATACAAGAAGAAGAGTATATGTGACGCATGTCGAAGGAAAACAAATCAAATCATCATTCAAAGAAAAGACATGTCCATCTTCAACAAGAATATTGCATATGCTACACATGGATCTATTTGGTCCAGTTGAACCACCAACATAAGTGGGAAGAAATATACCTTGGTGGTAGTAGATGACTACTCAAGATATACATGGACAATATTCATGTGTAAGAAGAAAGAAACTCTCAGAAACTACCACAATCGATGAAGAGGATTCAAAATGAGAAGAGCCAAACCATTATCAAAATAAGATCGACAGAGGAACCGAGTTTGTCAATGGTATAATAACTCAATATTGTATTGAAAATGGCATTGGTCATGAATTATCTGCAGCAAGGACTCCACAATGAGAATGGAGTTGCGAAAGAATGAATAGAACTCTCAAAGAAGCGGCAAGGACCATGTTCGATGAAGCGGGGTTACCAAAAAGATTTTGGGTGAAGCAATCAACACAGACTTGCTACACTCAAAATAGATGTATGATAAGCAGACAAGTGACAGAGACTCCCTATGAGATTTGGACAGGGGAGAAAACCAAATGTTGCATATTTTAAAATATTTGGATGTAAATGCTTCATCCATAACAATGGCAAAGACAATCTAAAGGCTTTCGATGCTAAAGGCGATGAAGGTATCTTCTTGGGATACTCATTGAAAGCAAAGCCTACAGAGTACTCAACAAGAGGACTATGGTTGCGAGAGGAATCCATTCATGTGGTATTCGATGAGCCAAATGTAAATGGAGAAGACATTGAAGAGTCAACCGATAAGCTGAATCATCCAACCATGCGAGAAAAGTCCCTATTTCAAGTCAAGTTTGGAATTATAAACTCGGATGAAGATGAGATAGCGAGTCTCATAAACCTGGAAAATTTGCGGCTAAGTGATTGCGAGAGAGTGATCAAAGCAACACGGTTGCTAGACGATCAATCCGCTTAACTTACTCCAACCTGATGTAAGATGGCCGAGAGACCATCCACGAACTTGTCATTGGAGATATAAGAGAAGGTGTCAAAACAAGATCCGAACTCAACAAGAAGCCATGTTCACATGCTTTATTTCACAAATAGAGCCTAAAGATGTGTCACAAGCATTGGATGACACACATTGGATTCAAGCTATGCAAGAAGAATCGAATCAGTTTGAAAGAAATAAAGTATGGGAATTAGTTCAAAGACCCACCCATCAAAATGTTATTGGCACTAAGTGGGTGTTCGAAAACAAGATGAACGAGGAAGGTTCGGTGGTAAGAAACAAAGCAAGATTAGTAGCCAAAGGATATTGCCAAGAAGAAGGGATAGATTTTGATGAAACATTTGCCCCGTAGCAAGATTGGAAGCTATAAGGATGTTTCTTGCCTATGCGACTCACAAGAATTTTATTATATATCGAGATGGATGTAAAAAGTGCACTCTAAATGGTTTATTGGAAGAAGAAGTGTATGTTGAACAACCTCCGAGGATTTGAGCGAAGACTCTTGGAGATAAGGTATACAAACTCAAGAAAGCTCTGTATGGATTGAAACAGGCACCCGAGCATGGTATGATACTTTGTCACAATTCTTAAGTGAGAATGGATTCACAAAAGGAAAAGTAGATAGAACACTTTTTCGTAATTCAAGACAAGAAGAGCATCGCTTGTTCAAATATATGTGGATTGCATCATTTTTGGATCCACAAACAAAGAGTTGTGTGATAAATTTTCAAACCTCATGCAAAGCAAATTCGAAATGAGCATGATGGGAGAGTCGACATTCTTCCTTGGACTCCAAGTGAAACAAAGTGAAGGATGGAACCTTCATAAGTCAAATAAAATACACCGAGAGATTTAATGAAGAAATTTGGTATGGAAGAGAAGTCTTCGTGAAAATACCAATGAATACATCACCAAAATGGACATGGATGCAGATGGCAAGCCTCAGATCAAATAAGATCTGAGCACTTATTGGATCATTGCTTTATCTCACAAAGAAGCGAGGCGGACATCACCTTTCTTTGTAGGTGTATGTGCAAGATTTCAATCTGCTCCAAAAGAGAGTCATATATTTGCACTAAGAGGATCTTGAGATATTTGAAAGGAAGCCAAGAAGTTGGCTTATGGTATCCAAAGGAAGGTGGATTCAAGCTAATTGGCTATTCGGACTGACTATCTTTGGATGTAGAGTTGACAGAAAAGCACTTGAGGCACATGTCAAATGCTTGAAACAAAGCTAATTTCTGGTTTAGCAAAAAGCAAAATTCAATAGCCACCTCTCTGGTGAAGCGAGAATACATAGCTGCGGTCACAAATTTGTGCCCAAGTCCTATGGATGAGACAAAAAGTGAGAGACTATGAAGTTGAAGAAAAGGAAATTCCAATCATGTGTGATAACACAAGTGCAATTGCAATCACTCAAAATCGTGTTGCACTCAAGAACAAAGCATATCGATGTCGATATCACTTCATAAGAGATCATGTTGAAAAGAAGGACATCACATTGGAATATATTTCAACCGATAAATAGTTGGGCGATATATTCACAAAACCATTATGTGAGTCAAGATTTGAAGAACTCAAACATGAGTTAGGATTAATTGAGATGAGTGACACTCGGAAGAATCAAAGAAAAAAATGAAACACAAAAAGGGAAAAATTTGAACTCTCAAATCCTAAGTGAATCACCAGATCGGAAAGATAGCTATACCAAATTTTGACAATTTGAGTCACAAAGAGAACTGTGAGAAGAAGGGTTAAATCGGCTAAGGGAAAAATTTGAGTCATTTATGAGCAAAGTGACAAAAATGCGTCGTTTTTACTAAGCGGGAATGATTTTAAGAATGACGTCAAGATAATTATGACGTGTACAGCAAAAGCCGCACAAGCTTATGATTGGATATAAATGTTGCCGCATTAAATACGAGACATTAAATGCTAAATCGGCGTGCAAAATCTAAGCCGTTGATTTCGATCACATTTCAAAAAAACCACCGCACGCCCTTTCATGAACCATACTTAAACCTTTTTCGTCCGTTTCTCTCACAAATTACCAAAACTGTTCATTTCTCTCTCGGAAGCAAAGGCAAAACTCTCTCAAAACCCTATCAATCTTCAAATCAACTTCTAAGTTTCTTTCGGTGAAATCTGAAAAATGGCTTCGACTTATGATTTTGTCAAGCTAGGAAAGCAAATCCACACCGGGTCTCTTTGTGGATTTTGAGGGTATGATCAAACAGGGTCCGATGACTCCCTCATAAAGAAGATCAAAAGCTCAAACGCCGGGGCTAAAACCATTTTCGACGATGGAGTTCTCGATGACCTATGTGGAAGAGGTCGCGTTCTCACGTGAACGCCGAGATTCACGATGAGGGGATCAAATCCTCTATTCACGGGAAGGAGTTCATCATCTCTCGCCAAGGATTTGGCAAAACACCGCTTATTACCGGCGGAAGGAGCACCGAGAAATCAATGAAGGCGATGTAGACTTGGGCCTTTGCTTGGAAGGAAAGTAGCCAAGACCGACTATGTTGAAAAGATAGTCTACACAACCAACAAGAGGTCTTTGAAGGAGGACTACCACAACTGTTGGACATAGTTGCCAAATGCATAGACATCAATTTGGCTTTGACCAATTGTCCAAAGCGAAGTTGATCGTAATGGCCTGCGACCATTGAAGAAAGGAAAGTAAATCGGCTGAGTTTGTCTCTACAGCAGACTCGCTTTAACGTAGGGAACAAATCCTTCAAGGAGAATGGTGCATTTGGAGGATCCCTGGGATATGGTCCAGTGATCTACTACGGTGATGGAGGTCAAAGGAGTCCTCTTAGACATGGAAAGACGTTCCATGTAAACAAGAGGATGTTCGAGATCAAACCTCTCTAGCACAGAAGAGAGCCTACGCCAAGAGAGGCGTCACGTGTGGGGAATCAGCTGACCAAGATACAATGTCTCCTCTCCACCAAAGAAGAAGGTCGCCTGTTTGCTAAGAGAATTGTTGCCCCTGCAAAGAAAGAAAAACAAATCTGCTCCCGCCCCGCAGCCGAGTCACCGCCCGCAGCCGTGTCTCCCGCCCCAAGCAGAGCGGCCGAGAAGGAATCTCAAATACCTTCTCCGGTCGTCAAAAAGAAGAGAACGATAAGCCAAGACGGCCCAGCTCCTCAGAAGAAAACACAAAGACATAGGCCCCGCCGCCCAAGACTCGAAGACACTCTCTCTCCGAACGTAAATCCCTCCGGTACAAACTAAGAGACGAAGAAGAATTGTCAAGCGCTCCGAGCTTGAGAAACCAGGGCTGAGTCACCCACTCAAAAAACAGATACGAGACTGGGCGGAGAAGTAGAATCTCCAGATACTATTGATGAAACCGCTAAGTCTGTCAAGGCGATCAAAGATAGGCAAATTGAAGACCCACCTGTAGTTCGAACAAATTGCGACACAAGAAGAGCCGAGAAAGCACACTCGCCTTTATTGACAGATCGTAGCCCCTCCTACAACAGACGCACGCCTTGGTGACAAGATGGAGCACGAGCTTGCCACCTTCTATCCCCGAGAATGAGGGACATCAAGAAGAAGTCGATAGAGATGATAATGATCGATGATCCTATCCCCACCTTACCCGGACATCCAAAATCGCCTCGAGAGTGGAAGAAGTGGAAGTTGAGTCGATCCAGGGAACAGTTCCAAAGTCCCGAGTTTATCGAAGAAGAAGAGGAATCGATGAACTTTCTTGGAGTGACGGTTGTGGTCAAGCTAATCGGATGAAGAAAAGCGCACATACATCTTGCAAATCTTCAAGGACAAGGAGAAGGAGAGACAGCAGAGGAAAGGCCGAGGCACGTGAGAAGGCCAAAGATCGCCCTATCACCCGCACCACGTAACATACATATCCTCTCCTTGACTTTCTATCGAGAAGCGATGAGGATCTGGACCCTATTCTTTCGCCATTGAGAAGAGTTGCAAATGCACGGCAAGCAATGCACGAATCCGCAATTCTTCATGAGCAAAGAATGATGGAGGACCAGGAGAGTCCTCCAAAAAACACACGGAGATAGACCCAATGGGAGTGGTGCAAAGATATTGCCACAATTGTTGCCGCCACCACTTCCCGACTCACTCGGAAGAAGGAATTAAGTGAAATGGCGATGAACGGGATAGTGGGGACCCGGTCGAGCCAACCCCTAATGAAGGTGTCTTACCACCGCCCCAACTACTGAACACCAAGAGAAACAAATAGGGAGTTTGGAGAGGAGTGACCCCACTCCAAGTCACTCACCAAAGTGCGCCACCGAGGGGGAAACTCCCTCCACCGCAGCAAAGGTCGTCGAGGATCTGCAGATGACTCCACAACGAATCCGGAGGCGAAGTGGAGAAGGAACAAACACAAAGTACACAGCAATTTGTCATCAACGAAGCTCGGACGATTGAGACTCTCGATTGAGGTACCAACCGCTCGAAGGCTAATGACGCCATCGATGCGCCGAGGCACGGAAGGAAAGCCCTGGGGAGTTAACACTTTGGGCGATGAAAGTGCAATCCATGGGGTTGAGACTCCAATGGATGCCACCGCAGAGAAGACCCTAAGACAGTGATCATGTCGAAAGGGATGTCCAAGGCCTCGTTGTAGTTGAGATGCAGGAGGTAATGAAGGCCAACGGGAGGTTGAGACTTCCGGGGTAAAGAAGTCAAGTAGAGAACATCCCTCCCGCTATCATTGATCCATCTCGAAAAGGAGATAAGCGCACTTCACGATTCCCAGGATAATCCCGATGTAACCTTTTCGGGATTGGAAGAAGACGATGGCCGAGTCATCCCCGCGATCGATCCAAAAGACTCGGTGAGGATGTTCCAACCACGAGCAAGTCGACCTCAAGACTACTCGTCAAACTTTCAATTTTGATGATGAGCCACCCATGGAAATCTCATCATCGTCCGATGACGCTCGATAAGGCCGAGGACCACCAACTCAATTGGAGAAACCAATTTGAGACCGAATTTGTTGAGACAATGAGGCTCGCAAGAAGTCGGGTCAACTTCACAACAAACCCCGGATGAAACAGAGTCCATCGCGCAGCTCCCCCAGTCGCAGCAGTTCGACTCCACAAGGAACTTAGCGCACCACTCATCATTGAACAAATCCCGATTTGCCCGTGATGATTCCTTTGTAGAATCATTTCCCTCTCTCTGGAGGTACCCAACCTCCCCGAAGAGTCGAAAGAGATCTCGCGCTTCCACGCACTGATCCTGTCATTCCATCGATACCATCGTTCGGTGACTATGATTTTGACATCGCTTGGCCATCACCGCAATGGAGGGAACAAATTGAAGTTCGGGAGGTGTTCAAAGCATTATTTGCGGAAATTGAGCGGATGGAGAGACACCAGGCCTCGATGGACATGAGATCGGATAACAGAGATACCAACCTCACTGCGACTTGAGAGGCATAATAGTCGAATCGGGAGTGGTGGCAACAAAGAAGAAACAATGCGTGTGGAACAAGTTTCAGGACATTGTTCAACAAGTCGTTGGTATGGCGCGAGAATGAGAATGCCGATGCAAAGACGCAATTGAGAGAACACATTGAGCACATGCATGAATCTCACTTTCGCCGAGATAAAGTCTGCTGCGTGAGCAAAATAAGAGTGAGCTCCTGGCGTATGGAAGAAAACATGAATCGAAAGTTCACCTTCTCATGGCTGAAATGAAGTTAATTTCACTGAATCCAACGCTACTCACTCTAAGTTTCGCGCCGCACACACCCGCAGCCAGACTCGAAGCAGAACTCGGCTATCGCCAGACTCGACTTCCTACTTGCTAGTATGTGTCCAGGGTTCCTCTCTCCTTTGATGATGCCAAAAAGGGGGAAGAGGAATACCTATAAGCAAGAGATCTCGACGTTGAGAAAGAGGAGCGATTGTGAAGGGAAAAAATGACTAAGGAAACTTCAAGAGAAAAGAAAGGAAAGTCTATGAGGGGGAAGGCTCGAAAGATGTGACCTTGATGATTGCACAAACCCCCAACAAGGTCTTGTCACACGGTGATATTATCAAAGAAACTCCCAGTGACTCGCCACTCCAACACTCTTTGTATCTATGGCTTAAAAGAGAAAGACATTGAAGCGGGGATGGAGGAAGTGGAAGGAAGGATGAATGCCCGAGTTATGAATATCTTGAAACAACATGGAGGCATTCCAAGAGACAGAGACACTTATGCCATCTCGATCTTTGGAACCGAGCCAAGATCGTTGATGAATTTAAAACGCCGCATCTCAAGGATACTTTGCAAACATGTCCATTGCTCAAGCCTGGTACTTGTACCGGGAAAAGGGTCTCACGCTATGTGAAGAAGGCGACGAGTAGCAGCGGACTCACCGCGGTCCTCACTGGTCACTCCGCTAGTCACTCAATTTGGGAAGAAGAAGACCCCAAGACAATACACGCCGCAGGAGAGGTAGAGGAAGAAGCGATGGTGGAGGAAGAGGCGGACCTAGACCTCTCGCCCAAAAACATTGAGTACATAGATCCAGGCAAGAAATGAGGGATCTCACTTTCGGGTTGGTCTTGACCAAGTAGCCAACGCAAGTGGCTAAAAACAATGCCGAGTATGTGAAAAGAATCGAAGAAGAAAATAAAAGACAAACTCGGCTTTGGGAGGAGAGACAAGAGAGACTAAGAAGAGATGAAGCTGCCGGAAGGCATATGAAAGAGAAGAATAAAGCGGCCAAGATGAGAGAAAGAGAAGAGAAGAAGATGACGAATCAAGAAGAAAGAAGAAAGAAGGAACAAGAAGGAGATGAAGTGTTGTTTGCCCACCCCTTCATGTATCTTACTATGTAAATACATTTCATGTAAGTCTTCTGTAATAAATCTGTAAATTCTCTATTTTTGCGTAGACATAAATGTTTGCTCTGATACACCTTGTAAACAGTTGTGTAAAAGAACAAGAATGTTATGATCAATAAAAGGATTGATTCTACGCATACATTCTCTGTGAATGCACTATCTGTATGTATCTTTGTTGTTTACATTTTGAATGTTTTAAGTTTTGGCATCATCAAAAAGGGGGAAATTGTTGGGAAATTTATTGTTTAGATTTTGATGAATGCCATGTAAAACTTAGAATAGGAAGTTGGCACCCCATTTCTGTTGTAAACTGCATTGTAATAAACAGGGTTGGTCAAGCTGAGTTAAGTCAGCTATGCCTAAACATGCAAAAAGACAACTGGAGACTAGAAGGAAGACTCCGCTGCGAGACAGCTGAGTTTGGCAAAGAAGAGAAGACGGGAACTCGACTGAAGGTGCAGCTGAGATGCAGCTGAGTAAAACATCAGCCAAGTTGACTCAAGATAGCCAAGTCTCTAGTTGAAGAAGTGATGAAGAGTCATCCATGATTGGAAGCGACTCTAAGTCACCTGGGGAAAGCAAGGAAATGCAGTCAAGTCGAGATAACTGAAAGAGATCCATTGCACAGAAATCAAGAGAATTACTTAAACAAGTAATATCTCCATGCTACCTTTCTCGAAGTGCTCAGTCCCAGAAGCGTGCAAGAGGAATAAACCAATGGGAAGCACTACACCGTGTCGAACTCTAAAAAGTCAAGAACAATTCATACGAGGAAGTGGCAATTTCAAGATCGCAACAAGACAAGCCAACGACCACAAGTGACTTTCAAAAAAAAAATAAGCCTATCTCTTCAACGGGCGATTTTTGAAAGATCACTATAAAAGGCGAGGAATGACTCGAGAAAGGGACTTTTGATTACGAACCACGAACATTCAAGCTAACATCTCGAATCGTAATCAAAATATTCTCAAAATCATTCAAGATTAATCCTCAAGCCTACACTACGAAGAAAATCAATCCAACACTCACCTGTGAAGGAAAGATAACTTCAATCAGTTGAAGAGGAAACTTTTGAAGAAAAGGGGTCTACATTCCACGGAGGATTGTAGGAAGGTTCAAGGTCGAACCAGTCTCGAGTTTTGGAGGGCTTCGTGATCAAATCCAAAAAGCTTGAGCAAGTGAGTCTAGTAGTAGCAAGCACTACCCCTGTGAAGAAGGTTCGAGTCGTCACGAGAAGCCGGTGAGTGACCAACGCATCTCGACATCGAGTCCCAAAGGATCAAGTCAATTTGTGTGATCAAGAATTGTATCGGGACTGTTACCACTCAGTATCTTGATCAATACTTAGTGGATTCCTCCGGGGAGTTGGAGAAGAGAGGAGTAGAAGAATTACCCCATCTTCGAACCTCTATAAAAACTTATCGTGTCATTTACATTTCAAAGCATTTTAATTCCGCATCTTATTTGTTTAACTCTCACGATAAATTTGCTATCCACTTGATAATCTCTAAGTACTAAAACCAAGCATTAAATCATAACTAAACCAAATTTAAGGGTGTTAAGTCTTTCCACGAAAACAAACATAGCATTGAGCTAATTCGGTCTTAACGGTGAGTTATTCTATCAACGGCTCGAGTCAGTCCGCTGAGTGACTAACTCTCTTGATTAACTAAATTGGTTGTCCACCAAGGACACGATTGTGTAGTATCAACTCGAATTTTAAAAAAGGACTAAATCGAAAAGTTGGTAAGGTTTATTCAACCCCTTCTAAACCTTACACTCACACCCTTGGGACCTACACACTTGTATCATATTCGTTTTGTGCTATACTTGTTTAAGATATGTGTAGGATATATATTTCATCATCCTCTTCAAGACATGCTTAAACTATCGAGATATGCTCATCATTGGTATTCATCCTATAGACTCGATATTTTTTATAATATGCCTATGTGCTTATTTTTCAAGTTATTTCATATAAGTGCCATTAAGAGGATTTTTCGATTTTTGAAAGGCACTATTCAATAAAGCTTGTTTTATCGAGACTTGTAAAGGATCATATTTGTTTTGATAAAATATTTGAATTTTTATCCTCTTCTCAAAATTATGCATTTGATTGCTCATATTCATTCTTGTCAAAACTCTCGTTCAAATGTTTCTTTTAAATGAGGTCTCAACTATATGCTCTCGGATTTTCAAATTTCAAAAGAGACCTTATATAGCTTTCTATAAGCTTATTTGAACTTACATGTTGTATTATATTCTTGATGATTTTCTTTAAGAATAGTATGTGTTACTTGCTATAATGTCTCTATTATTCGATATTACTATGCTCGTGTGCAAGATGTC
Source organism: Rehmannia glutinosa (assembly GCA_016081115.2). Lineage (NCBI taxonomy): Eukaryota > Viridiplantae > Streptophyta > Magnoliopsida > Lamiales > Orobanchaceae > Rehmannia > Rehmannia glutinosa. The sequence goes on from JABTTQ020001906.1 coordinate 237,723, forward strand.
TTGATAAGATTTTGCAGAATTTTTGGTATTTTGGAACAAGATAAATGACCAAGACAAGGTTAGTAGCTCAATGGTATTGTCAAGAAAAAGGTATTGATTTTGATGTACATTTGCACCGTAGCACATTTAGAAGCTATTCGCATTCTACTTGCCCATTCTTGTTTTTAAGAAAATTTCAAGCTTTACCAAATGGATGTTAAATCCAATTTCAAGCTTTTCTTCAAGAGAGATTGTGGTAATCTCAAAGGTGGTGTTGAAGAAGAGTGTGGTGCTCTTCAAGGTGTTGTAAGTTGAATTTGCATTAATTGTGGTAATTAATAAAATTCTTTTTCTTTTTCGAAACCCATCCCGGATATATCGGGGTGGTAGAGCACGTAGTCCCTAGATGGGGTGAAGCTCTATAAATCGACGTGTGTTGTTTACTTTCCGCACCTTTATTATTGTCTTAGCGTTTTTGGTTCGAAAAAGAGGGCGAAATCAAAAAATGGAGATAATCTATTCACCCCCTCTAGATTATCGTAGCCGCTGACTTACAAGTGGTATCAAAGCCAAACTCTTTCGCAAGCTCGTTTCACATCGCGAGTGAAGAGGAACGATCGTCGGCCACGAATGAAGCTCACCTTCCAAGCACCTCCACCACCAAGCCACCTCGATTTGATTCCAAAGATTTTGCATTTTGGAAAGAAAGAATGGAATTTTATTTACAAGGTTGCGGGTTCGATATTTGGAACATCGTCATCAATGGAGAATCCATTCCGATGAAAGACACACCATACACCTCCAAAGCTCTCAAGGAGCTCAATGATGAAGAAAAGAAAATCGTCTCCTTAAATGGTAAAGCTCTCAATATTTTATATTGTTCACTTACCAATTTGGAATATGATCTTATTGTAAGAATTCGATCGGCTCATGAAGTATGGCAAAAATTAGAAGCCATTCATGAAGTGTATGAAAATGATAGGAGCAACTCAAAAGCATCTACTTCTCAAAGGGATACAAGGTCAAATCTAAGGAACAAGCCTTTTACAACATCCAACTATGAAGTAGTTGAACAATGTTTTATGGGCATTGAAGAAAAAATGAGGTATGTCTTAAACCTCTACTTCTTATAATATTTTTATACAAAATGATTATAGTGATTTGCAAAATGATTTTGATGACCTTCAAAATGAATTCCAAAGTTTACTTGTTAAGTACAAAAATTTGAAAAAGGAATTCAATGTTTTGAAAAATGATAAGGAGACAGTTTATTTACTTCCTATGAATCACTATCATGTGCTCACACCACCACACTTGATAAGGTTAGAAACCTTGAAAAAGAAAATAGTACTTTTGTTGAGGATATTAATTGCATGAAAAGGATTTATCAAAATCCAACTTGAAAAGTACCGATAAAATGACCAATATTGTTGATAGTTGTGATAAATTGAAACAAGGACTTGATCATAAGCCTAGTATTGTTAATTATGTGAAAAGAAATCAAGTACCTATGTATGTTGGTCATTATGCTCCTAAAATTGTTACTTGTTTTTATTGCGGTAAAAAGGGTCATACGGTAAATACTTGTCGGGCTAGAAATAGCTCTAATTATTTTTGGAGACCTAAAAGTCTCAAGACTAATCCCAAAGGACCCAAACACTTGAGGGTACCACAAAACAATGTCATATTAGGTACCCGACGGAACAATAATCAAGGAAAATTCATACCACCTAGAAGACATCAAATGACCATCTCATTTGATCAAAGAAGAAGACACCACCAAAATGAATTTCCAAGAAGGAAATATTATCAACAAAGGGAAGGATACAATCCTTGGAGATGGAGCAATTGGAGAAGCCATCATCAACAAGATGATTTTCAAAGGGGAAGATATCATCAACAATGGGAACGACACAACCCATGGAAATGGCGAAATTGGTAAACCGTATCTCCCTATTTAAATATGCATTTTATTTTTATGCATGTTTTTATTTGTGTCTAAATTGCAAAATGAGTTTTCATAATTTTAAAATTAAGGTCTTCAATATATATTTATGGTTTTAAAATTTTTGAAAAAGGAGACCTTGTATGATGCTTATATTAAACTCTTGTGTGTTTGCTTAGACTTAATTGTTTTATAATCTTTTATGGGTTTTTATGGCATGAGCTTACTTGTGATATCTTTTATTGTTTTAGCCTACACTTGTATCATATTCGTTTTGTGCTATACTTGTTTAAGATATGTGTAGGATATATAATTCCTCATCCTCTTCAAGAGATGCTTAAACTATCGAGGTACGCACATCATTGGTATTCATCCTATAGACTCGATATATTTTTGTCATATGCCTATGTGCTTGTTTTTCAAGTTATTTCATAGTATTTCATATAAGTGCCATTAAGAGAATTTTGCGATTTTTTGAAAGGCACTATTCTATAAAGCTTGTTTTATCCGAGACTTGAAAGGATCATATTTGTTTTGGTAAAACATTTGAATTTTTATCCTCTTCTCAAAATTATGCATTTGATTGCTCATATTCATTCTTGTCAAAACTCTCGTTCAAATGTTTCTTTTAAATGAGGTCTCAACTATATGCTCTCGGATTTTCAAATTTCAAAAGAGACCTTATATAGCTTTCTATAAGCTTATTTGAACTTACATGTTGTATTATATTCTTGATGATTTTCTTTAAGCATAGTATGTATTACTTGCTATAATGTCTCTATTATTCGATATTACTATGCTCGTGTGCAAGATGTCTTGATAAGATTTTGCAGAATTTTTGGTATTTTGGAACAAGATAAATGACCAAGACAAGGTTAGTAGCTTAATGGTATTGTCAAGAAAAAGGTATTGATATTGATGTACATTTGCACCGTAGCACATTTAGAAGCTATTCGCATTCTACTTGCCCATTCCCTGTTTTTAAGAAAATTCCAAGCTTTACCAAATGGATGTTAAATCCAATTTTCTAAAATGGTTGTATTCAAGTAGAAGTCTATGAAAAACAACCGGGTTTGAAAATTTTTAAGCAAAATGATTTTTATAAAAGACCTTGTTTGGTTTAAAACATGCACCACCCCATGTATGGTTTAATAGACTTAGCTATTTTTGCAAAATGATTTTACAAGAGGTAAAGTTTATCCACTCTCTTTGTTTTTGAAAAAGGGCAAGATTGTTTACTTGTGCAAATTTATGTTGATGAAATTATCTTTTGGTGCTACTTATGAATATTTGTGCAAGATATCGTTCTAAGTCAATGAAGGTGAACCTAAGATGATCATGATGAGGAGAGCTCAATTTGTTCATTGGAGTTCAAGTTCAACAATGCCAAGAAAGTGGTTATATTTCATAATCAAAGTATACAATAGAACCTTTGAAGAAGTTAGGCATTGAAGAAGGAAGAACCATCTCAATCTCTATGGCTACCAATGTAAAGTTTGAAAAAGGTTGAGGAAGGCATATTGATTGACAAACATATTCGAGGTATGTTCACTAACTTTTCTTACTATTTTAGACTCGACATTTTCTATGCCTTATGTTTATATGCTCGAACTCAAAACTATCTCAACGAATCTCATTAAAGTGCCGTTAAAAGAAATTTTCAAATATTTGAAAGGCACTTCTTCTTATAGCTTGTTTATCCAAAGTTTTAAAATGTTTATATTTTTCGGGATAACAAGTCGGTGATAATAATTTTTTAAAATATGGTTCATTATAATCGAACTATATATATTTGAGATTCGATATATTTTTCTAAGGGATTGAGTTTCTAAAACGAAAAATTGAGATATGTTTAATTCCGTCTCAAGGATAACTCGCGGATTTTCAAATATTTTACCTCTGGACTGGTGCATTGGAGCTAACAGATGTATTTTTGGTTGTTGGACAAGTCTTTTCGAGCTAAAAAGACATGTTGATTTTCATAAGACACCTAGATGCTTATGACTATCATCCCCTAATGATTGAAATAAGAACTTTAACCAAAAGATAAAATCTGAAACCACATTGCATTAATCAGCATATTGATTTATTTAGTTCATTGGTTCTTAAATTTTGTAAGTGCTACTAACTTAAGAACCAAAGTCATCGTATCATAGAGACGATTGTCGCACCATTAACAGCACTATACACAGGGCAATTTTGTCTTGCGGAGATAGAACCGAGTTCTATCCTCTACTTCTTTTTTTGTCCCATTTTTCCAGCCATTTTCCTGAAAAACCAGTACCATGCATATAATTCAACAAGTACTCCGTCATACACAACATGTTTGCAAGACAAAAAGTACAAACAAGTTTTTATTTTAAAAAAAAAAGTAAGAAAAGAAGGAAAACACACACAGAGCATGAGATCACACAGTCCCATTTTTGCTCATAACACAACAAACTCTGCAACCTCTGATACATGGAGCAATTAAAATTGCAACTACTCACACATCCCTGCAATTTTCTATGGTATGTCTCGTTCGAACCATCATCCATTATTCCACCAATGATATTGGAAATCAATTTCTTGGAAACTATGTCATTCGATTGATCAAAGTCTAAGATGTACGTATTATTCGGCTCATAATAATTACTATTTAATAAGACATTAGTGAATGGACTAGTCATGTAGCACCAAATTAGTACGGATCCCATTAGAACTGCGAACAGTATTGACACGATGATACTCTTAGTCATGGTTGCTTAGTTGTAATTTTGAAGTGATAAATTTTCGTTGATTTTACAGAGTTTATATAGGGAAGGAGTAAATACTTTTGTTAATAAACTATGTAAGGTACAATAAATTGTCTATTTTATTTGGCATAAAGCAATGTTATGTATTGTCCTATTTTCGGTGGTTATATATGTTGCATTCCTAATGTTATCAATGTTTTAAACCGGACCGGACATCGAATCGGACAAATAATTGGGTCAATGGGTCATTGGTTCAATCCTGGTCGAACCGTTTTAAAAAACCGGTTGACCTAAATATATATATATATATATATATAGTTTTTGTTTGAGGAAATATATATATATATAGTTGCACACACATGCAAAGAGTAATTACATGTACAAATGTAACAAAACCAAGAATGCAAACGAAAATAAAAACTAAATTAATAAAGTGAATATTCAAACATGTAAGTACAACATAAAGAGTTTCTCGGAAAAAAAAAGGTTTTAAAAACATTGACCTGTTTTATGAATGAAAAATTTTATGAGCGCTACGCCTACAAATTCCGATATCGATTATGACTTTGGAAGAATTTTTTTTTTTTTTTTTAGTTTTGCAGAATATTGTAAACAATCTCAATGAACGGATGGCTTATTATGGAATTTTAAATTCCATGGATTGTGTCTCTACTTTTTAGAGTCCTAGGTTTAATAATTTACTAGTCATGAAATATGCAATTATCTCGCTTTATTATATTTCCCTTCAAATTTTGTAATAAACAAAGAAAATTTATTTAGTCCCCAAAAAAAAAAAAAACCGGTCAAAGCGGTTCAGGTTTCGGTTTTAGGCGGTTTTTTACCGGGTGGCATCGATTTTAGCACCGGCCTAGATAAATAACCGAACCGGACTCGAGACCGATTCGGTTAAACCGGTCGAACCGGCGGTCGGTCCTATTTTAAAAACATAGAATGTTATGAGAATTTATTTTATTAGTTTTAATATGCAAGGACAAGGGGATGATATTTCGTGTATGATTGCTTGCGTAACATGAGTTTTGACCACTTGGGCTACATCCAAATCTTGTGCTCATCTAAGTATATTAACTTCATAAGAGAGTTATTCGCTAATATTTTTGCCAGGACACTTTTTCTTTTCTTTTTTTTTTTCTTTTCTCGGATTTTCTCGTATGTCAAATTTATGTATATGACTCTGTGGGCTTCAACTATTTCAGTTTTTCACATGAGGTAAAAGGCATTTAGCTTACTCCAAAATCTTGGAATTTTTAAACTTTGCTAATGCAGGTATGATTCCAAATTTATGAAAGTTTTCTCATAATTATATATGCATCAAATAAGAACTAACTATGTGTTACCTCATAACTATATATGCATCAAACAACAATTAACTTAACATTATCTCATTACTATCTATGCACCAAATAAAATATGAATATCTAGTATATTATAACCATGTATGCATTAAACAATAACTAATCTGTGCGATTAATCGATAACTATCTATGCAAAGATATTTATTCTAAATTTGCATTAGAGTCACAATAATCTTACGACTTTTCTCATCTATCTCTCCACCTATATGATAAACCTATGAACAAATTGCATGGCAAAAGTTCTTAATTAACTAATTTTTTTTTCCAACTTCGAGCTATAAAATAGACATCAACTCGTAGACGCGGTGGCTTGATCCAAGTATCATGTTAGGATTCTAGCTATAACTTTACAATTGATCACTAATATTTGGCAAATCTAGTATACGAAATTAAAAGGAATTATCTTCGCTTATAAACCTAATTAAATGTTTGTGCTTGTGCAGATTATTAGTTAAATATATTGGATCAACAAAAATACAGCAACCAAATGCTTCAAATTAATTAAAAGCATATTCTTGAAGAATTTGAAAATGTTTCTTACTATTCTACAAGGACTATCCTGAAAATCCTCATTACTTAGCCATTTGATAAAGTTCTTATATACTTAAGTTATGACTTTCATATAATGATTTCAGAAAATATTTTGATTAATAGGGAAACTGCCCTATAGTTTCAAACTATTCCAGTTCATATTGAGAAAAGGTTGGCAACTCTAACTTCAAATTGACATATAGAGAAACACAACTTGTTTCCTAAACTTTAATAAACATGATAAGAACAGACTGAAAATAAATTTGAAATAAAAAAGCTACTTGGAGGAGTAGGGAAAGAAACGTGTATAAATTGCGGTTTTTTTCCTTACATTTTTGGACAAAACAAAGAAGCAAAGTACAAAGTATTAACAAATTCTAATTCCCCAAACCTCTAAATATATGGCTTGCAATTATGCCTTCGCTTTTTTCCTCATTGTCGTTCTATTTGCAACAGCAACCCCATTAGCCAATGGACAAATATTTGGGATCAACCCCCTCAATGGGTTGAGTGTAAACGGCCAAATCTGTTGCACATCCACTCGAAATTGCCCGGCCAAGGTATTGGCGGTTTGTCAAGTTGAACTGCAGTCGATTTTTCGGTGCTTCCACGACAATTGGCCAAAATACTACCAATGCCAATGGATTCTTTAACATTACAGTTCCAAGAGGACAAGGACTTTTCCTTGGCCTGCCCATATTTCCAATAGTTCCATGTGTTGCCACTGTTCAACTTCCACTTGATGCTACAGTATGCTCTGCATTATCAACCACCAGTGGTGCCCTTGTGTCCGGCGTTAGAGGTGTTGGAGCAGTTGTTTTGGGCACACTTGGTAGGGTTCTAAATGCCACCACTATAAGATTTTCGGTGCGAATCTAATTGCATTTTCAACTATTATGAGTGATTTCCTTACCCATTTGAGTCTCTAGTACTCACTTATATACACTATGATAAATAAAGAACAAGATAGCATGTCGGTGTGTAGGCATGGTCTTCGTTTTTATCTTAAGAGTTTTTTTTTTTTCTTGTTTATTTAAGTCTTGCAATAAAAATCTATGTAACCATATATTGTGTCTCTTATTCACAAATAAAGGAGAAGAATTTTACATATTGATATATTTCATTTTTTGTTACAGAAATATTGAAGTGAATTGCAATCAATTATTATTATTTGTCTCTTTATCCTATGTGGGATGGAGATTTCTCATTCCCCACATTTTTCATTTTCCATACCATATACTAATATTAAGTGGCTAACTTTCTAGCATTAATTTCTCATTCACCCGAAATTGGTTTTGAGAAATTTCAAATGCTATTCTCATCTACTGTCTTAGTAGAATTTTTACAAATAATTTAATTACATTTTTCACTAATGAAAACCACTTAATTATTTGGTCAAAATTGGGTCAACACCCATTTTACCAAACACAATTCCAACATTTCATCTGTAAAGTAATTAGATTTTATTTGTATAGATACTTGTGTGTTACATCACTCTCAAGAATAATTAAAATTTAACATTATTAATTTTTTAGACGACCTATAGGCACTTTGTTGGTTCGCAGACGACATTTTCGAGTTACCAATTTAGTACCATACTTCATATTTTTATAAATTGGTACATATTCACTTGTAAGGACGAAAATGCTACTCTTAGTCATGATTGCTTAGTTACTAAGATTGCTTAGTTTTAACTTTGAAGTGATAAATTTCATGGATTTTTCGGAGTTTATAAAGGGAAAGAGTAAATTAATATTTCTGTTAATAAACTATGTGAGGCACAATAAGTTGTCTTTTTGATTTGGCTTAAAACAATGTTATGTATTGTCCTATTTTTCGGTGGTTATATATGTTGCATTCCTAAAGTTATGAGAATTTATTTTATTAGTTTTAATATGTAAAGACAAGGGGATGATTGCTTGCGTAACATGAGTTTTGACCACTTGGTCATCTAATATTTTAACTTCATAAAAACTTGTACTTAATATTCAATTAAGTTTTATACTTAATATTAATAATAAAATTAAATTGTCTATATATACTATTAGAGTATAGAGGAATCAAAGTTCACGTAGTTCGCTAACAAAACATTTGGTTTAAAATGTGTCAAATGTAGTTACGAATATAACACATTATTATAAATATTTAACATTTTTTCTAGTATATGTTTACAAAAAAAATAAAAATCATTAGTTTTAACCTTAAAAACCACCGGTTCCACCATAGTTCCGGTTCCAGTTTTGAAACTGTTAACCGGTCAATGGTTCCCATAATCATCGACCATCGCTTCAGGTTCCGATTGGGAACCCGGTTTTGATTCTATTTGGCCACTCCTACATACGGGAACTGTTTCCAAACTTAAAAACAATTGATTCTCAACTTTTACATTGTTTTCTCCATTTAGAAGTTGGGAATCACTTTGTTTAGAATTTTCAAACACTCCCTAGTATGACTAAGACATTGTACCACAACATGCAGATAGTCAGATAACATATTTCTTAACCAATCATACAACAATAGCACCTTTGCAAGACAAAAAAACACACACACACACACACAAGAAAATAAGGAAAAAACAAGAAGAAAAAGAAAAAGAAAACAACAACAACAACAACCACAATGACACAGAGAGAACATGAGATCAAACAGTCCCATTTTTTGCCATAAGGCAGCAAAATGCACAGCCTCTAGCTGAACAACCACAAGCGCAACTACACACACATCCCTGCAGTTTTCTATGGTACTTCTCCATCAAACCATCATCCTCCATCATCATTCCACCATACTTGCCCGAAATCGATTTCTTGAAAACCATGTCGTTCGATTGAACGCCGTCCAAGACACGATCATAGTTAGCGTTCGACGAAGCAATGTTAGAGAATGGACTAGTGGTCACGTAGCATTAAAATGCAAATCCCATCAGAAAGGCGAATAGTATTGATATTACGCTACTCTTAGACATGATGGCAAATTTTGTTTTCAACTGATAAAATTTGATGGTTTTTGAAGGGTTTATATAAAGTGGGAGTAAATATTTTTATCAATAAACTATGTAAGGTTACAATAAATTGCCTATTTGGCATGCCATAAAACAATGTTATGTATTGTCCTGTTTTTGGATTTTATGTTGCATTCTTATAGTTTTTTTTAGAAGTCTTTTTATTAGTTTTCAATAAGACAAGGGAATGGGCACTTGTGGCCGCCTAATCGGAATCCTCTTTGTTCTTTGTCTAAAATGGGATATTAGTAGGGGTGTCAATCTCACATCCGACATGAACCCGACCTAAAATTACTGAGATTAACACGAATACGACTCGAACACGAACACGACTAACACGAACTCGAAATGAATTTACCAATTTGTCCGAAATGTAGTTGTTGTTTTTTTGATGTATTTTGAGCAATGATGAAGCCAAGAGTTTTATGTAGGGGGGTTGACTATTGTTCTAAAAATCTTTGTCTAGCCTGGATTAATCTCCACTTAGGCGTCATTTGACCGGCTATGTTTTTCTTCCGATTAGACCATGCATAACCCCGCCTGACTCGCCAGGCGTTAGGCTCGAAAGATCCGCCTAGCGCTTTTAGAACAATGGACCCAACTAATATTAAATAAAATTGAAAAAATAAATCAACTCAAAAAATAAAATTATTAATGAATACCAATTTTGATAAAGTCATCGTATTAATTCAATTACATCTTAATATTCAAAAATAATTAAAATAATACATTTACATCAATATATCATAACATCTCGTTATATTCTTCATATTTTGAAACAGGTTGCATAATAGCTTCATTGTTAATATTTGAAAAATATGAGAATTTGAAAAAGAACCATAAATCATCCCAAAAGAAACAAGTAGAGATGCAAGATAAGAATGCAAAAATCGAGTTCAAGTTTATGGTGGAATAAAAGAATTCAAAAATTTGAGATAGGAAAAGAACGACAAAGCCTCAATATTTCAAGATTAACAAATGGGAAGGGAAAGAAGAAATGATGAAAGAAGGAATTGAAGACTTTTTTTGTTTTTCCTATTTTATGTATTTATTTTAAGGTTAAAAATTAAAAATACTAAAATACCCCTTTTTTTTTTCCAAAATTTTGGGTGGGGGTGGGGGGTGGAGAGCAATGCCCCCTTGGCCCCTAGGACGTCCACGATATTGAGCATAACCGAAACCAAAGTCCGACGACCCAAATCGACACCCCTAGATTTTAGACCCCTTTTCTTAATTTAATATGGAATCTTTTAGGACACAAAGAAAATCGGTCTAAAGATATCTTTCACCAAGTTTCATTAACTTTCATAGTAAAATATCGAGAAATAGTCCTTTTCAATTTTCAATTTTCCAAAGGGATAATTTAAAAAGAAAAAAAAAATCAGAGTAGTTCAAAAATTAGAGACACTCCGTTGAGGTTTGATTTTGTCTTATAGTATTTCTTTCCCCACTATTAGCCTATTAGGTGAACTAACGGAATTTGTTGACGTCATTCATATTTTCCAATTACATGTCTCAACTTTTTTAAATATGCAAATACCTTAAACTTTCGTCTTACATATTATAATTACATCCCTCAACTTTTTTAAACATTACAATAGCCGGACAGGAAGAAAAGTTAAGTTTATTTGTAATAATATTTAGAAAAGTTGATGGATATAATTGTGAAATATTTAATGGTGTCGGTGAATTCTGTCAAGTCAACTCGTGGTTGAGGTAAAATTTTAAACAGATTTCTACGTTACTTTTCTAGGTCAATCGTATCTGGGTTTTTTATTATTATTATCCTCCCTTCCCCAATACCGGTGAAATGTAACAATGGTGCCCTTTGGAAATGGATTCGTTGTGTTATGGCTTTTTGTCCAGGATGTTTATTTGAAATAACAAGTAGATAAACATAGACGTTTATGTTAATGAAACAATACTTGCACGATTAAGTCTAGCCAAAACCACGCATCACGAATTTAAAGCATTCCAAATTTTCATCATTTTTGAGAACTTGAAATAATAGACCAAATGAACCCAAAATGACCTACAAGGAAGATTGGTAAAGCCATGAGAGAACTAAAAGCTTTACTTTGGGGGCTTGAAAAAGTTTATAGGGGCTAGAGCCTAGAATGTATAAAGAACGAATTTATCAGAAAAAATATCACGTACTAAGAAAGAATAAATATTAGAAAACTGAGATCTCAAATTTGCATTTGAACAATAAATTGAACATGGGATTCATAACCTAAAATTCCCCAAAAAAGCATAAATTAAGCATACCTGCAACGCCAAAAAACACTATATCGAACTTCCTGTTGGATCTTATCCTTAGTCTATCTGTAACTAAATACTCAAAATTCTACATTTAGTTTACACGAGCTACAACAAGTACCAAAATGCCAAGTTTCAAAAGGACCCAATCTTAATATCACAAGTGCGACAGAAGAATACTAAATTACATAAAAACCGTTTAAAGTTAGAAAATCAGGACCAAAAAACTTAGCTACTTTTGTCCTTTTACTGCGTCTTGGTTATTCTTCATCATCACTTTGAGGTAACCTTGCAGTTTTATAAGTTCGTTTACTCGAACTTTCTTCTTTCCATTCTTTGTTCGGAAAGATATTCTCGAAGAATACAACATTTCTTGATTCAATGATCATACCTTCATTTATATCAGCAATTGCTGACTTGTGCGCTAAAAAGCGATATGCACTACTATTGTTAGCATATCCAATGAAAACACAATCGATCGTCTTCGGACCGATTATAACTTGTTTCGGCTTAGGTACTCCGACTTTAGCCAAACACCCCACACTTTGAGGTATTTATATGACGGTTTATGTTCATTCCATAACTTATATGGAGTTTCGTTTTTACCTTTGTGTGGGATCTTATTAAGAATGTAGTTTGCAGAAAGTATGGCTTTCCCCCACAAATTTTGGGTAGCCAGAACTTATCAACATCGCATTCATCATCTCCTTAAGAGTACGATTTTTGCATTCTCGCAACTTCATTTGATTGAGGTGAGTAGGGAGGCGATCGTTTGATGAATTATACCCGCTTCTGGGAAAAATTCTTCAAACGGAGCAACATACTCTCCGTCTCTATCACTTCGAATCATCTTAATTTTCAAATTAAGCTGATTTTCAACTTCATTCTTATAAGTTTTAAAAGCCACTAAAGCTTCATCTTTGCTTTTCAAAAGATACACATAACAATATCTTGTGCAATCGTCTATAAATGTTATGAAGTACTTTTTCTCACCTCGAATTTGCACAAGTTTTAAATCACACACATCATTGAATTAACTCGAGTGGTTTGGTACTTCTCGTTCCGAATGAAACGGTGATTTGGCCAACTTTGCTTCAACATAAATTTTCAGATTTGTCTTGTGAATCGGTTTTAAACGTATGTATTAATTCCAGATTGACTAACCTTTTAATTGTGTTAAAGTTTACGTGTCCTAATCTATCAGGCCATAAATTAGAACAATCCAACAAGTAAAATGAAGTAATAGTTTTATACTTCGCCTCTTTTGAATACGGACATTACTGAGGACATTTAAAAGGTCCTTATCAAGGTAGCCCCTTACAAAAAACCGACAATTCTTGGTCATTACAAACTTTTCGGACTCAAACACTAGTCTAAACCCAGCCTTACTAAGCAAAGGACCGAAACCAAATTATTGCTGATGTCCAGGGACATGCAAAGACATCTACAAGCGTAAGCTCCTTTCCGGAAGTCATCTTGAGCACGACCTTGCCAAGCCCCATGATGTTGGAAGTCGAAGAATTCCCCATGAAAAGTTTCTTTTCATTTATCGGAGTGTAGGAGGAGAACATATCTTTATCGGCACAAATGTGCCGAGTAGCCCCAGATCTATCCACCACTCCCTTGGGTTATCCACTATATGGCTTCAAACACAACAACAGAGAGATCGAGCTCTAACAGGTCAATTGGAATCGACTTGTCCTCCATCATATCGCTTGTTGGTTGCCACCTAGATTGCCCTTCTTCGAGTGTCGGCAATCCTTGGCCATGTGGTTCGGTTTGCCAGAGTTGTAGCAATTCCTCTTGAACTTTTTGGCCTTTCCTTGTCTTTCCCGTGAGTGCTTGCATTTCTTGCTAGTGCTCGATTCATCAAGATTGGCTTTGGTCTCCATTCCGACTTACGGATTTCACTTCTGATTTTCAATTATCTTCTTCAATCTCAAGCCGAACAATCAGATCCTCAAGCCCCATCTCTTTGCGCTCGTACTTGAGGTAATTCTGGAAATCCTTCCACAATGGCGGTAATTTCTCGATTATTGCAGCCACTTAAAAGGATTCATTCAAAATCATCCCTTCAGACGCTAAGTCGTGAAGTAAGATTTGAATCTCCTGAACTTGGATGATCATTGTCTTTGTGTCAACCATCTTGTACTCGAGAAATTTGCCGACAACAAATTTCTTTGTGCCGGCATCTTCCGTCTTGTACTTTTTCTACAAAGAATCTCACAATTCCTTGTACGTTTTGAATGTGCTATAGACATTATAGAGGTGTCTTCTAGCCCGTTCAACACGTAGTTTCGACACAGAAAATCGATGATATGCCAAGCATCCACAGCGATTCTCTGGTTGTTGTCGATTTCTTCATCGCATTTTACGGAAGGGGGGGGTCGCCCTTCTTAGGAAACCAGGATGCCCCAAGGTCGTCAAGTTAAATAGCATCTTATGTTGCCATCTCTTGAAGTAGAGATTTGGAGAACTTGTTCGCCTTATTTTTAGCTTCACCGCAAGTGTACGGTGCGTTTTATAGAATATGGTTAGCAAGGTCGAATCCACAGGGACTAATAAATTAATGTACTAAGAAATCTTCGGATTGTAATAGCCTTATTTTTATCTAGACGATCGAAAGTGAGTGAATTGGTTTTATAAACTAAAGCATAAATTTATCCTAAAATAACAAAGTAAATAATGATTGAAAGATCAAGATGATGAATGGATTTCTAGGTTATGGTTTGATTAATATCCCTTTTATTATCGATTAATCAAACCAAAGTTAAACGTATTCTTCCCTATAGACCAATCACAAAAGTAATTTACCCTCTCTCGAGATGCATGTAAAAGCGTTGATTGGAATATCTATGCTAGCATCTCTACTCAACATGAGATATCCAACTCCAAACATATCAAAAGATTAAAAGGCCTCACGAATATTCACGGACTTCTTAATCATGCAAGCTATTCATGTCAAGTACTCATAGATCTAATATTGAAACTCATCTGTTCAATTATGAATCAATATATCAAAACAAGTTAAACCAATAGTTTTTTGATAAAACAAGAATTAAAGCAATGTACTTGAATAGGGTTGGAAAACATTAACTTTGATTGCAATGAATCATCAAACAAAAGTATCCATTAACCTACTCCCAAACCCGGGAATCACAAGAAGTTTAGCTAGACATAGAAAACAAATAATTCATGACAAATTATCCATGTTCATGTCTACTAATTGAATGATAAAAATACTATGGAGTGAGTGAACTAGGGGATGATGACGATCTCTCGATCTATCTTCAATCCTCGAAGGTGTGGTTGCGGTCTTGATCGATCTCTTGAATTGCCCGTGGAAGATTGCTCTTTTTCTCGCTTTCTAGGGCAAAAATCAGCATCTTTTTTTGTTTGTGGCCGCCCATCTCTATTTGTACTTCGTTTTGGGTCAAAACCTAGTTGGAAATCTGTCAAACATTGTTTTCCGCACGACGCATGGGTCGTGCACCAGCCGCACGCCCACCCGTGCTTAGGTGCCGCAAGAAGTGTCCAAATCACAAAGATAGAGCATAGGTCGTCTTTGTATGGCACGACCAGGCCGTGCTATATGTCGAACCTTGAGGCCTGGGTTAGGATTGAGCACGGGCTGTGCTAGGGAGCACGCCCTGCCCGTGCTCACCTGTAGCAACAAGCACTTGGCCATTTTTTTCCTTTTTTCTCCCAGTTCGTCTGACTTCTTCTCGATTCGACTCCAGACTTCATACTTCACATCAAGTATTGGCGATTGCAATGCTCCGAATTGTTGCCAAAATGCTACAATTATCGATAAATTCCTACAAAACGAGCAAAGCGTAATCCTTTTCCACAAAACAGGAATAAAGCCCTATTTACACATGTATGCATATCAACATATTCTAGCCAAAATTAAGCCCAAAATACATGCAAAATACATGCCAATCAAACCCCCAAACGTAAACTGTTGACAGTCCCGGTCAACACTTTGTAAACAAGACAACACAAATGGGGTAAAGAAGAGCAACTCAAGAACACCGCATCCCAATTCATGCCATTTATCCATAGACATCAAGCACAAACCAACCAAGTTTTAAATATCTAACATGGAGCACAAGTCTATCAAAATCATGGTAAAACACTTCAAATTACGCCTCTCACGGATAAAGTGTATACTCTACTCACTAGAATAATAAGGGCCGTGTATTCGCTCAAGTCATATCAATGTTGAAGAATTACCATATGCTTGCAAATCGTCTCACATCTCCGCCACTCGTTTGTATGCAATTCACAAATCGAAAGGACTTTGTTTATGGTTGTAATGAATGCTCTTTGGTTAAGGTAGGAAATATGGATAAAGTGACTCAACTCAGCGTATATATTGGCAAGCACATCGTTTTTCTCAAACAGTTATTCTAATACGAATCAACTATGTACTCCCAATCGCTTTATATCCTATCACCTCTCTATTTCTCCCTTCTTCTTTTTTTTTATACAAATTATTCTCCTTCGCTTTACATCACAATTTCCAGCCTAATTGTTATTTCTGGCCGACTCAATTTTCAGTCGTTTTTTTCGACTTTTTGTGAGTATTCTTCACATTTCCTCTTTTTCTTCTTTTATTCCCAATCACCCAACATGTACACTATTTTCTAACTTCTAGATACCCTTTCATTCAACCTTTTATTCAATCCCTTTACTCAATATTATACGCTCAAACTTAGGGTAACAGAGGATATATCAAGTTAAGTTTTAAGTGCTTGAAATGTGGCTATCAAAAATCGTGCAATAAGCTCAAGTTGGCTAACTAGGAAATCAAATATCATAAGGAAGGCAAAAAAGCTTGAAAGGCTAAACAAAAATGGCCTAAAATCATTTTCATGAATGCATACAACATGTGACTTTGATGGAGATACCTGAGAAAGTTCTAGAATTGGATCAACACGAATGACACGCTCAATCAACAAACAAGATCGCATAATATGAAAGCAAGAAAGGCTCAAAAAGCTCACTGTGCTTGTAAATGCATAATTCAAAGTATATTAACCATGATCCCAATAATCACATGCTCCATATTAATTATTCTCAACCCGGTCAACTCACGCTCAACATCCAATTCAAAACAACATAAACTTTCAACACATGCTCCCAAGATCAACAAATACACAATAGCGGTCAACTCACTCCCTAAACAACTAAGAAAGCAATAAACGTCTTTAAAGCAATAAACGTGCTAAAAATCAAAAATATCTAATGCAATGCATACTACATGCTCTAATGCAACTACATGAATACAAAACGCCACACACTTCAATAAAATTACTACCTCTCCCCCAAACTTGAATGAAATTATAGCGCATAGAAGAGAAGGTAGAATTTTAAAGAAAAGTGTGGATAAGACTGGATTATTGTGGGGGTGGCGGCGGAAAGTGGCCCGGGAGATATGCCAATTTTGAATCGATGCAACATCCGCAATATCTCCAACTCCCCGCCTTGCCCCGGGCTTGGTACCACAAGTCCCGGGCTTGGTACTTTGCTCCCGGGCC
This sequence comes from Rehmannia glutinosa, assembly GCA_016081115.2. Classification (NCBI taxonomy): domain Eukaryota; kingdom Viridiplantae; phylum Streptophyta; class Magnoliopsida; order Lamiales; family Orobanchaceae; genus Rehmannia; species Rehmannia glutinosa. Next base: position 255,086 of record JABTTQ020001906.1, read on the forward strand.
TGGTACCTTTGCTCCCGCTTCCCGCTCGGAAAGATCAAGTCATCCTTATGTTGTCGCATGCTCTCTCAAGAGCATAGAGTATGTCATGATTATATTGTCCCCTACGCTCACCTTGGTGGGAGCTCTCGGAATGTCGGGCTGCCCATGTGGGAAACCCACTCAAGCCTCTCTTGTGCCGATCGTACTTCCTTCGCCTCCATTACAAATCCTCTTCATCGGGTAACCCTGCTACCCTCCTCCTTTTTCGTGTTGTCAGGCCGTCCATAACCCTGATATGTGCCTCAGAGTTTAGGAGCCAGTTAAGTTGATTGTCCACCACAGCAGTGAGCTGCGGGTTAGGGAGGGGGAAAGCAGACCCGACTTTTTGTTGAAAAACAGAGGATGTTCTTCTCTTGATTATGATCTTCATGGTGCGGATGGCGGTCATGTTGATGCTTTGATCGCCCTCAATCGGCTCCATTCGGCGCATATCAACCCCAAAATGTTGAGCAATGGGGGTTATCATTGCCCCAATTAATATTATCCCGCGTCCGGTGAGAAATGTAAACGGCGTGTTCCACAAAGACGCCGCCATATTTAAGGGTGGGGTGAGCATACACCAAAGGAGGTATAGCTCACGAGCTTGCATACCCCCGTTATTATGCCGAGCGAACACTGAATGGACCGTCACTTTTTGGATGTAGCGGAATACGGGGTTGCGGAATGACGAGGCTTGGATGTGCGTGCCGCATATTGCATCGTGCCGATTTCGGGGTTTTAGTCAACAATCGCGAGAATTTATGCGAGTTATAATTTGCGGTCCTCGTGACGGGCGTCCGATGGTACCCCAAAAATCTAGTTAAGTTCGGCGATAGTGACGTGCCTCCACACATTGCCCAATCTAAACTGGATTTTCCGAGGTTCACTTCTGACTCGCGCCTCCGTAACCTCCATGGTGCTTAGGAACTAGAGTGCGAGTGTCTTGAATGTCGGCCACCGCCTTGCATGAAGCGGTCCATCCTACTCGTTCAAACATGTGCCAAACCTCCTCATGTATCCCGAGAGCTCGAGTACACTCATCGTCGGCATAGCATGGGTGTGGAAGAATGAGTGATCAGCCGGTTCCACCTGTCAAGTTCGTCGTTTTCTGTCAAAGTGAGCCCATAAGCCTCGGGGCTGTCTGGGTGTGGTGGTGCACGTGCGGCGGTGGCCCCCCATCCTCGTCTACCTCTATTTGGTCGGTTCTTTGGTTTAGCCATTTGTTCGAATGAGTACCTGGCAAAATAATCGTGAGAATCCGTACATGCCAAGTAAAAGAAAACGATGAATTACATACAATAATCCATATAAGGCATAATGTCTCATCTCTATAATTTAATCCACAACTAAACTTCCAAACCCAACAAACAATATAATGGCAGAGAATCTTAGTCACTAACACCCTAAACAATCGAGCTCATGTATAATTCATCAAGCAATCATCCAAAAACATCCTAATTCAACAACCCACAAGGTGTTCGATAAAATGCCCAATAGAAAAATTCAATCATATTCATGGCAAAAGTATCAAACAAGCATCATATAGCAACCCTAATCCATAATCCTCAAGAAATTCGAAATAAAGAGTGCAATGCATACCTTAAATCCTGAGAATTCGAAAAGAGTTGAAGTTTGAAACCCTAGGTGCTTTTCTACTCAAATCTTCTCTTCAAACCAATTTCAAAAGTGTAAATCTTGTGAGAGTAGTGTGGGAAAAGATTTGTGGTGATAATCTAGGTGAAATTTGCGAAAACAATCGAGAGGGCTTCGATCTTGTGTGTGTCTGCGTGAGAGATGGTGAGATTTTGTGAAAAACGATGCCTCTACCCGACTTAAGTCTGTCCCCAGCATCGGGAGCACGGGCCGTGCTCTATGGACGGGCGGCCCGTGCTAGGGGCCGAACATTCATGCTTTGAAAATCTAGGCACCGCACGGCCGTGCGCCTAGCGCACGAGCTGCCGTCTGCAAGGGTGCCGTAGAATTCATTCTTTGGGCTAGTGCCCACAGGGCCGTGCGCATGGTGCAAGCCCTACCCGTGTTGGGCACCGTCTTGACTTGAAATTTTTTTTTTTTTTGAAATAGGAAAGCAAGAAAATCCTAACCTATGAAAGCAAATAAATCCTAACTTAGAAAAGGAAAACAAACCAAGAAAACATGGGAAGAAATAAAATAGCAAACCGTTGGGTTGCCTCCCACCAAGCGCTAAATTTAAATTCTATAGCTTGACGCCTGTTTTACTCGATCACGGTTCCAGCAAAGTGATGCGAGTCACTTCTTCATGTTCTTCTCCTTGCCAATTCAACTCGCATAAATTCGAACCTCCTTTGAATGCCTATAGCGTAGAAGTCACCCGTCAGTCGAATGCCATGTTCTTCTCATTTGCATCATTCGAGCGGCAGTACACGCGTGCTTCCGAGCTGTTGGTCCTTATCATGTGCTTTGCTTTCTCACAATTTAGTACGTCCTGCACATGATCTATAGCACACACACAATGACTCGGATTAAAAGTATTAGCACTTAAATCGATGACAGATAATGATTTACAACTCTCCTCGTTATCGTGATGGTTCCCACCCTTATAGATGGAGAACAACACTTGCTCATCATTAACTCGTAATGTGAGCTCTCCTTTTGTACATCTATCAATGCGTGTGCGATGGTAGGAACGGACGCCCGAGTATCAAAGGGGACGTCTCGATCTTTCTCCATGTCAAGCACTAAGAAGTCCACAGGGAATATAAACTTATCTACCTTCACGAGCACATCCTCCACGATTCCCTTAGGATATGTGAGGATCTATCCGCTAGCCGTAAGGTGACCGTGGATCGCTTCACCTCTCCTAATCCAAGTTTCCGAAAATGGACAAGGGCATTAGATTAATACTTGCTCCTAGATAACAAAGTGTTTTCTTAAATACTACACCACCAATAGCACAAGGGATAGTGAAACTCCCCGGATCTTTGAGCTCTGTGGTAGTTTTCTTTGAATGATCGTTGCACTCCTGGCCAAGTTGTCGTCTCGAATTCCGCCAATTTTTTCTTCTTGGACATCACTTCCCTCAAAAACTTCGCATAGTTGGGCATCTGCTCCAATGCATCTGCAAATGGTATGTTAATATGCAGTTTCTTAAAGATGTCTAAGAATTTAGCAAATTGGGAGTCTAACTTTTTCTTTTTAAAACGTTGAGGGAAAGGAAGTGGTATAGAAAAATTTGAAAGATCAGAGTTAGAGAAAGATTTAAGCTTCTCAGCCCCTTTTTGTTCAGTAACATGGTCCTCAACTCCTTCCTCGTCCTCAACATCGCCCTTTGCTTCAGTTTCCGCATCTCCCAGCTTCTTGAACGCCGCCTGCAGGCGCACGGGCCGCCGTGCGGTGGCGCATGGGTCATGCCCCCGCGATTGTTGGTAATTTCTGGTATTTTTGGCCCTTCGTATTCCGTACCACTCCTCAGACGAATGGCGTTACACTGTTCCTTCGGGTTAACCTCAGTGTTGCTCGGAAATTGACCTTTCTGATGCTGCCCACCAATAATCATAGCTAATTGGCCAATTTGGGTTTCAAGATTTTTCATTTGGGACCCCATAGTGTTGGCCAATTGTGTGACATGGTTTTCGATTTTATCCATCTTCACCTCATCCTTCGTAAACTGTTTCATCGTCTTACTCATGAATGAAGTGAGAATGTCCTCTAAGGATGGCTTTGGCTCGCATTAATGACACTGTTTGTCACATTAAACCCCAGTGGTGGTTGCATTACATTCTTTGTGTTCGCGTATGAGAAGTTCTCGTGGTTGCTCAAACCTGGATGGTAATGGGTATGAGTTTGATTATTCCAGAAATTGTTGAAATTCCGGTTATTAACATAATTTGCTTCCTTTATCAGATCTAGAGGAACTCCCCCATTACTTGCACCCGTGCTTCCCTCATTTGCCTTTGTCAAGGCACTCAATTGGTTTGTCAATACGGCCATCTGGGCTGTCAACTCTTTAATTGGGTCCGAATCATAAATCTCGGCTATCCTTTTCACGTTAGTCCTCTCGGAGGGCCATTGATAGCTATTCATTTCCATCTCCTCCAACAAGTTAAATGCATCCTCCAAAAACATTGCAAGTAGGTCGCCCCCTGCTGCAGCATCCACAAACGATCTAGTCTGCCCCATCAACCCATTATAAAAGAAGTTAAGAGTCGTTGATCTTTGAAATGTCTTTGCGGGCACCTCCTCAACAAATCCCGAAATCTCTCCTGTGCCTCATACAAAGTGCTCGTAGTCAAACCGCTCGAACCGAGTGATCTCACTTTTAAGTTGTAGTGTCTTGCTTGGTGTAGGTCCCAAGGGGTGTGAGTAAGGTTTAGAAGGGTGGTTGAATAAACTATACCAACTTTTCGATTTAGTCCTTTTAAAATTAGTTCAGAGTTAATATCACGCTTATGTCTCTTGATGGACAACTAAGTTAGTTAACCAAATAGAGTTAGCCACTCAACGCACTGATCGAGCTATTGATAGAATAACTCATTTGTTTAGTCTAATACTTAACTTGGCCGAGATAAAATTTTCATTGGAAGACCTAACACCCTTGAATTTGGTTTAAGTTTGTTTTAACACTTGGTTTTAGCACTTTGTTAATTATCGTTGGATAGCAAATTATCAAAGAAAAATAAAATGACAAGCAGAAAGTAAATGCTTGAAATGTAAATGACACAATAAATTTTATAGAGGTTCGAAGATGGGGTAATTCTTCTAATCCTCTCTTCTCTAACTCCCGGAGGAATCCACTAAGTATTGATCGAGTACAAAATGGTTATCACCCGATGCAAGTCTTGATCACACACGGTGACTTGATTCTTTGGGACTCGCCCTGAGATGCCTTGGTCACACAAGTTGGCTTCTCGTCCGCCTCAGCCTTCTTCACGGGGTAGGCCGCTTTGTTACTTTCACTCACTTGCTCAAGCTTCTTAGATTTGATCACGAAACCCTCCAATAACTTGAGACTGGTTCGACCTTGAACCTTTCTACAATCCTCCTTGGAATGTAGACCCCTTTTGATTCTTCAAAAGTTTCCTCTTCAACGGTTTGAAGTTGTCTTTCTTTCACAACTTGGTGTTGGATCGATTTCCTTCCAAAGTTAGGCTTAAGGATTTGCTTGAATAACTTGAGAATATTTTGCTGGTTACAGCTCGAATGATAGCTTGAATGTTCGTGGTTGTAATCAAGTTTTTTTTTTTTTTTCTCAAAGTGATACCTCAAAGCATTTTATAGTGAATTTTAAAAATCGCCCGTTGAAGAGATAGGTGATTTTCAAAAACTCACTTGTGTTCGCTGGCTTGTCTTGTTGCGATCCTTGAAATTGACATTTCCTCGTATTAAATAAACCTTGACTTTTCGAGTCGACACAGTGTAACTTCCCATTGGTTTATTCCTTTGGAACGCTTCGGGATCGAAAGCACTTTAAGACATGCGGCAGCACGGGCAAGATACTTATTTAAGTAACCTTGACTTCGGCAACGGATTCTTTTTAGTTGTCTTGATTTGACCGCAATTCCTTAACTTCCCAGGTGACTTCGAGTCGGCTCCCAATCATGGATGACTCATCCGTCACTTCAACTCGAGACTTGGCTATCTTGAGTTGACTTGACCGACACTTCACACTGATTGTATCGGTGATACTCCTTCACTCGAGTTCTTGACTTCTCTTCCTCGGCCACACTCACCGCCCACAATGAGTCTTCATTCTAGTCTTCAATTGACTTCTTGTGTATCCAGGCATAGCTTACTTAACTCACTGCAGACCTCTATCTATTACAATGTGAATTACAAGGAAAATGGGGTGCCAACTTTCTAGTCTAAGTTTTACATGGCATTCATCAAAATCTAAACAATAAATTTACCAACAATTTCCCCCTTTTTGATGATGCCAAAACTTAAATCATTCATACAAAAAGTAGAAAAGAAAGATACATACTGAGACAATGTAGAAACAGAGAATGTATGCGTAGAATCGATCTTTTTATTTATCATAACATTCTTGTCCTTTACATATTTGTTTACAAAGTGAATTAGAGCAAAGACATGGTATTCTATATCTCGCCGCCGACCCTTTCTCCATGGATGACCCTTTCAACGTCTTTAGGTATTCCTCTTCCCTTTTTGGCATCATCAAAGAAGAGAGGAACCCCGAAACATGCCGCCAAAGCATGAAGTCTAAGGCGGCCGATAGCCGAGTTTTGCTTGAGTCTCTGCGGAGTATCGCACGGAATTCTCGAGCGGGTGACTTTTGATTTGTTTGTCATCAGCCTTCATTTCACCATAAGAAGGTGAATTTTTCATTCATGTTCTCCTCTACGCGCAGAGAAGTTCTTTACGATGAAATTCTCGCAGCTAGTTCCATTTAGTGGTATGAGATGCATGCATCCTATCAATATTTTCTTGCATCCTCCTCTTCATGTCGCAAGATTATATCGCTCCGGATCGGCATTTGTTTGTACAATGCTTTGAAATATCGAACCCGTTCCACACGCATTATTTGTTGCCACCATTCCCCGATTCTCGACCACTATTCCCACAGATCGGTGTGAGATTTGCATCTCGTTATCCGATCGCATATCCAATGAGGCCTGGTGCCTTTCCATCTTCTCAATCTCTGCGAAGATTACCTTGAAGACTTCGCGAACCTCGCTTGTCACCTGCTTTTCACCGCGGCCAAGCAAAGATCGAAATCAAAATCTATGGGGACAATGGAGTCGCTGGGAATGATTGGATCTGGTCGAACATTGAAACGGGCGTTGTTCATGGGCTGTTTCTTCTTCAAGATCGGCTGACTCAATGTGGAAGGGAAAAGTTTCTTCAAACGCATCATCACACACATATGGAATCGAGGATTGATTGTTCACACGTGTGATGATTCGAGTTGAGTCGAGCTCGCTACGATTTTGGGAGCCTGCGCAGATGACTCGGCCTCTGTTTGGGCCTTGGTGTGGGGTTGGCACGGACCGAGCCTCATTTGCCTCGAACATCTTCTTCGCCTCCTGGTTGCTTCTAAATGAATTTGTGTGTCCTCTCGCCGCACCATCGCGTCATCGGACGATGATGAGTCTTGAAAAGGCTTCGCTCATCATCAAAATTGAACTTTTTTTGACGAGCGCCTTTGAATTCCGCTTACTCGTGCTTGGTAGCAGCGTCCTCACCGAGTCTTTTTATGTGCGGTTGGGTAGACTACCATCATCGCAGATCCCGGAAGGTTGTATCGGGATCATCCTGGGAGTCATGAAGAGCGATGATTTCCTCCTCTCGAATCAGCAATTATACCGAGGAATGCTCTTATCTCCTTGATTTTTACCTAGGAAGTTTCAACCTCTCTTAGGCCTTCATTACCTCATGTAGTCTCAATCTGCAGCAAGGCCTTGGACATTCCCTTCGACGATCTCCCGTTTGTCTTAGGGTCTTCTATGGTGGCATCCACAGGAGTCTCAACTCCGTGGATTGCACTTTCATTGCCAGCAGTGTTAACTCCGGGCGAGTAACCATCATGTGCCTCGATTGCGTCGCCAGCGTCCTCACTAAGAGAAGCGCGGTTGGCACTTGGTGAGACAGTCTCATTTGTCCGAGCCACAAGTGACAACTTTGTTGTGTTTTGTTTGTTGTTCCTTCTCCACTTTGCCTCCTAGATTCTTTGTGGAGTCATCTGCAAAGATCCTCCGACCCTAGGCAATGGAGGAGTTTCCTCTTAGTTGGCACACCGTTGAGTGACTTGTGATGGGGTCACTCTTCTCCGACTCTCGGTTGTGTCCTTTGAGTGTTCGGTAGTGGGGCGGGTGGTAAGACACCTTCAACAGGGGTTGGCTCGACTTGGGTCCCCAAGTTCCCGCGGTTTCATTGCCAAATCCCCTAGATCTATCTTTTTGAGTGAGCGGGAAGTGGTTGCAAAGAATAAAAATGGCAATTTGGTGTACCACTCCCAATGGATCAATTTTTTCACCGAGATTTGGAAGACTCTCATGGTCCTTCCATCACCGTTGCTCATGCATCATCCTGGATTCTCGCATGGCTTGTCTGCGTTTTAGCCCTTCCGTCGCGCAGCGGAGGTCCGATCCTCATCACTTCCGAGAGAACATCGAAGTGGGGATGAGTATGATCGATGGTTCCGGTGAAGGGGAGGATGTTGGCCTTTTCACGAGCTTCACCTCTTACGCCAACATTTCCTTCTCCTTTTCTTTGAAGATATTCAATATATCCAGGCGATTCTCTTCATCGAGTGCTTGAACCATCGTTGTCAACCCAAGGAAATTCAATAGTTCTTCTTCTTCTTCAATAAACTCGTGTCTTTGGAATTGTTCCTTCGAGCGACTGAACCTTCCACTTCCTCCATTCGCAGACAATTTTGGATTTTTGGATATGGTGGAGATAACATGATCACATCATCGTCATCATCTTTTGTTGTACTTCTTTCTCGGGGAATAGAAGGTAGCAGAGCTTGCCGCTTCTTCACCCTCGGCGTCGTCTCGTCGCGGGGCGGAGACACATCCCCTGTCGACAGGAGACTTAGATGTCTCAATTTGTTACTCGTTCCTCGCTGTTGTTCTGTCCACAAACTGGTCTTCGACTTGCCTCTCTGATCGGCTCAGCAGACTTGGCGATTTCATCAATGATCTCTGGAGACTCTATTTCTCCATTGTCTCGGCGATCTGTTCGGTGAGTGGAAGACGGACTATTTTCTCAAGCTCAACGCTTGTAGAGTCTTCTTCTTTTGGTCTTTACCAAAGGAATTTTACGGTTCGGATACGGTTTCCTCAAAGTCCCGGGCGGCGGGGCTAGTGCTATTTTCTTGGTTTGTGGAGTGGCTTTCTTGGCTTATCGGGTCCTCTTTTTCTTGACAAGCGGGAGAAGGTATTTGAGGTTCCTTCTCACCATGCGGCACAGACGGGGAGACACGGCTGCGGGCGGGTGACTTGACTGCAGGAGGAGCAGTGATTGTTTTCTTGCTTTGCAGGGGCAGCCTTCTTCTTCTTTGCGCCTTTCTTCTTTGGAGGGGAGGAGACAGTTGTATCTTCTGGGTCAGCTGATTCCCCCTCACTTGTATCCGCCCTCTTGGCATAAGCTCTCTTCTGAGCTCCGGAAAGATTTGATCGGAACATTTTCTTATTGACATGGAACGCCTTTCCATGTCGGAGTGGAACACCTTTCACCTCCATCAACCGGCCAATTACAAGGCCATACCCCAAGGATCCTCCGAACGACCCATCTTCCTTGAAGGACTTATTTCCAACATTCTGGCAGAGTCTGCTGTAGACGAATTCTGCCCAGTTTACCTTCTTTTCCTCCATGATCGCAGCCATGACGATCAGCTTGGTTTTGGACAGCTGATTAAAGCTTCCAAATTTTATGTCTACACATTTGGCAACAATATCCAACACTTATGATAATCTTCCTTCAGCAGCTTCTTGTCTGTTGTGTAGACAACTTTAGCAGCACTCTCTGGTTTGGCCACTTCCTTCCATGCAGCAGCCAAGTTTACATCGGCTTCAAGTATTTCTGGCACTCCTTCCGACGGCAGCAAACAATGCTCCGCTAGATCTTCAAAGTGATTGTAAACTCCTTTCGTGAACAGAGAACTTGATGCCTCGTCATGAAGTTCGGTGTTCACATAGAATCGTGTTACCTCCTCAACGTAAGTCATCTCAAACTCCATTGTGAGAAAGGGTTTCAGTCCAGACTTTTCGATTTTGTCAGCTATATTCTTCACAAGGGTTTCATCGGAACCCTGTTTGATCATTCCTTCGAAATCCACGGTAGAACCTGTGTGGATTTGTTTCCCTAGCTTGGTGAAATTGTAGGTTGATGCCATTTCAGTGATTTTTACCGAACGAACTTGAGAAACTTGATTGGAATATTTTTAGGGTTTCGAGAGAAAAGAGCTTTCTTTGCTTTTGGAGAGATGAACAGTTTTGTGTAGTGTGAGAGAAAACGGACGAAATGGTATATGTATGGGTTATGAAAGGACGTGCATACGGTTTTTGAAATTTGATCAAGATCAACGGCTCAGATTTAGCACGCCGATTGGCATTTAATTTCTCGATTTAATGCGGCAAAGATTTATATCGAATCATATGCTTTGTCGTGCGACTTTTGATGCACTGCATCATTATCATACCGACGTCATCCTTAAAACATTCCCGCTTATTAAAAATGACTGCGTTTTTGTCACTTAGCTCATAAATGACTCAGCTTACTTCTTAGCTGATTCAACTCTTCTTCTCTCTATCCACATAGTGACTCAGCTGTCAGCTAACTCGATACAGCTAATTTTCCGATACGGCTGATTCACTTAGCTGATTCACTAGATCAGCTCTATTTGCATCTTTTCTTGTTCCATCTCTTCTTCGAGTCTTTTGAGTGTCAACTCACCAATTCAATTAACCTAGCTCATGCTTAAGCTCTTCAAATCTTGATTCACATAATGGCTTTGTGAATATGTCCATTCAATGTTTATCGTTGAGATGTATTCAAGGTGATGTCTTTCTTTTCAACGTGATCTCTTATGAAATGATATCTCGACATCAATGTGTTTTGTTCTTGAATGCAACACGGGATTTCGAGTTATTGCAATAGCACTTGTGTTATCACACATAATTGGAATCTCTTTTTCTTCAACATCATAATCTCTCGGTTGTTGTCTCATCCATAAGACTGGGCACAACAACCGCGCTGAGCCTATGTACTCGCCTTGTTTTGTGGATGTGGTTATTGAGTTTTGCTTCTTGCTAAACCAGAAACCAATCTGTTTCCAAGCATTTGACATGTACCCGAAGTACTTTTCCCCGTCAACTCTACATCCAAAGATAGTGAGTCGAATAGCCAATAAGTTTGAATCCACCTTCCTTGGATACCATAAGCCGACTTCCTGGCATCCCTTCAAATATCTTAGGATTCTCTTAGCCGCTGAGTCATATGGCTTTCCTTTGGTGCAGATTGAAATCTTGCACATACACCTATAGCAAAGGTGATGTCCGCCTACTTGTGAGAGATATAGCAGTTGATCCAATAAGTGCTCAGTATCTTGTTTGATCCACGTGCTTGCCATCCGCATCCATATCCATCTTGGTCGATGTATTCATTGGTATTTTCACGTAAGATTTTTCTTCCTTACCAAATTTCTTCATTAAATCTCTAGTATACTTTGTTTGACTTATAAAGGTTACATCCTTCACTGCTTAACTTGAAGTCCTAGAAAGAATGTCGAGTTCTCCCATCATGCTCATTTCAAATTTCCTTGCATGAGGTTTGAGAACTTATCACACACTTTTTGTTTGTGGATCCAAAAATAATGTCATCCACATATATTTGAACAAGTAGTATACTCTCTCCATCTTGAATTCTCAAGACGTTTGTCCACTTTGCCTTTGGTAAATCCAATATCTGTTAGAAATTGAGATAATGTATCATATCATGCTCTAGGTGCATGTTTCAATCCATATAGAGCTTTCTTGAGCTTGTACACCTTATTTCCAAGAGTCTTCTCGCTCAAATCCCTGGAGGTTGTTCAACATAGACTTCTTCTTCCAACAATCCATTTAGAAATGCACTCTTCACATCCATTTGATATACGTGAAGTTCTTGTGTGCAAAGATAAGCAAGAAACATCCTTATTGCTTCTAATCTTGTAATGAGAGCAAATGTTTCATCAAAATCTATTCCTTCCTCTTCGCAATACCCTTTGGCAACCAAGCTTGCTTTGTTTCTTACCACAGATCCCTCCTTATTCATCTTGTTTCTAAACACCCATTTTGTGCCAATAACATTTTGATGGGTTGGTCTTTGTACCAATTCCCATACTTTGTTCCTTTCAAATTGATTCACTCTTCCTCGCATGGCTTGAATCCAATGTGTGTCATCCAATGCTTGGGACACATCTTTAGGTTCTATTTGGGAAATAAAACAAGTGAACATTGATTCTTGTTAAGCTCTGGATCTCGGTTCTTACACCATCTCTTACATTTCCAATGACTAGCTCCGTGGATGGTCTCTCGGCCATCTCACATCAAGGTTGGAGTAAGTCACTGGGTTGATCGTCTTGCACTTTGTGTTTTCTTGAGCAGCTCTCTCTCATCATCACTTACCGCAAATTTTCCAAATTGTCTTTGAGATTCAACTATTTCACCTTCATCTTGATTGATTATTCCGACTTGACTTCAACATAGGGACTCTTCGCATAGTTGGTTGATTGACTTGTCGCCTAACTTTTCTATGTCTTCTCCATTTACATTGGGTTCATCAAAACCACATGGATAGACTCTTACGTGACCATAGTCCTCTTGTTCAAGACTTTATAGCTTTACTTTCAAATTTGAGTATACCAAGAAGATACATTCATGCCTTTAGATTATCCTTGCCATTGTTGTGGATGAAGCATTTACATCCAAAAATTCTAAAATATGCAAACATTTGGCTTTCTCCCCGTCCGAATCTCATAGGGAGTCTTTATCAACTGTCTATTTATCATGCATCTATTTTGAGTATAACATGCAGTGTTGATGGCTTCAACCCAAAATCTTTAGCAATCCACCTTCAACTAACATGGTCCTGCAGCCTTCCTTGAGAGTTCTGCTTTCTTCTTTCGCTACTACATTCTTGTGGAGTCCTTGTGCAGATAATTCATGAGCAATACCATTTTCAACACAAGATCGAAGTTATTATTCCATTGATAAACTCATTTCCTCTATCGATCTTATCTTTATAATGGTTTGACTTTTCTCATTTTGAACTCTTTTCATCAGTTGAGGTAACTCTCGCAAAGTTTCTTCTTTTTACACATGAAGATTGTCCATGTATATCTTGAACAATCATCCACCACTACTAGAGTGTATTTCTTCCCACTTATGCTAGCTGGCTCAACTGGACCAAATAGATCCATATGCAACGAGATGCAAAGATCCTTATTGAAGATGGACTTGACTTCTCTTTGAATGATGATTTTATCCGCTTTCCCATCTAGCATGCATCACAAACACTTTCCTTCAGACACCGAGTCCGGTAGTCCTTCTACAATATGACTCCTGCAAGTTTGTTAATTGTCTTGAAATTCAGATGACTCAGCTTCTTGTGCCACGACCCAACTTGATTCACAGATTTTCTTTGCTAGCAGACAAAGTGCTTGGTGTGGCGTTGACCAATCTACCACATACATGTTCTTTTGTCCGATCTCGCAACACTACTTCATTTGATTCAGTGTCTTTGATTTGGCATACTCTCATATCAATCCAACATTATAGCCCTTGTCACGCGAGTTGGTCGATGCTTAATAAGTTGAAGTTGAGGCCTTCAACGTATGCAACATCTCGTGATTTCTAATCCATTTTTCTTGATGGATCCAAATACTCTTATTTCCTCGAGCTTCATTTCCTCCAAATATGACTTTTGCACCTCTAATCTCCTGAATTTTGTGATTTTTCTTGTTTCCTGTCATGTCCGGAATAGCCACTATCCATGTACCAGGTTCCTGGCACTCGGCGGTTCCTTGAACGCAATCAAGGAAATTAGTTTTTTAGGTACCCATACTTGTCCGGGTCCTTAATTTTGCAATTTTGTCATAACTTGAAACTCATCTTATATTTGTAAGCGTAATTGCAAAATTAGTCCAAGAACTATAGGCGATAGCAAAAAGGTCCGTAAAAATCACGTTTTGCAAAAGGTCCGTGAACTATATAAACGTCTCAATTTTGGTCTGCAAAATGCACGTTTTGCAAAATAGTCCTCAGAACTATATGAAAATCTCAATTTTGGTCCTAATATCACTTATAATTGGAAACTACATGTGCCGCTCACGTGATCGAAATTCGGTGAAATTAGTACCAAAATTATGATTTTCATATAGTTCTGAGACTATTTTGCAAATCGTGTATTTTGCAGAACAAAACCAAGAGTTTGCTATAGTTACAAGACTTTTTACAAAATGTGATTTTTACAGACTTTTTGCTACCGTCTTATAATTAGAGGACAAATTTTGCAATTTTGCCTATTTGTTTGTAATAGACCAAATGAACCCAAAATGACATACAAGGAAGATTGTTAACTCAACATGGTAAAGCCATGAGATAACTAAAAGCTACACTTTGGGGGATTGAAAAAGTTTATAGGGGCTAGAATGTATAAAGAACGAATTTATCCAAAAAAATATAACGTATAGAAAGAATAAATATTAGAAAACTGAGATCTCAAATTTGCATTTGAAAAATAAATTGAACACGGGATTCATAACCTAAAATTCCCCCCACAAAAAAAAAAAAAATAAGATTACCTGCAACGCCAAAAAACACTATATCGAACTTCCTGTTGGATCTTATCCTTAGTCTATCTGTAACTAAATACTCAAAATTCTACATTTAGTTTACACGAGCTACAACATGTATCAAAATGCCAAGTCTCAAAAGAACCCAACGTTAATATCACAAGTGCGACAGGAGGATAGTGAATTACATAAAAACTGTCTAAGTTTCTAGTCATATATAACTATCATATTAATATACAAAAATGATAAAGCAGTCCCACTCCACCAAACCACCAACTCACTGGCGGTGTATAGGCGGTGTTGGCGGCTGATGGCTTTGCCCATAAAACCCAACACCCACCGGCCTGAAATATCCCCACTCGCAGGCTGCTGCATCTGTTGTGGAGGCTGAGTTTGCTGAGGTGGCGGGCCCGGTCGAGCAAACGCCATAGCACCATAACCGTACGACATTCCCATCATATTAGATTGGCCCAACTGATTTGCGGGGGAATTACCTGGCGGGGCTAGTGGCGGTGGAGGTGGAAGAAACGGAGTTTGCAACTGGTTCAACTGGGAAATTGGTTGCGTTGTGCCAGGTGGCATACTAGTGAGCACCTGGTGTGCGCTAGAAAAAAAGGCTGAATTATCAGGATTTTTTGCGTCGGAGAATTGCAAGGGCGGCTCTAGCTTCGGCCTTTTCAAACCGCTGCTCATTGATGCGGCCTCTTCGGCTACCAGAGAAGAGAGAATTGATGTGAGCATCTGAGCAGAAGATGTTGAAGCAGCTAATTTTGCAGCAACGGCAGCAGCCGTTGCTTTCTTGCTCTCCTCTTCGGTAGAGTTTGCAAATGAAGTTAGAGGATGGGTTTGTGGAGGCACGGTCATGTTGCTCGTCGGCAGGGAAAGAGGAAAAGTGGGTTCAAGCATCTGTTGATTCACCGTTGGTGATACAGAGGAGATTGTTGTTAGCTGGAGTTTCATATTGGCAGCTTGCTCGATCTGGCCCCGAGCAACCTGCAAATTGAATAAACCTGTAAATGAATAAAAAATGCAGGAAAGTGGAAATCTTTGTTCTTTTTTTATAGGGATAATTACTAAAAAAACCTTGAAGTTCGGGCGGATAATTACAAAAAAACTAGAGATTTTGGAAATTACCAAAAACCGCTTTAGGTTTGATTTGTCTTACATTCCCCCTTCATATCAAAATATATTTCAAAAACTCCCCTTACCCTTAGATTTCAGACAAGTTCTTTTGTAATTAGTACTGTTCTAAAAATCCCCGCCTAGCTCCGATTAGTCCCCGCCTAGGCGCTAGGCCCCCCTTGTCCGCCTACGTTATTCTCCAATTAGGTCCCCCCTAACCCCGCTCAGGTCCCGCCTAACCCCGCCCAGGCACCGCCTAGACGCTAGGCCCCAGTCTGCCGCCCGACTAGCGCCTAGCGATTTTTAAAACACTGGTAATTAGCCCAAACCTTGGGGAGGTTAGAAATTATCCCTTTTTATATATATTTGCGTACGGCATGAAACATGGAAATGTAAAACAAGGATAACCTGCACAGCTGGGGCCAAAAAGGAAATTACTTTTAAAAGGTAAAATTGCAAAATTGGTCGTGTAATTATGGGGCGGTAGCAAAAATGTCCTTTAAAAATCACGTATTGCAAAAAAGTCCCATAACTATAGACTACTCTCTACTTTGGTCCCGAAAAAAGCACGATTTAAAAAATAGTCATGTGACTATATGAAAATTTGGTCCCGAAAAAGCACGATTTGAAAAATAGTCATGTGACTATATGAAAATCTCAATTTGGTACTAATTTCACCAGATTTCAATCACGTGGGCGGCATATGTAAATCCCAATTTATGGTGAAATTAGGACCAAATTTCGATTTTCATATAGTTACAGGACTATTTGCAAATCGTGCATTTTGCAGGACCAAAATTGAGATTTTATATAGTTATGGGACTTTTTTGCATAATGTGATTATTAAATGACCTTTTTGGTACCGCCCTATAGTTAAAAGGACTAATTTTGCAATTTTACTCTTTAAAATAAGACTAAAACAAAAGAAATTTTTGGCAATATTCTTTTTGTCTGATTTCATGGTTAAGCATTTTCTGAATCAAGACTGTAATAGTTGCCAGAGCAGTTTGCAAGCTGTCTGTGTGTAGTGTGGGTACATGGAAGACTGAGCAAAAAACCAATAGGTATATATTATTAGAGGCAGACAGAGAGAGAGCTTACAATTAACTCACTCCGAATCTCCTCCAGTTTCGATTCCTGCAAGCCATAACTAGTCAGAGTTTACAAAATCTTCAGACATGAATGCAGACTTTGAGTGGTGAAATATAGAATCTACGACCGGCCATAAACATTTGCCCAACATTTGTAATAATTAGAAACTCATAAAGCGCGTCTAATACATCAATTGGGTATGCATTTATCTAATAATTATATATATATATAATTAAACAAATCTCAAGTGAAATTACCATGTAATGTTGGGGAGTTGATTAAGAGGGTGTTTGGCTGAGCTTATAAACTCTTCAAAACATCTTATAAGATGTTTAAGAGCTTCTAGCTGTAAAGGTGTTTGGTAAACTTTAAAAAAAAAAATTATAAGCACCAAAAATAAGATGTTAGGAGTTTATAAGTTGTTTTTAAAAAAGGTGGGAACCCCAACTTTCTATCAAAATAAGATCTTATTTTAAACACCTTCTTTACTTTTGACCATTTTAATTACAAAAATAACATCGTAAGAGCTCTATCATTTTTTCATCCAAACACTTCAACAGCTTATTTTGATTTCAAAATAAGACCTACCATCTCGTAAGCTCTAAAAACATCTTGTAAGCAATAAGCTCAGCCAAACACCCAGAAAGAGCCAATATTAAGACGTACAACCCTACCTGTAACCCTTTTTATTTCTTTTTTTTCCAATCCACAACCCTACCTGTAACTTAGATTGCAGATGAAAGATTTACAAAAATTAAAGCATACTTGGTCCTGAAGTGCTTCTCTAAGCTGGGAAACTAGAGCAACTCTAATTGCTTCAGAGTTTTCAAGTTCGCTAATGCATTGCTGAATCATATTCTCCTGTTTCTGTATATTATCAAGGACATCAGAACCCTGCAGATTTCCTGAAGACAAGGTTAAAGATCAACATCAAAGGTTAACAAATATTGGTATTGTAACAAACATTTATACACTTTTCAATATCCAATTGATTCGTAACATAAGGAATGTGAAGCCAACACACTTCTAACTGCGTACTTGCCTGCTCATGTCAATTTACCATCTTTAAATAAGGAATATTTTCAAAAACTTCTGCTTTTACAGGAAGTGATTTATTGTAACAGAAGCTAAAAGTAGTTGAGAATCATGAGTCGGTAGTGTTTGCAAATAAAAGCTAAAAGTTGAATAAGTTAAAGAAAGTGTTGCCTGTTTGGTGAATAATTTGTACAAGTGCTTTACTTGTGTGTTTTGTCAAACCAGATGCAAAATCCGAAATTTAAAGCACCCCTCCCCGTACTGCTAAATTCTGGTTAAATTAGGCAGACCAAAAACAAAATTGGCATTTCAAAACACTACAAACTACTTTTTCCAGCCAAAAGCTGACAATCACTTTTCTTAAGTGTTGCAACACTCCCTCCAACCGAGAGGTAATCATTTGATTTCCAACATTTAAATAAATTTTAGAGGAAAGTAAAACATGTCAAACCTTGAGAAGAAGCATTTACAACATCTTTCTCCATTTCGCGTACACAAGAAACAGCATCGCGACATTTGTTTAAGGCTGCTTCTTCATTGACAACTTCATCGTGCACCAAATGCATAGCAGTTAAAATCTTTTCTGGCAAACCTCCAACAGCCAATTTCTGGAATTAGCCAAAAGGTAAAAGATACTGATAAAAACTACTGCCATAAACAAGAAATGTCAAAAATCTAAAAACAACTTTTGGCCCTCAACAGTTGTGGTTTATACTTACAATTCTCAAGGAGGTGGCATCTCTCTTCACCACCTTGATAGGATTCGAATACTTCACGACGTTTACTGGAGAAGGATCCTTCCCCATCATTTCATTTTTCAGATTTTGGCCCCTGGATCCAAAAACTTTTCTTTCTTCCCAGATGTCAACCTGACATAAAGAACATCCACCCCCAACCCCAACCAAAAAAGAAAAAACAAAATAATAGTTATTGAGAAGTTAGAGAAAAAGAGATGTCGCTAATCAAGAAGGTGAGAGCAGGATAGAGAAATTAGTAATAGGATAGGACAGGTATGCACATAAAGCTTAGAGAAAATTTTAGCTCCTCCTGCCAGATCAACAACCTAGTTCAACACTGGAAGCACTTACTAGGAAAAGAACACAAACTCTAATATGAAAACTGAACGGTACATAAAGCTCCTTCAAAGAGGATTACTCTAAATATTTATTTAGAATACTACGAGTACAAATTTCTAGTTTGCAAAAAAAGCTAACAGTTCAAATAACCCCAGTTGTTATGGCAACTGATGCATGCCAGAAAATAACTACTGGACGAACTGGATATTCTGAGATGTTCAACAGAAATTCAGAGGCACATGCATATAATGGAGAATTTCATACAGTATCAGTGTATAATTCACGAAGGGTATTAAATCCCTTCTGCTTTGCAAGATAAAATTTTAGATTTGCTGATAATCAAATTCCTACAATTTCCAACTAACTAGATTTTCAACTCATTTCAACCTCTAATAGGTTAGATTGATATCGAGTGAAGAAAAAATATGCTCAGCTAGCAACAAAATGCCACAATATTTAGTTTATCAACTTTTTCACCTAAACAACTACAAAGAGGAGTAAACTGAAATTCACACAACCTCAGGTCAGAAAGGAAAATGAAGCCCAAAAACATGATCAAATAATTCAAAGAAGAATTAACAAACAGAACAGTAATCATTGCAATGCTAGTGAGCAAATCTTTAAATGCCCTTCTATCCAATGGGGTCAAAGGGGGGAATCATGCGCTACATTAGAAGCAGAAACCACATGGATTATTAGATTAAACCTATTTATGTCCTCTGCTTATAATAGATTAGTTTCCCTTGTTTTCTAAAGCTTCTCAAACATCCCACTAAATTCTGCTAAGGAACAACCTTATGGAAAGGCTACATATGATTATGATTTCAATGAGGCTCCTCCTCCGGCTGTAACAAGGGGTCACCATAACAGCAGGATGCATATGTCCAAATTTTCAACCAAGAACAAAAAAGACAAGTATCCAATCATTAGAATGCCTGTGATCATATAGGGATATTACTTGCAGATCTGATTATAGTATAAACAATTTAAGACAAGATCACTCCTGGATACAAAAGGGATAAGGGATAAGGGAGCAAGGCTTATACATGGCAACAGAAATGATGGATAGATATCGTCATCCTGACGCAAGCCACACATGCAGAAATGCAGTCATTGGGTATAAACTAAGTTGGATTACATAGGATTTAGAAGTCTCACAAATCACTTTTCCATGCCTTAATAGGAAGTTAAAAAAGAAAAAGGCTCAAGGAAAATGAAGGTGGCTGACGAAATTACCAGTCTGGAGGCAACTTTTCTGCAGTTTTCATTGCCACCATCATAAACACCCTTGAGAGTTGTTGGAAGAACCTTCCAGAATTCATTCACAAAATCACTGCCCTTGCGCCTACTATTTTGCAGGATGTCATTGGATAAGTACAAAAAGGCCACCTGTTGCTGGGGTTGTGCAGATTTGAATAATTTCTCCCATGTTTCAACAACTTGCTTAGCCTTTTGCGGTGAGATATGCACCACCGAGACAAAGCTGATCAAATGTTAAAAGGAACGTCTCTATAAGATCAATGTGAATGATCATATGCAACACCAAAGTTCACACACGGACTCTCGTCAACACTTTGAAGAATAAAATGTTTATCACCCATTAACAAGCAAATGGTTCTTCATTACTTTCTTCTCATGTCCTTTTTCCAGGAGAGACTGAGTTCATCACAATTGCATCATCAAGCAAGTTTTCACACAACAAAATCGAGTTCATTGAACTAAATATATAACAAAACATCATTAAAAAATGTATACTACTCCACCATCATTAATTATTTCAATAAAATTCACAACCGCAAATTAAATCTGAAACAACTCGGAAAGAGAGCAAAACATCATGAAGTGCAACAACGAGCACAATTCTTATAAGCATCAGTATATCGATGGACTTTATACCTTCAAGTGCCAAAAAATATGAAACTACCCACGCAAAAATATCAACACCCACTTAATTATATACTCCATCTGATTTATACTTAACCCAGAACTACTGAACCAGAATGGTTCAAAAATTGAAAAAGGAAGTTATCTCCAAAAGCATAATACCATTTCAATGTTGACTAGATTGGACTCAAAAGTGCAAATGTTTTATTAACTAGCATTGTAAATGATGGTTTCTTTTGGTAAATGATGATTTCACATAATATTTCCTGTTTGGAGTCTGCTGATAGGCTTTTCTATATTTTGTTTCAGCAGCTCTCTCAGCAAACTCAGCCGGTTTCTTACCTTGCCTTTATAACCAAGACCAGCATGTGAATGTTTGTGATTGTGTGTGGGTGCAATAAACTACAAATAACAAACATGCTGAGCATGCAAGACCTCTAAATTCTTCAGCAGTAAGTCCATTGGCTGATGAAATTCTGCTATAAGCTCATTTCACAGTTTTTCTCCAATTGGTGCCATGCACAATCGCATAGTGTGTGCACCGTCTCAAATAAGGAACCAACACTAACCGTAACAGAAACCAAAAATACCCGGAGAAAGAAGAGTAACCTCCATGGCTTGTAAAAGATTTAAGTAAACGGACCAGTGATTTTACCTGGTTGCATACATCATGTATGCAACTAGGATTCTTATCCGAATCATTTGCATTTTGTCAATATGCAGTCCGTTAGAGTCAAAATGAAAGAAGAGCATGAAAATCAATTATAATCCTTATAACATTCAATAACTTGGTGAATAAGGAAAATTGCAAAAAAACAACTCTAGTTTGTATCTTGTAATAAGGTTACGAAGTGGTTGTAAGAGTTCCACCATGCAACCAATTCTAGAATATTTAAGTCAAAGCCCCAGAAATTGAAAGAGCTCCACCCTGCAATCAAATGTTGCATATATTGCTTAGAGCCCCAGGAAACAAACCTCTGCCAACCCCTCCCAACCATCCCCTCCCGGGACCTCCAATTTAAAACAAAAAACAAACTGGCGACAAAAAAGGAAAGGAATATTGACCTCAGCAAAATACGGAAAGGTTGAAGCATGTTATCATTTGTTTTCCTTTTTTGAAATTCAACAATTATGGCATTTGAAAACATTTCCAGATTTCACAACTTTGAGTTCCTTCTGAAAAGCAGACATCTCATCAGCACTCGAGTAAGCAAAAGTATAATGTTTTTCATTTGTTTTTCAAGGGTTCATCACGAGGTTTGATAGGTTAGATGTTTGTGCAGTTTGTTGCATAATTCTCTATCAGATGGCTAACCACCAAGAGAACTTCCAGACACCCTACATATCAAGTTTAACAAGCATGTACAACAGTTGGTCAAGACAAGATAGATTGAAAACAATGATCCACATTCTCTGCATCAAAGATACTTGAAGGATATCACCCAAAAAATATGAAGGCTTTTCAGATCAAACCACCACATGGTATAAATGTGCAAAACGAGACATATAAAATATGACTACAGACCAAGTAATGATCATATGCATACGCATGGAAATTCATGCCATTTCTTAACTACAGACTAAGTAATGATCATATATGCATACGCATGGAGATTCATGCCATTTCTTAACCATACTGTTGGACATTGCACAGAAAAGGAAAGTGTCCATATGCTCAAACAGCACGTAAATTGTCTGTTCCTTCATGCTACAATGCCAAAACCAAAAACTCAACCAATAAGTTTTAGACTCCACGAAGAAAGGATACATTCAATGCTCTGCTGAGAACTGTTGAGTTTAGACAGTTTGTCAGTTAGTATGACCTCATTGAAAGTCTCGTCACCCATTCTGTCGTTTGAGTACTATTTATGCCTACTCGCCTGCAATAATATATGAGAAATTAGAACCCAGTAAATAGAAAGAAAGCAGAAGGGGTTGGATGGGGGTGAAGGGTTGGCGGGAGGGGGTCATCTCATTTCCTTCTACAATGTATGATTAATAGTAAAAAGAAGATAATCGAATGCATGTGGACAATGGTGAGAAACAGTCTGCCGATGAAAGCATCGTACATAACCGATATTTGAGAAAACAAAGGGTAGCCAAAATATCTCTTAAATTGAAATCATATCAACTACAGAAACTAATTTATGCCTAAGCCTTCTCCTCCCACATTCT
Source organism: Rehmannia glutinosa (assembly GCA_016081115.2). NCBI lineage: Eukaryota > Viridiplantae > Streptophyta > Magnoliopsida > Lamiales > Orobanchaceae > Rehmannia > Rehmannia glutinosa. The sequence continues at coordinate 277,766 of JABTTQ020001906.1, forward strand.
ACATTAGTTGTGAAATCATATCCGAAATCGGATGGGTGTTTTTTCTTCCAGAAAATTATGCTTGGTGTGCTTTCATACATGATTGTTGTACCCATATAACACACATTGATATCTATTGAAAGACGTCCTGCCTATCCCATGCAAGCACACCCTTATTTCTAGAGTAAAAAACTAATGAAAATATGATGGTACAGCTCATTTCTAACTGAGCGTGAGGTAGCAAGTCAACTGGGTACACATGGTTCATAATGTACATAAGATCAGCAACACAAGAATTGAGTATGAACATCTCCTAACTCGTGAAAATAAAACATCACAAAAATGGTCTCAATTCAGCAGCGGTTCTAGCACTTAAACAACCCCCTGTTTTGTCCCCTGCCTAAACGCGTAAAGAGACAGAGCATTCCAATCTTCAAACAAATTCTTCTCTAACAACTCTATTGTGCTTTGAAGTAACCTTAACGTGGGAAGCATGATCTGAAGAGAACAAAGAGAAGAAAGAACTAGAATAGTAGTAACACCACCACCATAATTGGCACCATGGTTTTCTTCCCCTCAGGAAACCACATTCAACATCTGTTACATACGAGGTAGAAGACCATGATGTCCCAAAATGGATTCGCCACTGTGAAAATGTTTGCAATTTTAAATTACAATCAACTGGAACTCTAAATACAATGAACACTAATGTCATCTTAGATTGTGGTCAGGTGGTAAAACATATATAACCTTTACTCCCAAATACCAGAGATCAAGTCTCATTATTAGAACTTATATTTATTTTATGCTCCATTTGAAAAGAACATAGAAATATAAATAATAGAAAAGAAGCATTTAATAATGTTAAAAAGGCAAAGTTGCTCAGTGCCTCTCTCTTCATTTTCTCCTTTTTCAACTCTTTTCTTCTATTCTATCACAAACTTCGGATCTTCTATTCTTTTTCATCTTCTCTACCCACCCCAACCCCCCCCACCCCTCCTACTTATCTGAAAGACTGAAATTGAGAATGGTTCACAACCTGGAAAAGTGTACCAGCCGGGTCAAGCAATATCCTGTAGAAGGTATGTATTTTTGGTACTTAATAAGGAAAAGGGGACATCTTTTTGGCTTCACCAACTTAAGCCTTATATTAACCTACCCAAAAGGAAAACATAGGTCAAGGTCGGCAAGGAACTAGGATCAGAAACGCCTTTTTGATACTTAAGTACAATATTTCTCCAACCCCAAGAAATTAACTCAGGCTCAATCTTCTACCTTCCCTTGTGTTTTCCTTCCACCAAACTTAAATGTTCTATACTTCTCCTATCCTTGCTACAAAATGACACCTTAGGCACTCAAAATAACTCAGTTCTCTTGGCTGGTAATTATGGGTAAGATACCTACTTGTGACATAGTACAGAAAAAGAAATCCGCATCTTCTTTTGTATCTTAATTGGTGTGCACTATGCAGGCAAGAGTAGGAGACTCAAGAACATATATTCTTGCAGTGTTCATTTGTGTGGAAATTATGGTCCAAGATTCTAGGTGACTCCTCGATCGGGTTCGGATCTCTTTATGACGGATTTAGGATGGTACTTGGGATGCAAAGGAAGAATTTCATGGAGAGCAATTGTCCCTATTGTATGTTGGTTTGTATGGTTGGAAAGAAACAGTAGAATTTTTAACGATAATAAGAGTCAATTTTAGAGTGTTGGGATAGAATTAAAGTTAGGGCAGCTTCTTGGATAATAGGGCATAAAGAATTTAATCATTTGTTCGTTTCAGATTTGATTAGAGATTGGAGGTTAGCCTTATGAAGTGTTAGTTTAGGATTCAAAAAATCTTGTGTGGATTCCTTATCACTAATTGTAACTTTTTTATTGAATTAATAAAATTATTGTTTCTTATCCAAAAAAAAAAAAATATAACTCATTTGACAAAGAATAAAATCCGCATTTTTTTATATTACTTCCTCCTTCCTCTCACAATATAACCACTGCTTCCATTCAACTGTCATCACACACATTCAAAATACTTCCTATTAAACATTTCTGTACTGTGTCAAATTGTCAAAAGCAGACCAGGTGGCTCTGGCAGAAGGCGCCTTTTGCACGAGGCGCAAAAATTAATAAAAAACTTTAAAAATATATAAATTTTGTTTTTAGACTACAAACAAGCCAATATAAGGTTATAACTAGTTATGCTTCATAAAACACATAATCCATTGCAACAACCATCAAACAAAAAGGTAATAACAATTAATGACAACCAAACACCTATCACCTAAAACACACACCAGGTGGCTCTGGCAGAAGGCAGAAGTTGGGTTCCTCACATGTTGTTCTCTATTCTTGAGAGAAACGTTTTGCCCGTTGCTCTAAATCCCGTCTTTTTGTTTATTATGAAGCTTGACAACTAAAAATAGTGTCATAAGAACTTTACAAAAGTGGTAAAAGAAACAAAAACAGCAGCGTCTCAAAGGCGGGCCTCTTGTGCGCCCATGCCCAGGCAAAAGGCGCACCCAGGAGCGCACCTTGAAACACCGCCTGCCTTTGGGCTTCCGGGCGCTGTGGCCCGCTCCCTAAGCGCCTGGAGCCTTAGGCGCACCTCCTTTAACAACTATGCTGAGAAGACAATGTGAATTGTTCATAAGGTCTTCATAGACACTTTGAGTTCAAAAGTAGCATAAGTACTTCCCGAAAGTTGGTTAGTGCCCAACAATGCTGACAAGTTTAGGAATTTGTGTTGAGGAATCATACATAGGTCATGTCCTCTGTCTTCCAGTTCCATAAGTACGGACTCTATAAATTGCCTTATCGGGAGCAGCTATTGAGTTACGAGCAGAAACCTTTCTTTTAAATTGATGTACCAGAAGTAATAATAAAAGTGGGAATGTTGTCACTAGTAAGGAGCTTCTCTTATCGAGGAAAAAAAAACACCTGGTAATGAGTCCATAAACTTTGGTTGAGGCAATTGTTGAACAAACTCATCTTGACAATGTCATAGTCAAGTAAGAGTATGACCTTTATCAAATTGTTTCCAAGTCTTATTTTCTTCCCAAGTAAAAACGAAAAGAGGCTTCCATATACATGGGCAAAAAGTATTAGATACATCTTCTGTTACATGCTGCAAAGTTTCAGGCTTTCGGTGAAAGAACAAAAAGTCAAAGTTGAAATAGACAAAGAAAATGATCAGCAAGCAGAACCAGCCCCACTGATTAAATTCAGTCCTTAGAGGAGATCTTCAGAAAATAAGGGCAAAAGAAGTTTGATGGATTTGTATCAGTGACTCAGACTTATGTCATACTCAGTTACTATCCCCTATCTTCAGGGAATAGTTGAAGCTGAAAATGGGGAAGACCCTTATTCAGCTCAAGATCGATGCAAGCATAAATTTCTTTTTATTCTCATTGCCTTTTCATCTTTGAGCGCTTGGCCATGAATTTGAAAAGGTTTTTACAGGGCACTGATTGAATGACCTGATTGGATCCTATTTCCAGTCTACATTTTTATTTAGATTTGATTAATTTCTTTAGTTTAGGTTAAGGCACAGCATTGCCCCTTAAACTTTCATTCAAGACAGAAACTCCAAACTGAATAGGATATTTTAGTATGGGCTTTCATAATGATGGAGATTTCACTCTTGGACTTCCTTATTGTTAAGGGAATAAATAAAAGTTCTATTGTTTTAGGGAAGAGGAAGGTAATGAATCACTCCTATAACGACAAATCAAAGAAAATCAAGATAACACCAAAATGAAAGAAAATCTAATCAATAATAGTGTTAAGGAGAGTTTTCTAGCCAGTTGAAGATTCAATTGCTTCACTTCCCGACTAAACCGGGAAGGTTAATATAATTGAAAAGCATATGAAATAAGGGAAGCCAACTCCATCATATTGCCCACTCGCTCATTTCCATGTTCTTTCTAGGCTCGTTTAGTTACCAATCTCCACAGGCAACCTATTTTTTTGTATTTTAGTTGGGAAAGAACGACACATGAAATATCACTGAAAAACTCGTATTATTTTCCTCGAGGTCAATATTATTAGCATTCACCTCATGGAATAGTTTTCTAGATAATGCGTCTGAGAGTGTTTCGCCCTTACTTTACTAATAGGGGATTTTTGGTGCATAGGCTACACTAGTCTGGAAATTGGAACCATAGCTTGCAACTATATTTTCACCGGGTTGTCTAATGTTCAAAAGAGAATAGGAAAATGACTTCTCAATCACAGTTGAATCACAGGATGCTACTAGTAAGATTCAAATACATCAATATTTTCTTAAGGTTGTAAGTAGACACTGAAACTCAAGTTTACACTAATGACACATCAAGAAATGAAAGATGGTAAGCCCTCCATTTATAGTTTCGTAGGCAGCATAACAAATACTTAGACCATCCAAATAGTCAGATACAATAGGGGAAGGAAAAATCTAGACTAAATAATTTACTTAATGAGACATTTACTTAATTATAATAGTGAAGGTCATTATGTCTGCAAAGCAAAACGTAAACTGACAGATACGTATGAGCGTACACAAAAGATAACATTCATATAACACTAGCACAACACACACATAAATACAGATACAACAGGTACGCGTTCTGCTCTAAAATTCGTTACCTCGAGTGTATGACCCCAATCGAAAAAAACCTGGCAAAAAAACAACTAGAATTAAATCTCGCACTCAGAAGAATCAAAGATTTATAATTCAAAACCCGCACACAATAAAAAATTAAGTGCCGCAAATGGTTGAAAGTTCTTCAAATTTGCGATGAATAACAAAATCTACCTCCACTCGAAACACATACATTAAGCGGGTTTAGTGAAGAAAACCCCAAGAAAAATACACGAAAAATTAAGCCAAAAAAAGGTACCATAAATCAACGTAAGATAACAATTGGGGTTCCTGTTTATACGAACAATACGTCTGTGTATAGAGAGGCGCTGGGTTCACACCGAAATGATGTATTCGACTTTGAGACGGTGAATAGATGGAAAACCCTCAAGAATGATAGCCCGTATTTTGTCTCAGAGAAATAAGGGACGGAGAGAGACGTTGAAATCTGTGAGGTTTAAGTGCAAATAACAAATACATAATTGGGTGGAGTATACAAATATAAATAAATTTAGGGTGTGGAATGTAAATTACATATATACTCTTCAAGATACTCGTATTGATAGATCTGACCCTGTCCAAAAGGTTTTTCTTTTTCAGTCCCAATAGTTCTTCAAAACAACTTTTTTTGTTTAGTGGGATGGCATAAAAAGTATAATATCAAAAATCAATTAATAAACAACCAAAAAGACAACATTTATAAGTAATTACTGATGAGGCATGGCCAATTATGAAGGGTTGAAAATATGAATTATAATAATTTAGGGAGATTCAATAGCCCCAAATGTACTGTCAACCCTAGGCAGACACTTGCATTAAAAACAATAGAAGCTTTATTCTACCACATATTAAATATATGTTATTCATTCTCTGCTTCAAGTTTTTATACTCTATATTTAAAGCAAGTCTCTTTGTGAGACGGCCTCACGAATCTAAATCAGTGAGATGGACCTCTCCAAGGCTCCGTCTTGAGAACATGAACCATGAAAATAAATTTAAAAATAATAATGAACCATGAAGAAACAAAAATAAACTCTAAAAACATGAACCATGAAGAATAAAAAAAAAAAATAAAAAAAAAAAACCCAAAAATAAAAAATAAACCCTAAAAAACTAAAAATCATAAAAACCCAAATCAATTAAAAATAAACCCAAGAAATAAAATAAACCCTAAAAAAACAAATATAAACCCTAAGAAAAATAAAAACGGAAAAAAAAAACCTTTAAAACTTTGTGTAAGGGCTCTGTCTCACGGATCTAAATCGTGAGACCGTCTCACGCAAGTTTTTGCCCTATATTTAACTTGACATCATATGGGATCAACTTCATGCTCCAATTATTGAGACATTTGTTGTCGGTGTAATTGACTCAGGTTTGGTCTCATACGAGTGTGTGTGTCCTCCCATAAGATCCATCACTATACTCAAAAAAATAAAAATAAAAAATAAAAACTTGAACATCATATGATTTTTGTTGGGACAATGTTGATGCCTCTAACGATTTGTTGTGTCGCATATAGGAAATTACAAAGGGAAAAGTTGAGATGCAAAAGACGGAGATAGCATAAAGATTAAAGAGAGCGAGAGTTTGTTCAATGGGATTATGAAACTCTTATAAAGGATACTAGGGCCAGAGGCGTAACTACATGTTGTTGGGGGCCTTGCCCCCCCCCCCCCAACATTTTTATTTTTTTATATATGTATATTTTGGCTTTGTTTTGTGAAAAAATTATATCAAGATTTTTATTTTTGAATTTGTGGGCATATATCCTTACACACTTCAAGCTCTCATTTCAATACACCATAATGTGTATACTAGTTTACTTGTTTTCCTAATGATATCGTAATATGCAAGATAGACATTCTAAATTTTAATATCTTGGAATTGTAATTATGTAATTTGAGATGTTTGATGATAAATATTTACATTGTTTTGATGCAAAAATATAATGTATTCTAACTTTTATTACGTGTAAATAATAGACTTTTTAGTCATTCATCAGGTTTTCATGAGATGAAAAGTAGTCATATTTTTAAAAATATGTTTTTTAGCCATTTGCACACAAAAATGACAATCATACATTCATTGTATTCTTTGGTGAGTTACTTAGCAAATTTGAAAAATTTATACGATGCATTTCTTGGGATTGAGAAATGTTTATCGGGATCGAGAAATGTTTTAATAAAATAGCATATTGGTGGCTAAAAAATATTTTGAAAGTCACGGCTAAAAACTATTTTTGTTATAGACAAATGGCCAAAAATCCAATGAACATTGTCAGTCCCTCTACCGAATTTTGGTTCCACCCCTAACTAGGGCAATGATCGATGAACAACTTTGTATACATCTCGTTGTTTGGAAACAAATTAAAAGAGACATGGCATAGAGTATATGTATTTTAGTTCATCTCTATGTTCTTTGTAGGCATCTTGTTGTTTATGTATTTTAGTTATTAATGCTATTAATGTTGGGTTTCTATCATTTAATCATGTGATCCATTTTCAAATTATTAATGTTATTCATGTTGAATAATAAATTGTTATTACAAACTAATCGTTATAAACTAGCGTTACAAACTAGCCGTTATAAATTAACTCATATATACATGTATTGAAGCTTGAAATATGTATTCTACACATATTGTCTTCTCAAACCATATTGACACATTAGGTTATTTGAAATGTCACAAGATCCAAATCATTCGAGAAGTTCTTTTCTCATAAATGAGTGAAGAAATTTTTGGGGAGACTCGGATGATGACTTGGATCGGATAATGTTGATGCTACTTGAGCATGAGAAAATGAGGCTTCGAGGGCACCTCAAAGTATTTCAATTAGAACACATAGAAGAAGGTTTTGAACCGAGATCGTGAAGCTGGATATGATCGTCTTGACGGTGATTACCTCTATGATCAACCGATATATCCCGAATAACTATTCCAAATGATTTGGATGCGGAAAATGTTATTTCTTTTGCATAGTCAATGCCTTGCAAAATCATTCGAATATTTTTTTTTAAAAATGGTCGATGCAATATGAAGAAAAGGTTTGTCATCACTAGAAAAGTGTAATCGATATCCGTCAATTGGCATATGGATCTTCGCCGATATTTGTGATGAATACCTACAAATAAGTAAAACAACTATCGTAGAGTGCTTGTTCAACTTTCGTCGATGAGTGATCAAGTATTTGGAGGCCACTACTTAAGAAGGCCAAATGTTATTGACATCCAATGTTTGTTTGAAATGTATGAGCATAGCCATGAATTTCATGGTATGTTGGGTAGCCTTGATTGTATGCATTGAAATAGAGAAACCGCTTGTCGCTTGGAAATGTCGGTTTACTCGGCGATCATGGAGTCCCAACAATTGCGCTTGAAGCAATCGCCTGCGAACTTATGAATATGGCACCATTTTTTGGGATCGTTGGCTCATACAATGGTATTAGTGTACTTAACGAGACACATTTATTCAACACTGTTTTACAAGAAAATCGGAGGTTAATTTTAAAGTAAACAACATATCATATACTAAATGACCCTATCGTGATGGGATCTACCGGAATGAGCTATTTTCATCAAGAGTTTTTCGTGTTTGAGGATCCCAAAAGAAAGATGTTCAAATAAAGACAGGATCATTTGGTATATGATGTGTTGTTTACTTTAAAATTAACCTATGGTGCATTTCCTTGAGAGATATCATGTATACGTGCATTTTGGGGGCTTCAATCTCATTGGACAATAATTAGAGATCCAAACCGATTTTGGTACAAGCATAACTTGAGGAATATCATGCATACGTGTATATATTATTTTATACAACTTGATTATAGAAGATGAGGATGATGCAATACTCAATTGGTCATGAAAAATAAGGATGGGGATGCAAGATTACTCAATTGTTCGGATGAAAAAAGCCTTCGATCTGATATTTTGGGGCTCCACCTAAGAGTTCCAAGAATATCACCGAACAATTGTGAGATACGTGATAATTAATCAAGTACATCATTAGCTCCGGTCCAACTTAATTGGGCATATTTGGGCCAAATATCGTTACGATCAATCAAACATTAAATGATTAATTAGAAAATATGTTGTTATGTTATTTTTAGCTCCATTGGTACTAATTTCAATTATCAACATTGTACTACTTATCTTTTTAAAAGTTCCAATCATATTTTTAATTAGATTATTGTCTTCAATAATATAAAACTATAAATATTCATTCTATATAAAATCTAAATAATATATATTAAACATATAATATAAACAAGTATTAATTAATGTTTTATATAATTTATATAATACAATGTTAATATTATACATGTAATTATATAAATTTTATAGTGGGGCCCATCAAAACATTATTAGGAGTTTTTAAAAAGATGTGATTTAGGTAGGAGACCTATAAAAAGTTGTTGGGATATCTTTTGATAGTGAAAAAAGAGTAAGTTTTTTTAGGTAGCGATTCGATATGAAAATATTTCCATTTTCATTCCGCTGGATTTTTTTAACCCTACATGCAATTGTTTATGAAATTGTTCGGAAAATACATTATTCGCTCTCTTTCACTTTTTCTCTTACCAACCACATTTACACATTTTTCAAAAACAACTAATCATTATTACACATTCTCCCATAAATTCCACTATCCACTCACACTTTTCTAATTGTCACTCATATCCAAACATTATATTACTATTTTTATATTAAATCAACTCTCATTTTATTTTTTTCATCTCATATCCAATCACATTCTCAAAATTCATATTTTTCTTCCAAAATCTTTTTACCACTACTTCTCGCAAAGAAAAAAAAGTTAAAATGAAAATATATCCAATCGCTTTAACTTTTAATGTGACGGTGACGTACTTGTATGAGCTCCACAAAAACGGAGGTGTAAATTTTTCATTGGAGATGCTTGTCATGGACATAAGGGGAAATCGGTCGGTGATTGGTGAGGAGGAAAGTACAAAAGCGAGAGAAGATGAAGTTGATTGGTGAGGATGGATATGCTTTCATTTTAAAGTTTTTCTTTTTGCTAGAGAATGACGGTAAAAAAATTGAAAGAAAAAGATGAATTTTGATAGTGTGATTGTATATGAAAAAGTAATAATAAAAGTTGACTTGATATAAAAATAGTAAAATAATATTTGGTAGTTAGAAATGTGTGAGTGGGTGAATAGTAGAATTTATGGACGAATGTGTAATAATGATTAGTTATTTATGAAAAAAACGTGTATATGTGATTGGCAAGAGAAAAATAAAAGTGAGTGAATAATGTATTTTACGAAAATTTCATAAATGATTGCATGGGTTAAAAAAATTCTCTAGCGGAATAAACATGAAAACAATCCCATATCCAATTGCAACCAAAAACTTTCGAGGGTTTTAATTTCCCTGAGCAAATTTTGAAGAGTTAAGGTAGTGATTGCTTATAAAAAAAAATCATTTTTGTTACGTTAGAGAAGAAAATTTTACCCCAAAATATAAATGCTTAGGGTGTGATTGGTTGTGAGAAATTTATCAAAATTTTCATTTTTGAGAGAAAATTTTTTAGAGAGTATGATTGTTTGTGAAATAAGCGAGTTTTTTTAAAAAGAAAATCCCTTTTTTTTTTTTAAAAAAATTAACTCATTTTTCTCTTTTATTTTCACACTTCCCAATACCCAACTATACTATTTATTTCTCTTTCCTCATCCTATTCATATAAATAATTTCGGTAATTTATTTAATTTATCACAATTTTGTTATTTTCTCTTAATCTTGATAATAAAAGGCATAAAATGGATCAATATTGCTTATTTTTTGTTCAATGTTTTATTTTTTATTCAATTTTCTTATATTATGTTTTACATTATTATTTCCACAAAAATTCCACAAACATTCAATATCTCTAAAAGATTCTGTTAGATAAATGTTTTTATCAAGATTTTGATAATTTTGTTTTAATAAGATTTTATACCAAAACAATGTTTTTATATGTTGTCCAAATACTCCTAAATGATTTAAAATGTTTTTACTAATTTTTGGAGTATTTCTTAGAGTTTTTAATTTGATAAAAATTGGACAACACTTTTGATGGTTTTGTTTAAATTGGTTTTTACACCAAAACTATGTTTATAAATGTTGTCTAAATACTCCCAAATGATTTAAAATGTTTTTACTAATTTTTTGGAGTATTTCTTGAAGTTTATTTTTGAAAAAAATTGGACAACATTTCAAAGGGAGATCAACCGGTCGCCCAAATGGTCGACCAGACGAAGAAGATAAGAAAACACGAAACAGAACTTACGGACTTGAAAAATGGAGCGGGGGACCGGTCCGGGGAGGGCCGACCGTCGCGCACACGGGCGACTGGCCGAACCCCTCTCCGGCCGGTCACACCCCGCAACCCCTACCCCGGATCGCACTATTTTTAAAAACGGCCGAAATCTTCAACAGGCAAACCGGCCGCCTCTATGTTATTTTTTGACAAAGAAAATTCCAACCAATTTGTAACTGATGTGTGAAGATTTGCTTTTCAATTTTGTACAATATTTCTACATCTTGTGATCTTCTTTTTGTAGACAAAAGTGAAGATAGAGAGCCTATGTTGGTGAAGCTTCCCTATAAATAGAGGATGAATTGAAGACACAAGATACAACACATACAAGCAAAATACACAACAAGAAATCTACAAATTGTTCAAGCTTTTATTTTTACATTCTTGTTGAAATAGCCTAAGTACTTTCACTTGCACATCTTTGAGGTCAAGGCTTTTGATTCTTGATTACACTTGCACTCAATCTTTGTATTGGTTTCATAGAGTTTTAATCTTGAATTTGTCCATCATTCAACACAAGACATCCTTGTGAGTATTCTTGTGGTAAGAATACACTTGGGTGATTTAGGTGATAGGTGTTTGAAGAGTGTGGTACTCTTGAAGGTGGTGAAGGAAGATTGTGGTAATCTCCTGAAGGTGTTGTAAGAGGATTGTGGTGATCCTCAAGGTGTTGTATTAATTGTGGTAATTAATAAAATCTTTTCTTTTTGAAATCCATCCCAGGAGATCTTGGGGTGGTAGAGGATTAGCCCTAGGTGGGTTGAACCTCTTTAAATCAACGAGTGTTGTTTAATTTCCTAATTTACATTCTTGTCATTTACTTGTTGATTCGAAAAAGAGGGTGATTTAAAAATCGGCATAATCTATTCACCCCCTCTAGATTATCGTAGCCACTTGACTAGCTTGATTCTTCATCACATCAACACAATTATTATTTTCTCTAACCATTCTACTTTCACTTTAAAAAAAAAATCACCACTATTCACTCGGAAAATTAAAGTGGATTTAACGAAAGCACAACCAATCACAAGCTTATATTTTTTTCAAAAATACCTCCACTTTCATTTTTTCTCCCACCAATCATTTCTACTTATTTTTCAAAAAATCCGTCAAATCACCAATCATTATTATACATCATCCCACAAATTCCACCACATTCACTCACTCACATATTTCGAACTATCAATCATTGTCTTACTCTTTTTATATCAAATCAACTTTCATCATTCTTTTTCATTTCATATCCAATTACAATCTCAAAATTCATATTTTTTCGTCCAATTTTGTTTTACCACGATTCTATAACAAAACAAAATGAAAAAAACACATATCCAATCGCTACGTTTCGCCATTTGGGCCACTTAAGGGTTGGACCCAAGTCCAGTTTAATTAATTTTGTCGGGTTATGTACATATGTTTATGTTTTTTGTTGGGCTGGACCTTATGCTTTATTTCTACCCATTTAGCTAGCAGCAGTTTATATTGCTTGAGCCCAATTGATGTATGGTTAAAAAGAGGAATGCATTAGGTAAACGGTAGAAATGATTAAGGGTGCGATATGATTGAATATCTTTCGTTTTGAAATTTTTCTTTTTGCTAGAGAATATTGGTTAAAAAAAAATTTGAAAGAAATGACGAATTTTTAGAGTGTGAATGGATATAAGATGAAAAATGATTTGATATAGAAATAAAAAATAATGATTGTATATGATTGATAGTTAAAAATATGTGAGTTGATGAATAATAGAATTTATGGAGAAATATGTAATAATGATTAATAATTAGATGAATTTTTTGAAAAATGAGTAGAAGTGATTGATGAGAGAAAAAAATGAAAGTGAGTGAATAGTATACTTTATGAAAATTTTCATAAGCATTCACATTTTTTGTTAAAAAAATTCCTCTAAAGAGAATGAAAATGAAAATTCCTCATAAGCAATCGCAGCCTAATTGTCTTTATTTTCTTTCATTAATTTGTTGTCAATTGTTATAGCATAGGAATAATGCTTTTTTTTTTTTTTTCCTGGTGAAAACACCCAACTGGGTGAAGGATTAAGGCAAATATCCCCAACCTGTATATTGAATTAGAGAATTATTACAAGATTTTGATAGAGTACAAAAATTCTACTATACACAAATGAATCAAACCTATCTATGCAAAACGTCTACGAAAAGCTGGAATTTGTAATTGATCTATTCTAGTAAGACATTTTATACAACGAGGAAGATTAAGATCATCAAAATAACAACATCCTGTAATGTACAACCAATCTTTGCTAATCTATCAGCAGGATGATTCTCTGACTATAGCATGAAGCTGGAAATCTGTGAATGCAAGCATCTTATTCTGGTTTGAACAATGGATGAACAAACTTGCCAATTCCCCGAGCATTTTCTCCACATGATAGACATCAAGACTGTTGAATCAGATTCAATGATTAAAAAAGTTAGGAATCTGCCGAGATAAGCACTTCTAGAAAGTCAGTCATGGAATCATATTGTCTCCCTCAGTCTTCGGAAAGTTTAATGTTATTGACATGGGAATAAAAATGATTTTGACTTTCTTTTTTGGTAAGGAGTAAAAAGTTTTTCTATTTTTTTCAGGGCAGACGAAGGTAAATTAACAACAAAATGAAAGAAAATGAAGATAACCAAAATGAAAGAAAATCTGATCAATAGTAGTTAGTGTTAAGGAAGTATTTCTAGCCGATTGCATATTCAATTGCTTCACTTCCCTACTGAACCCGAAAGGTAAATACATATATGTGAAAGAGTGGCGCTATTTACACTCCCTTTTTGATAAAGACACCCACCTTCTAAGACAATCTCTTACTTTTTCAAATATGACACAATTGATGAGTTCACCCCTTTTTTTTCCAATTTTACCCTTGCACTTATTTTCCCTCCCAAATACACCCAAAATGATAAACCCAAGGCGCGGCGACGGCGTCGGAAGAAATTCCACCAATCTTTTTTGTTCCGGCAACGAAAAAAGATGTAATATCTTTTAGATTACGGATTTTTTAATTTATTTTAATTTTGAATTTAATACTTTAATTTAATCTCGCACTTATAGTTGGATTAGTCAGGTAATTATTGGGTATAAGTGTTGGGTAATTGTATTTATTTGATTATAGAGTTACATAATTTTTTTCTAGTTTTTGTATGAGTTTGGGGAAGAAGACGACGGGTGGCACGATGGTATACTCGATCGTGCCATAAGGCACGATCGAAAAGTAACTACGATCGTGCCATTATGCAAGTGGCACGATCAAAAGTAACTCACGATCGTGCCATTATGCAAGTGGCACGATCGACAAATAATTACGATCGTGCCACACTGCGATCGTGCCAAGTATCGCACTTTTGTTATTCAACAAGAAATTTTCAAATTTGTAAAAATGAAAAAATAACACACTTTTAAGTTGTAAATTAAGGATATACTTATATTATTCGACAAAATTAAATATTTTCAATAATGTGAGTGTTTAAAAATCTAAGGTTTACAAAAAAAAATTGACTTTTTTCCAAAAACGTGGGTGAGTGTGGGAGGAAGATGAAGTGTATTAAAACTTATTTATTTAAGTAAGGGTATCATAGTCTTTTAAACTAATGACATTTTTGAAATTATATGAAAGGGGTGTCTTAACAATTTTGGGGGTGCCAATAATAGCGCCACCCCCTATGTGAAAAACATATGAAATTAAGGGAAGCCAATTAAAGCCCATTGGCCCATCCCATGTTCTTTCTAGGCCGTTTGGTTACCAATGAGGGTATAAACGAATTGAGTAAAGTCGAACATAATATTGTTTAAGCATGGATTTTTAAAGATTGAGCTTCAAAAATTATTTTTGAATTTGATATTTAGTTCAAACGAGCTTCAGTGAGCCGAATATGAATCTAGCCAAATAGTTTGACACATATTTTATTATATTTTGACTTATCAAGTACTGAGCTTGACTGACCCAATCATTATATGTTACCTAACAGAGGAAGTGTTTAAATTTGGTTCGTTATATTTACTTAACCAAGAGGAATCTCAAAACTAGCCCACAAAAAAATTAAAAATGGAAAAAGAAAAAAATTGCATCAAAAGTATAAAGTTCTTTTAATTTGGGATGAATAACGAAACCTATCGTCCAATTTGGAAACATAAATTAAGGGGTTTAGTGAAGAAAACACAGAGAAATACAAGAAAATTATACAAAAAAGAAAAAGAAAAAAGAATACAATAAAATAAATTAATGTAAGATGTTTAGATGACAATTGGGTTCTTAATTTATACCAACAATATGTCTTGTGCATAGAGGTACTCAGAGGTGTGTGTGCTAGCGAACCCCTTTCTCTCTCTAACTCTCTTCTCTCCCCTTCTCTTTAACTCCAAAAAAAAAACCCTAAGTTTCCCCCTCCCTCTCCTTTGCGGCCGCCCCCTTCCTCTCCCCTCTCCCCCTCCCCTCCTTCCCCTCCCCTCCATGGTTTTATTGGAGGGATACCAAATAAGCGGTCCAGTCTTGGGCGTTTGAAGGTGGCGGAATTTTTGGTCCAGGGGCGAAAGCGGGTCGGAGCTTCACGGAGGTGTCTTGGAGCGGAGAAGACGATGGGTGCGGCGATAGATTTGGGAGAGGGAGAGGCAATTTTTGCTTTTTTCTCTAGTTTGTTAGTATTTACATTTGTTTTCTTATTTTGTTTGTGTTTTCTTTTCTCGGTTGATTTGCGAAACTCGTAGGCGGATCGGTTTTTTTCGCTGCAAAGTATGTAGTGGTTGCTCGTGCCCGATTTTAGTTTTTTGGTGTATTACGGTCTCCTTAAGGAGTCCAAGTCTCGTGGAGTGGGTAGTTGTGGGGTGGGTAGTTTTAAGTACATGTGAATCAATTGGTTTACCAATTCCAGCCGCTCTTAGTTAGTCTTGTCGGCTCTTAGCCCGTTGGCTACGATTGTAGTTGTAATTTTAGTTTTGAGTTGTTTTAATATAATTCTATCGTTAAATAAAAAAAAAAAAAAAATAGAGGTACTCAGAGCAGATGTATTCGACCTTTGGATGGTGTATTGGTAGAAAACGTGGAAATTTTTGGGGTTAAGTGCAAATAAGAAATATAGAATTGGGTGATGTATTCAAATATAAATTAATTTAGGTAGAGGAAAGCAAATTACACATAACCTCCTCATAATACGCAAATCTCAGTAGAGAGACTGTCATTGTCATACAGATAGATACTAACCAATGTGACATCTATATTGAAAGGTGAAGAATTAAATACCACGTGATCAATAACTATCAAAATTAATAATTACTATAAAAACAAGATTTTCTTTTTGAAGACTACTATAAAAACAGTTAAATGTATAAATGGAGAAGTGTAAAAGGGCAAGGTTAAGCCATAAATATGGAAATTGTGTACATTTGTGTAGCATTGCAATTCTTTTTTTTTGGCATGTTACGTCACAATTAAAATAGAAATACCCCAATTTCTCAAAAAAAAAAAAAAAAGAAATACCCCAAGGTCGTGCTCAACATGACTGGATATGTTTAATACTAACAATCAACTATAATATTTTTTTGGACAATATATATTGTCACCCCTGACTTGCCTGAGTGGCCTCTATACCTCGTTTACCCATTCCCCAAAAAAAAAGGACCATGTGAAAGTTGAACATCGTTCTAAACAGTTATTTCTTTCTTTTATATATATATATATATATACTTTATTTTATTATTTTCAAATTACATGTACGACTTGGACGGTTGGACCAAGCCATTTTGAAAGGGTATGAACACAAGTAAGAAGTGAAAAATGGAAGAGAACACTGAAGCGCTAATCAAGAGACAAGATTATCATGAGAACTGCGAGGCTTGCAAGATTGAAAAACTTAAAGAATCCAATAGTGGGATCCCCTTCAAGCTTTTCTTTTATGTCTGGATTGTCACTCTTGCAGCAGGTGGGTTTGTCGGTTTATTCTTTGCTTGAATTTTCCAGTGACGATCAAATGTCATTATGTTCTAGTTTTCCTCCCAGTCGTCTACTTTTTATGTTTTATTTTTTCATTTTTTTTTTTTCATTTTAATGTGTTGAAATTGATCAAGTGATGTTCTTTGAAGTTTTTATTGTTATTTTAATATTTGGTCAAGGTGCTTCATTTGGGGTTCAATTGAAATAAAGAGATGAGTTCCATTCAGTATTTGCCTTTTTTTTTTCTCCTTTTTTAAAGTTTGAGGTGCACTATCTTCTTCATTTTATTATAAGGAGAAAAGATTGGGAGTTTCAGGACTTTTGGTTAATGTGGATTTTAAGTAGACTTGAAAAATATTAGAATCCATGTGTTATGTTTGCTGTGTGGGTTAGAGTCTTGGACTCAATGCGTGGCTTTGTTGAGTATAAACTATTATACCTTTTTGTTATTTGTGGTTCTTTATCAAACAGACTACATTGCTTGATTATTTTGGTCAAACTACTATTAGTAATACAGCCTTCTAGCCAAATTACAATGATTATATGTGGGACATTCAGTTTTCATCCCTGTTCTAAAAGTCATTTATGAATGACTTATGTCTGTGAATTCTTGCTTATTTTTTTCTTAAAAAAACATTTGTGTTACAATTGGGAAGTTTGTTCATTGTGTTACTTATTGAAACTCTTTGAGCAATGTGAATGAGAGTAATATGTGCATCATGCTTTAGTTTAGAAACTCCAAGAGTTAAAAGGATCATTGATTTATGTGCAATTCACGTACAAGAAAGACTGACTTGTTTCACATCAGCTTGTCTGATAGTAGAATGTTATTTGCCAATTCCTGTAGAGTTGAACTTTGAATTCTTGCTTACTGGTTATTTTTTTGCATTTTTTTCATGCTGATGTTTAGTTTTTCTGTTTTTGGTTATTATGATCATTTACTAATTGGTTATTATCTTCTGGTGTCATTGACAGCTCTGCCGATATCGTCTCTCTTTCCTTTCCTTTATTTCATGGTAATGATATCTGACAACCTTGAACTTGGCAATGAATCTGTCAGCATTATCTAACAGAAAATACAATCGACATATTTTACATTGTCCATACCTGTGTTATGTTGATTCTAAATGACTATCGTTGACTTAGTGTTGGGAAGGAAAAAAATAGAAAGAATTAAAAGAATGTATTCTTTACGTTTAGGCACTTGCAACTAATTGACGAGAGGTTAACTTTACTCGTCCCATTTTGGGCCTACTTCCGTATTCGTCCCATGAGTTCCTAAATGGTTTTACATGTTCTGTTATCTTTTTGAATAATTGAATTGGTACTGTTATTATGTTACCCTCTGTGTACTGCAGATCAGGGACTTCCACATTGCAAAAAGGGAGGAAGATATAAGTTCATATGCTGGATATGTGGGTTGGTTTCTTTGTTTAACATTGCCTTATTGTATGTTAGCTTATTGTTGCAGCTCTTAATCAACCTGTATCTAATCTTTTTATATTTTCCTTTTGCTAGGATCTTCGTTCATGTGTGGAAGAGCTTTGACTTCTCTTTCGTGGGGAGTGGTGTCCGATAAATATGGTCGGAAGCCAATAATAATGATCGGCACCATTACAGTGTGGGTGTCAGTAAATGTGTTTCCATCCTGCTGCCAATTCATATTTTTGGCAATTGGCTTTGTCATACTTTTTCTTTCACATCCATGGTTTCTTATTTTTCTTCATTATGGTTACATTTTCAGGGTTATATTCAATACGCTTTTTGGTCTTAGTGTAAACTATTGGATGGCAATTTCTTCAAGGTTCCTTCTTGGAAGTTTATGTGGTATACTAGGTCCTATGAGGGTACGTCAATCCAAAATCTTCCTAGTAATTGACACCAATTTTTGTTCCTTTATATATGCATAGCAAAACGGAAGAAATGATGTTTAAATTGGTTTAAGTCGAAGCATCCTGCTTTCCTTTTCTTAATATCACATGGTTCAAGAGTGATTCAATGGTCTAAGTGGCTTAAATTAATGGATGATTGACGTGAACATTTACAAGTCTACTTTTTACGATCTAGTCATTTTCATGCATGAGCGTATGTGGCATCAGGATAGGTTCTTTCTAGTCATGTGGTACTATTAAGTTAAATAACATAAAAACTGTTTCGTATTAGAAATCATTAGGTCAATGGTAATGTTTTCAAATAATTATTTTTCTAAGACTAAAAGCAAAGTAACAAATGAATGATTGAGTTTTATAGTTCCGTGGGAGTATTTATCCTCAAGATTGGAACCTCTGAGGACGGGTATATCCATATATTAAGTGAAATAACTTAAATATCCTATCCGTATTGTAATCATTTAGTCAATAGAAACTTTTCAAATAATTATTCTTCTCCTCCAATCTTTGGCTTCTCTGGCTTGATGTCAGTATTTCTTTTGCTTTCCTCATATAATGCAATAACTTGAATCATGGTGTCACTGGTGTTTTCTTTCTTCACTCATATTAAGACCTCAAACCTAAACTAGAACAAGGGATTTGAAAAAATTCCCTTCGTAAATGTAGAAGGTTCCTAAAGATTATATTGTCCAACAAAACTTCACTAATCAGTTAATATATGGTTTTGCTAATTCTTCTTGAAAAGCACTCTTCTCTAAAACTATTGAAGATCATTGGCGAAAGTTCATCGTGCCTGCATGCTGTTTTGAAGTTTTTCCCTCACCTGGCGCCAATCGAACATAGGAAACCCTTGGACTGTTTTTCTTTTTTTGATAAATAAGCTGGAAAACAAGTTCGAATTTTGTGCACCAGTTCTAATAGTGCAGTAAGAACCCTAAGGAGAATGAGGAAAGGCAGGAAAGAGCTTCAGAAATTAGCTCAAAATCCTTCTGTGTAGAATGCTTGATTTTTGTTCTTATTTGGTACGAGTCCCACACAACTTTGGCTCCATCTCCTAAAATCTATCCAACTTCAGGTTGGTTTTCATTTAATTGGTTTCCTTCTTTTCCTCATTGCCTTTGTGCTAATGATGGGCCTCATTGCTGGTTGAGGTTTGGCAGTGTGATGCTTGCTTTTTTGCAAATCTTTCTAGTGAAAAACTACTTTTGATATTGAATTTCCTTAATACGTATTAAAGGGTATTGTGAAAAATGTGGTAAAAGGTGAGATTTTAAACATCCATATGCCATGATATCCTACAGCATTCGACAGCTGGAACATCTCCATTTAGATCTTTGTGTGTGTTCTTATTGCAATTTCATTTTGTTCCGTGTTATGAAACTCATTATGCAAACTGGTTTATTCATATACTTATTAATTGTACATGATTTGGTTCCAATCGATCCAGGCATATGCTTCTGAAATTTGTCGTAAAGAACACCAAGCTTTGGGGATGTCAGTCGTGAGTTTAATCCTTTTTCTTCTTCTTGTTTACATATCTTGCCAGATTTTGTCCTGATATATTTGTTTTGGTGGTCATATTTGGTTCATTATAGATTGGCACATCCTGGGGCATAGGCTTGGTCATTGGTCCAGCTGTTGGAGGTTTTCTTGCACAGGTAATGTCTATCCTCTGCTGCTTTAGGAGCAGATTGAATGATTCACTTTAGGTCCCATTTGGATGGGAGGATTTGGGGGAATGATTTCAATTGACTCCATCTAAGATGAATTTGAAATCCTTCAAACTGCCTCCAAAAATAGCTTATGAGGATTTGAATCCATTATGGAACGACTTCATCCAAACAACCTCAATGGATTTGTTATTATGGATTTGAAATCTTAGCTCCAAATCCATCAATTCAATTGAGCCTTACATGATTGCTGAATTTTGAAATGAATTCATAGATCACTATACTTGTACTATCACATTGAGGCTCTTGGTATATACAGTTTTTGAGGTCTAGTTCTTTCTCTGAGATAATACGGTCATAGTCGTGATGCCACATTAGTGATGGCCCTAGGTAACAAATGGAAGCATTATGTAACAAGTGCTGTTGCCATGTCATATAAGAAATAAAGAATCGTGCTACTTTTTTTTTTTTTTTTTTGATGGGAAAACACTCTTCATTTCATGTAAACAAATCACGTGGTTACATCAGCGTTCAACAAGTCTTGCAAGATTTGGGCTGGGAAATCTTGCTTCCACACCCTTTCAACATCAATCAGATCTTCCTAATGTGCTAGTGTGTGAGCTACTCGATTAAGTGTTGTTGGTACAAAATGGAAAGACATACAAGAGGTGCTAATAGATCTATCCAATATATCTTCAATAATAAGGTCACAATAAGCATCAGGGGGTTCCGCTTCATCAGCCCGTCGATTAATATCTTGCAATCCGACATTGCGACAAAGTTATATATTCTATGTTCGTGGCTGTTTGTAATGCCCATAGTAGTGCAAGTCCTTCTGCCAAAATGCTGTCTCCCCATCTTTATTCTCTTACAAGCAGCAATAACTGGGCATCTTTCTTGGTTAATAATCACGAAACCGAATCCCATTGTTCCATCTTTGTAAACAGCTGCATCGGAGAAGAGTTTCCTTTGCATTGCGTTCGCCATATCTTGCTCGGGAGGTTGCGTTAGGTGTTCTAAAGACATAGACGGCTGGTATGCCGTTTGAATGTTACGGAACTCGTGACATGTCTTCATTGCGTCATTTACTACCTCTTGGACCCCGAATTTTCGATTTTCGAACACCTGTTTATTTCGAGCCTTCCAAATTGTCCAAGCCATCACACTGAAAAGAGCCACATACTCCTCTGGTTTTTCAGATAGTACATTCCACCACATAGTACGGAATGAAGTAGTAGCTAGCTGTCTCATGTCAAGGCGTAGAGGGGAGAAATACCAGACCTGTCTTGTAATATTACACTCCATCATGAGATGTCTGAGAGATTCCGCTCCTTCGCCACACAAAGGGCAGATAGGGTCAATCTGAAAGCCCCGACTCGCCAAATTATTCCTTGTAGGGAGTGAATCGTGCTACTTTTTTTTTTTTACAATTGATCTGGTCTTCTTATGAAATAGAGGCTGTTCTTACCTCGACCAAATGAGGTTGCATATAATGCTATTATCTGGTACCTTTTCGACTAGTTTTCATCTTTTTCTTTCCCATCCTGTTTTAAAGCTTTCATCATTTGGATGTGTACTTTAAATTGTGAATGATGAAAGCTTACTTTTAGTCAGACATCCTGTAAATCTGCTTAAGAGCTAATAAGATGTTATAGAAGGTTGATGAGAGCTTATAAAATTGTTAAGAGCTTATAAAGCAACTTAAAAGAAAGAAGCCCCAGGTTATATTTGCGATTTTAAATTCCTTTAGTTTGACCATGTATCTAAATGAGACAAGATGCCTAAAAACTGGTTTATAAAGTCCACGGGCTTACTTTGCCCGAACAAATTAAGAGCTTATTTTAATGTTCTGACATAAATTCCAACAAATAAACTCCAAAAAAATCCTTAATTTCTGCTATTTCCTTTTTCATTCTAGAGGTTTGTGTATAGGAAGAAGTAACTCCCTAAACAATTATTTGACTTGTATAAATTCAGCCTGCAGAGAAGTATCCTCACATCTTTTCTAAAGAATCTCTATTTGGGAGGTAAACCATATTAATTTGCGCATTCGTTTCATGTCGTCCGTGTGATTAGTTGCAAACTCTTATGGTATTCTTATTAATCAATATCAATTGCAGGTTTCCATACTTTTTACCTTGTTTAGTGATATCAGCCTTTGCTTTGGTGGCATTCATCATCTCCTTCTGGCTTCCTGTATGTGTTACTCTCTCCTATGTTTCTTTTCCTTGCATAATCATAGTTCCGATTTCTCTCTTTTGCAACAATGTCATTTAATTTTAGGGTAATTACAAAAACTACCCCTGAGGTTTGGGGTAATTACAAAAGATCCAGAGAAGGGGCGATTGAAATGTTTTTGCTTATGAAAGGGATAAAGTGTAATACAAAACCAAACCTCAAGGGGATTTTTGTAATTTTAAAAAATCTCTGGTTTTTTTTTTTTTATTTTGTTATTAGCTCAAACCTCGGGGTAGTTTTTGTAATTATCCCTTTAATTTTTCCATTTACTGGTTTGGGGTTTATGAAACTATGTATCTCTTTCTGATGTTTGCACTTTAATTTTTGCGGAGAGATGTTAACCGACTAACTCAGAAATGATAACCTGAAATAATTTTTTTTACTTTTCCAAGTGTGCCATAAATGAATACTTTTTCACCTCACTTTGGGTAATGTTTCGTGTTATGAACATGATACCTGAAATTAGTTGTTTAATTTCTCAAATATGAATAATTGCAGGAAACTATTCACATCCACAGTGAAGAAAGCATAGCACAAGGTTCTAGTAAAGCTGCATTGGAAGACAATACATACGAGTCCATTCAGTCACCGGAAATGAAAGTTTCTGAGCTCAGATCCCCTGTCTCTCAAAGGAACCTCTTAAAAAATTGGCCCTTAATGTCTGCAATCATGGTGTATTGCATTTTTCAACTTCATGACATGGCCTATAGTGAGGTGATCTCTTCACTATGTTCTTTTCCTGTCTTGAAAGAATTTTATCAGTAGCACGATAATTCATTTCTCTTTTTCACATTCATTGATTGTTTCAACTTTTGCATGATGTGATCTGTATTCCTTTGTGCGGTTCTTATGAATTTGTTTTCTTAATATTGATACTATTCGCATTTGCATCTCTATGTAGAATTAGGTAATTGCAAAGTTCATATAGAGAACCAAATGATTGTTTCTTATCTCCGCCTCAATTTTTTTCCTTCATTGATTCCACAAGCTATAGTTCATCATAGTTCTATGAGATGCCAGTATATCCATCTCTATGGTCAGTTATATTAATTTTATTCATGATTCTTATTCTTTCCTGGCCAATTTTTTGAACTGGAGGATTCATATAATTAGTTACTCGTCTTATAACCAAGATTCTTATATCTCTATTTTTTCTTTTACAAAAAAAAAAAATAAAATTGTTGTTTGTAGTTTACAGTTCAGCAGATGACGGTTTGATTATATCTTACATGAAATTACTTCAACTTATATATATATATATATAATATCTTTTTGGCTGTATATTGTTGTATATAATTTCTATGATAGTTAGATCATTGAACAAACTTGTGGCTTCAAGATCATGCCATTTCTCATGGATAAAATAATGCCTGTTATCCTAAAGGCTTCCAGAGATAAATCTGCAAGCAAACACCAAACCATCTTTAATGGTCCAGACAAGAAAAGATCTTTATATTCATTTTAGTATGTTAAATTCGATACTTTTACCTAGTGCTGCTAGATTACTATTTAGCTATATTTTGTTTTCTTTTTCTAGATATTCTCATTGTGGGCCGTAAGCCCAAGGAAGCTTGGGGGTTTAAGTTTTACCACAGCAGATGTCGGTGAAGTTCTTTCGATCACAGGTACTAGAGAAAATTAAAATATTAAATTGAGTGTTTTTATGTGCTGCATTTGTATACAGTTTACCATGGTGAAATAATCATGTTTATTTTCCTTTTAAGGATTGTATATTAAACCCTTCATTTACTGAATTGTTACGTATCTAGTTGACCTTCGCTTGATTATTCAGGGTTTGGTATGTTACTATTTCAGCTCGTTCTATATACTTGGGTAGAGAGGATACTGGGACCTGTCATGGTTTCTCGTATTGGAGCTGTACGTCTCTCGTAAAACTCGTAATTCTAATCCATTTTTTCGAATAAGCATTTTGGTATCAGTCTTTTTCACTGTTTTTTCTTTGCAGGTCATTTCAATACCATTGCTATCAAGCTACCCCTTTATTGCCAGCTTATCTGGTCTGATTCTCTTGTTGGTGCTTAATTTTGCTTCAATGTTGAAGAATGTACTCTCTGTGAGTTCATGTTTAAATTCATTGGAATTTAGATTGTTTTCGAGTTGTTCGTGTTGGTTCGTTGATATATTCGTTTGTTCATCACTCAATGTACTCATATGATGCTTCGATTTCGTATTTCCCTTATCCCGTTGCTACATATAAATTGAATCCCTATATTTCCCTCTTCTTCTTTAGACGAATTATGTGAAAACATTGGATTATGTTTTTTATATATCAATTTCATTGAAGTAGAATACCGTTTTGTCAAACTCAATCATGTAACAGTTTTTGAGAAACCAATATGAATCAAATAATTTTTCCTGCACTGCTTTTTTTTTTTTTTTTTTTTTTCTACTGATTCATGATAAACATAATCAGATATCCATCAACGGGCCTGTTAGTTATTCAAAACAGAGCTGTGGTAAGTTCCTCATTTCTCTTGGCATTTAGTTTTCATTTTCGACTCCTTCACAAATCAAATTGGTTCACAAATCTATATGAATTTTATTTCAGTCCCAAGAACAAAGAGGAGCTGCCAATGGCATATCTATGACTGCTATGTCTCTCTGTAAAGCAATTGGACCTGCGGCTGGGGGTTCCCTGTGAGTTGATCTCGTTTTTCTCTGCTCGTCAGTTTTGTTGCTCATTATAATGTTTGAGCTTCGCTAGCATTTTATACTATTTTTAGGATATATGATCAATTATAACCAAAGATAGTTATTGACTTCAATTTTCTTACCTCATAGTTTTAGCCAAAGGCTAATATCTTCTTCTTATTTTTCCTCTCATTTTCAAAATTCAACGAATTTATTTATGTCCCACTGGAAAAGCTGTTTTTCTTCGTTGGATTATGTGCCAAACATTTTTGTTACATCATTTAGTAAGTTTTGTTGTATATGATATAAATGAAGAAGCATTTCAAGTGTTAAATTGGCAGGAATAATTTGTTCGTGATTGTTGACTTATTCCTATATGAGAAAACTGTCGGTTTTTCTTTAGCATACTTGATTCTGCTATCCTGTTTTAAGTTGACTTTTACTTCTTCTAACTTGCTATGCGGCCACAAAGCCGAGCTTGTTTCCATATCGTCTAAGATTTAGATATTGTTGATTATTTTGACAAGCCTACCTCAGCTATTACGCAGAAAAAAAAAAAAAAAGAGTAGAGTGAAATTATGTACCAGGTCACATTGTCCTGGATTTATTTGGTCATGTATGTAGTGTTATTATAAAGCTTTTTGTGTCATTTGTTTTCTTCTAGTTACTAATTTATCTTTACATCATTGCTTGTTTCAACATCCGCAGACTCTCGTGGGCTCAACTCCGTCAGAACGCGGACTTTTTACCAGGTACAGATAATTTGCTTCTAAGTTTGTATTGACTTTAAATCCAGGAGAGCTTTAGGGAGTGTTTGCAAAAACTTCTGCAAAAGGATTCATTTATTGTAGCAGAAACAATAGTAGTTGGATCAGAAGTTAATAGGGTTTGCAAATAGAATTAGAAGTTGAGAATCAGGAGTCGAGAGTGTTTGGTGAAGAAGTTGTAAAAGTGCTTATTTGTTTGTAAAAATCAAACCAGAAGCAAAATTAAAAATCTAAAGCACCCATTTAATGTAAGTGATAAAAGTGTTGTTACTTTTGTAATGCAGGTGTTCACATGGTATTCTTCATGTTGAACGTGGTCGAGTTCGTTGGACTGATTTTCACCTTCCGACCCTTTCTGGCTCTCCCTCAAGACAGAGATTTCTGATTCGGTACTTGATCCTGAAAGTCACTGAAGCTGATCGAACCAGAAACCTCTTTCATGGATTCAACAAATACAGTTTTTTTTTTTTTTTTTTTTTGAATTTTAATATATGGGCTTGTTAGGTACATACTAGTCCTTTCTCATTGAGTCACGTGTAATGAAATAATGCCTGTTTTCATTTGAAGCTATAATTTCAATGGAAGTAGGAATTGGTGATTCAGGGGGAAGTACAGAGACAATGTGGTATATTTGGGAACTATTCTTTGTTGGTTGTTTATTGACTGCGGAAATAAACTGATGAAGCAAACAAAGTGGAAATATGATTATGAGTCTTTTTTTTTTTTTCCGAGATCTTCTCGTTGCTACGTGTTGGAGCGCAACAAGTGTAGCATTCGCCCTTCAGATGGATCTTTTATCACAAAATAATGTTTCATCTTCTATTCCACCGCACAGATGATAGATACGCCTATAAAAATTACCATATTGATTTTCAAGCATAAATTGTCGATTTTTATAAGGGTGTATTTTCATTTTGTGTATTTTCACTTTGTGTATACTTTACCAAGTATTGCATGCATTTGACCATTTTCACATTGTGTCAATTGTCATGATGGGGGAGAATGAAATGAGGCTCTTTGATGGCACATAATTGTTTTGGATGCAAGAATATGTCAATGTTTGGCAGCATTTAGCTTAGCTTAACTACAGTTAATGAGTTAAACTTAGAATATATAAGAATCGCATCAAAATATAGGGCGCGACTGGATACGGAAATTTTCCACTTTCATTCCGCTAGTTTTTTAGCTATAGTTATTGTTTTCTTATTTTTGTTTGTGTTTTCTTTTCCCGATTGATTTGCGAAACTCAGAGGCGGATCAACCTTTTTCGTTCGCAAAGTATGTAGTGGTTGCTCGCCGGTTTGATTTATTTTAGTGTGTTACGATCTACATTTAGAGTCTTTGAAGTCTCCCGCGTGGAGTGGTTTAGTTTGGGGTGGGTAGTTTTTTAAGTCCATGTTGTGAATCGAATAGTTCTTACCAATTCCACGCTTGGCTTTTAGTTAGTCATCATAGGCTCTTAGCCCGTTGGCTACGATTGTAGTTGTAATTTTAGTTTTGAGTTGTTATAATAAAATACTATCGTTCGACCAAAAAAAAAAAAGTTGATTTTTCCCCTATAAACCAAAGATTTTTCTAACACTCAAATTGTTGCAATAATGGACAATAAAATATTAATATATCCAAATAATGAATGTATATTCTTAGTTTATAGTATAAAATATGTTATTTCTCAAAATTTTAGGTTGAAAAATACTTTTCTCGGATAGTAGTAGCGACACACTGACACGATCACACACTATGACAAAAAATCCATCATGCCACATCCATCGTGCCATTGTGCCATGTGGCATGATGGCCATAAATTCATCATCCATCGTGCCATTGTCCCATGTGGCACGATGACAAAAATATCATCGTGCCATGTGGCATGATGGTAGAAAACCCATCACGCCATCGTGCCATTAGGCTTTTTGTGCGGGTAAAATTGGAAATTAT
Source organism: Rehmannia glutinosa (assembly GCA_016081115.2). NCBI lineage: Eukaryota > Viridiplantae > Streptophyta > Magnoliopsida > Lamiales > Orobanchaceae > Rehmannia > Rehmannia glutinosa. Next base: position 305,789 of record JABTTQ020001906.1, read on the forward strand.
GGAGGGTGTATTTAGTAATTATGTTATATTTAGTAATTTGTAATCATTCTAGAAATTGATTAATTTTAGCATATTAAATTGGGGTTATATGCAATTCGATTAACTATGTGGGTTGTTTGTATAGTAGACAAAAAGGCTTTGAATAACTATTTGGCCCACGGCATGCTTCCTCCAACAAACAGAAAACAATAATAAGGAAGAAAAAAAGAATAACTAAAAGTTAATCCAAAAGCAAATCATAGATATTGCATTTAACCCCTCTAATTTCGCCCTTTTCTTTTAGCTCCACAAAGGAAACTTATTTTCCATTACGCCCCCATCCCTCAAACAAACACAAAACCACCTGCGAGTGCACTGTTGTACTAAAATTTGCAGTGTAAATAATCAAAGAAATCATGAAAACCTCTTAGATATCTTCTGTGAAAATAATAAAATCATTCAGTTGATAAAAAATGGCGAATCCCAGAAGGACTTCGTATTCCTCGAACCAGCTCCCGATTTCAGACCCGATTCCACAATTCCAATCCCAAACCCCACAAACAGCAGCAACCCTTTTAAACTCGCTCAAAATTTTCCTCAAAAACCTCACGCATTCCCTTTTCTCCTCTCAATTTTCCTTCTACTCACATGGGTTTCCCTTCGATTCCAACACCGTTATTCCGATCCTTCTTTTCGCCAATCTTCGTATACTGTGAATGAGAAAAATGGCGGTTATTTTAAGGATTCTGATTCCAATGTTGTGAAATTCCCCTCCTTTTCTTCTCTCGTGATGAATGATAAGCGCGGTTGGATGGTTAATCCCGTTTCACTTGCCTTGGATGCTGGCATTCCAGGTTTTTTTTTAATTTTTATTTCTGCATATATTATTTGGGAGAGTTTGAAATTTGATGCATAGGGTCCTAGGTTTTTTTATTTGTGTTGCTATTAATATTTGGGGAATAAGCAGATGAAAGGGAATGCTGTCATGGTTAATGGGGGCCATGGTACTATTGTTTGAGCGTAATGTACACCAATGTGATGCTGCTTTAACTTTTTGATTGTATAGGGTTGCCTCTTTTGTTATCACTGTTGTAGTGTAATTAGTATAGTATAAAGGAAACTAAAAATTTCATGATACTTACTGGCAAAAATATTGTGTTGCTTGTTTTTTTTGTCGGCATTATTGCATTATAATGTTTCTTAACTAGGTGGACGTATAATTTTGCAGGAGGAGCAGCATATTGTGCTTCAATTCATGTGGGTGAGATCCGACCTGGAAGTATGAGGGGAAACCATAGACACCACACTTGTAACGAGACGTTCGTAATATGGGGAGCTAAAACTGTGTTCAGGGTATGAGTTTCTCTTACTTAAACTCATCATCATCATCAATCTGCACCTTATCCCACTATGTGGGGTCGGTGGCGTGAAGTTTATAGTGTCAATTAATTGTCTAAAATTAGTTAACACTACAAATTCACACAAAAAGCAAAGTGGCAAAGTTTTACGCCGGATGCCCTTCTCGACGTAACCTTCATACGAAGGAGAAATGAGATGAAATTCCAAAACCGTCAAGCATCATAGGCTTTTCCACTTGCATGGAAAATACGATGAGACGGCGATGAGTTGAGATAGTTGCTCTAGTCATGTTCCATTACATGATTGATATTGTAAAATCAACATGTAGGTCATGGAACATTACATGATTGATAGTTGCTCTTACTTAAACTGGTATTGAAAAAAATTGTATTGGATAACTGTTGTTTATGTACCGATGTCACGGAAAGCGTGAACCAGTTCACTTGTTTCTTCCCAGCGAGCTGCACAAAGTTTCTCTATCTATCTATCATACGCAATTTACTTTTACTCCAAATCATGGAACCTTTTAGTATGTCTCCCAAAATTTGAGGATAAATGTAGAGAGTAAAGGAGTGAAAGCTGGTTAAAAGCACATATCTATTTGGATATTAGGCTTTGAAATGTTAGTGTTAACAGGTTTTCCCTTGCAACATAACAACGGGCATGAATGAAAACCTAGCATTATGTGCTCTGCCTATTTCTTTTCACTTGTTTTTGACTTGGACGGGTGGGTGGGGGGTGGTGTTCAGAAGATCTTACAATATTTGCCAAACACTCTATTCTAAGCTCTTAAGATGTTTATAGGAGCTTTTAGGCGTGTACCAAACGCGCTAGTACATGATAAGATATTTTTCTTTTGGGTTAATTACAAAAGGTACCTGATGTTTAACCTAATTACAAAAACCCCAGCTATCTTTCAAAATTACAAAAATACCCTGAGTTTAGACCTCGGGTTGCTGTACATTGTTGTCTTATATGAGAGAAAAAGAACCACATTAGCTTACCATGCCTCTATATACTGGTGTCTGGAGTGGGGGTGAGGAGGTAATAGTCGTAGTCGAGAGCAGAGTATCTAGAAGAAGCCTGAGAGGGAAAGTGGAGAAACAGAAGAAGCAGCGGCACAGTTAAAGTCTATATAGCAATTAAATCTCTTTCACTCTGATTTTGTATAATCTTTAATAAGGCATTGCTTCCATTTATACCATTATAAGAAATACTGTACTGAAATATTATTTAATATTCTATTTCTCTGATATCTTGTTCACAATCCGTGATGTGCAACGTGCAGCTGGAAAACAAAGCAATGACGAAAGGATACTCTGAGACAACAGTTGGCGCAGATGAAGTTGCGGTTGCAGCTAGTTCAAGTGGCACTGCACATGCTTTGATGAATATAGATGCTGTAAGGAGCACGTTCTTCCTAGGATGCCAAGACAGTGTAATAAATTATAATGGCTCGACTACTGATTTTAAGGTTTGGAATGATCTATAGAGTTTCTTTCTTTTCTGTTCGTGGACGGTTTTATGCTCATTTAGTCGTTTCATCTGGGAGAAATTTAGCTTTGTAGGGAGATGTGATTATGAATCTCTGTCAGGAGGCACAGTTTTTTGTCAATATACTTTTTTCCTTTTGTAGAGATCAGTATGAAATTGCATGTATATTCCAATGTTCCATAAATACTGTATTCTCTTCGAGTTATTTTTAGTAATTTAGAGAGATTTATTAATCTGGCGTTAAGCTTATAGAATATGTTTTTTTGAGAGGGTATAAAATATTTTCTTAAATATACAGGTAACCCATACTAGAGCAACCAATTTGGATTAAACATCCAAAATACCTAGTTAATAAACATGTAAAATGGTGTCCAATCAGAGACAATATCATCTTCCACTGCAATCTCGGAACAAGAAACTGAGCTTCATTGTCATAACAAATAATCTTTGTGGGTTTTGTAACTGTTGTTGTCTGATTAACTTCATTGTACTTGCTTTCAAGTAGACGTGTTCAAAGGTTCGAACCGAACCGCAAACCGGGGTTTCGAACCGAACCGTAAACCTAATTTCTAAGGTTAGGTTACGGTTCATGTTTTTTGGAACCTAAAACCGGCGGTTCCAACCGGTTTCAGTTTTTTTAATTTTAAAAACAGATTTTGAATTGTAAATTACCAACGGTCACAAATTACCACCTATTTTTGTGTCATTTTCTGTTTGATATTCTCATCAATAGCAGGAAGGTGAATAAATACTATGCCAACTTATAATTTTGTTTCAATCGACAGCCGCTTATTGTTTGATATGGGGGCGCCAATAGGAAGGGTGCCTAACAATCTTGATTTGGATCAAACAACGAGTTACAAAATGATTGAAGAATCACGTTGCCACCTTCACGTTGTCACAAAATGATTGAATTAATTTTTATACGGAATTGTATTAACTTGTAATTTTATTTTTAAATTGTACTTTGGAATTGTAATATCTTAGAATTTTACATTTTGTAAATTGTAAGTTGTAAATTTACTTTTAAATCAATAAAATTAATTTTTGTGTTACTCAATTTCATTTCCTTCATCAATTGTGTTAATTTATCAATTGTGTTAATTTATTAATATTAAAAACTCAAAAATTCAAAAATTCAAAAAAAAAAAGGAAAAACTGCCAAACCGAACCGGAACCGACCGAATCCGTGATTCGAACGTAACTTAACCGAAACCATCTATAAGACGGTTAGGTTAGGTTCCTGCCCACCTTTGGGCAAACCGTAATCGGTGGTTCGGGAATCAGAATCGGCGGTTCGAACCGTTGGACACGTCTACTTTCAAGAAGAAAAAAATCATTTTACCTTTTTCCATTATTAGTGTGGTTACTAATAAAAGTGTTAACTTCGGTAGCAAGCCTACAAAGTGAGGTTCCATCCTAAAATCAATTGATGATAGGAGAAATAGCTCATTTGACTTATAAAGTGAACTCTCTTCCTTAATTAATCAATATGGGACAACTCACAAGTGATATATCTCAACACGCCCCTTCACTTGTGAGTCCATCAATTCATTAGTTATCATCACATGATCCTTCATCAAGTCATTAATTATCATCACAAGATCCTCCATGTTCAATCACATCATGATACGGCCCACCTTGGGCCGAGCATATGAGCTCGCTCACGATACCATGTTAAATGGGTTTAGCAGAATCCATCCCCAAAAACTAGCTCAATGGGAGAGACTGTCCAATCCCCCCTTTATATACAATAACACCTCAACAAATTGGCGATGTGGAATGACAAACACAAACTCTAACAAAAAGTATATCTTCTCGTTCTCCAAAAAAAAGTATATCTTCTCGACTAAAAAGAACATAAAATTGAAAAATAATACTTTTTTAAATTAAAAAATAATAGGCAACAATTTATTTGCAGTGGAAGTGACTAAAGATGCAGAGAAGGCCTTTTTAGTAGTTCAATTATGTTCCAATCCAATGTTCTTTCAATTAGGTGCAAGAACATTTTATTTAGAAACAAACATTACATTTTGCACAAAGATTTTATTATTCTCTTGTCATTAGAAAACAAGAATTCATGGCAATATTTTTACATGCTATATATCTCATGGACATGGTTTCTGTGGTGGGCTCAAGAAAATGCCATCAGCATTTTCTTTGCTGCAATACAAGCACGGATGCTGTTTGTTAAAATGCTCCACCAACAAAACCTTTCTAGCCAGCATCACAATTTCCCTGTTACTTAAATCCCGCCCTGAATTCTCTTTCAGCACCATTTGAACAGCATTGCTAAATGCCCCACATGGTTTTCTCCCATTCTCCATAATCTCCACATCTGCAGAAGTCTCATTTGTTTGGCATCCACTCAGTAAAATCCCTTCATCCGGCTTCAACGGCTTACTGATCGGCTCGTGCAGAAACATGAGGCTGGCGTCCTGTCCAAACACGTCCACCAAGTGTGTGCCTATGTCTGTGCTGATTTTGTTTGTTAAAGATGTGAAATATTGAAGTATTGATTGGAAAGGGATCTCTTTCGGCTTGTAGGAATTTGTTGGAATGGTAACAGCGTCGTCTGGAATGGTATAAGGGCCGATTTGCTCTGTTTCTTTGTCGATCAGTCCTCCACTGTGGCAAGAATCAGAGAGGATTGTGAAAGTTGCTCCTTTCGGGACGCGGTTCACAAGCTGCCTGAAGTCCACACCTGCCAGAAGGGGTGTTTTTCAAGCATCAAGAAACCTCGATAAGCATCATTTTGGTAAAACTACAACAAACTGTCCCTGAGGTTTAGCCTGATTACAAAAGATTACAAAAGATTTCAGTTATCTTTCAAAATTACAAATACCCCCTTGAGGTTTGCATTTTATTAAATAAAAACAAATATCAAGGGGCTATTTGTAATTAACAATTATAAGTACCTATTTTCATCAAATTTGTTGACCCTTATGGTTAATTAAACTTACTGGTGATGAGATTGAAATCACAAGGTACAATTGCTTCCTCTTTCTTGGATGAATTGTGAGGTTTGATCAAAGTTCCATGACCCGAGTAATGAAAGAACAAGACGCCGCCTTGTTTGGCCTGCTCGACCATATTGGTTAGTGCCCTCTTGATGTTGGCACCAGTCGGCATGATTGAGCTACCAGGCTTGTCAATCAAAAGCTCAACACGTTTAGGGTCGAACCCAAATCGAGTTATGAGCACCTCACGCATGGCCAATACGTCGTTGTGGCATCCGTGTAGCTCGTTGGGGGTGTTGGGATAGTTGCACCCCACAAGAAGAGCCATCCATTTTGCCTTTCTCCATGTGTATGTATATTTTGACTTGAAACTTAGTTGAATAAGAGTGGAGAGTTTATTTTCTTGAACTTATACCAAGTGATTGTTTGATGAGAATTTGTGGTACTAGTTATACAGATGGACTTCTTTGCTTGTGGTGTTGGAGCAAACATTGCTTATGAGTAAGGAAATTAGAAGAATTTTAAGTACGTAGAAGCAAGCACATTCAGTTTGAAGTAACTTGAAAGCTATGTTGAGACTTAAAACCATTCAGTTTGATGTTTCAAAATTACCCAAAAAAATCTCAAATTTGATTGTGCCTTAAATTTAAGGGGATAACTGTAATATTTCTATAAATATCAGAGTTTTTTGAAATATTTTTTTCTTATGAATTAAGATAAAATCGAACTTCAAGGGATACTTTGCAATTTTTAAAAACCTCTGGATTTTTTAAGGAATAATTACAAAAGACCCCTAAGGTTTGGCCTAATTACAAAAAAACCTAGACATGTTTTAAGATTACAAAAAGCCCCCTCATGTTTGATTATGTATTAAATTTAAGGGAAAAACTGCAATATTTTAGAAATATCAGGGCCTTTTTGAAATATTTTTGCTTATGAAGGAGGAAAATGTAAGACGAATCAAAACTCAAGGGCTTTTTTTTTTTTGTAATTTTAAAAAAATTGGGTTTTTCTGTAAGTAGTCCGAACCTCAGGGAGGTTTTTGTAATTATCCCTTTTTTTAATCTGCCCGAACCTCAGGAGTTTTAATGTGTGGTAATTATCCCTTACTTTTATAAAGAAAATGAAAATTCTGGAATGGTTCAAGACTACTAGAGTATTTACAAACTATAAAAAAATGATTCTCAACTTTTATACGCAAAAAACAACTACTTTTCCATCAAAAAGCTGAAACAGAACTACCTTTTTTTCTTCTTAAGTTTGCAACACTACCTAAGTCATCATCCATCATCCAACTGAGTTAGATAATTGGCCCTCTTAAAAACTTGGAATTACTCATATAACTTAGCTAGCATTCTAGCACAATTGAAATCTTCTATTCAATTTAATGTTTTATCATACACTCCCATGAGGTGTGTACATGCCATGTGTACAAACAGGAAATCATTATGTACACGTGGCGCATGTATTGATCTTTGTTAAAATAGAAGATGAAACACTAAACGCGAATAGAAGAATCCTCTCGATTCTAACAATTAATCATTTCCTTTTTTATTTCTTAAAATAATGATTCAATTAATACTTGAGTATAAATATAAATATGTTTATGTCTTAAGTCGTGTTTTCATGCCTAAAAAAAAAACAGGATTTGTTGTGATGAACTGTGCTGAGGGCAAGAAATTAAACTGCAAGAATAGGTACAGACTTAGGTGTTGGACTAGTCTTCCGTGTGAGCCCCATAACTCCAGTCGTCTCCGCTGGAGGATCAATTTTGTGGCCATGAAATAGTTGGCTAGGTTACTTAGGAATGTTATTCATTAATCATTATGTGGGAAAGCAGGCTTTGTTGTCAAGATTATGAAGTTAAATGAATTTTTCTTTATCAATTAAAAAAAGAATAAAAACTTTGTTTTAAATGTGAAATATGTCTTGCTTATTTATCAATTTAATTACTTGTTAAAAGCGTGAAGATTTTGCTGGCCCAAAATATTCGAATATCACATGTCAAATAAATCTTAAAAACAGATGTTGTAACATAAACACACGTCGTAAAATTTATCTACAAGTTATAAATCACTAGCTGAATTGAAACCATTTACAACTCACTCACAAAGTATCAACTAGTCTAGTAAAAATCCTACACTCGAGTAGATCAAGTTTTATAACTCAGCTTGTCTAAAATGTGTATAACTTACCATCGCTCAATAGCAAAGTAATATGGACGAAACCAAACAACAAAATGTCAATTGGGCTGGATGTCAATTCTCATGTGAATGACACTTTGAATAATATTTACTTCAGTAATCTTCTTTTTCAACTACGCCGTCATCTAATTTTGTGTATGAATATATCTTATTTTTCTCTCTTATTTTCGTGTGTATGGCTTGTGTATGAATGGTTGGACGCCTCTTTTTACATATGCGTCTCTTGTGCCTAATGAAACCTACAAACTATGAAAACAAGATACACACAAAAATATGACAAGTAATCACTTAATGTTAGGAAACAAAATAATATCTTACAAGAGTCCTAACATATAATTACTATATTAATTAATATCAAATTCGAACTCTTCTAGATACAAGATTGACTTAAAAATTAAAATTACCAAAAAAGATGTATCTTAACCCAAATATTTACAATACTATTCTTTCCTTATCAATTCAATTCTCCTTAATTATTAAATAAGTATAGAAAGACATAATATATTACAATTTACAAGTGATCACTTACTGTTAGGAACAAAAAGGGTTTGACTCTTTGCGTGCTACTAACGAGAATTGTGGAAGAGTGAGAAGAGTTTGAGCTTTTTATTTGAATTTGGATGTTGTGGGCTGAAGAGAAAAGGAAAATTGGGCCAAAAAGTGTTGTTTACTAGAAAGAAAAAAAAGTTGGGGCACTAAGTTGGAACGTATTGGGCCTCCCTCAAATCCGCCCATGATTATAAGAAACATAAAACGGAGAAGTAATAATTAATTTCTTTCTTACACAGTTACATGCACTAGGCAACAATATGTATAATTGGTTTGCAGTGGAAGTGATTAAAAATGCAGGAAATTAAGGCCTTCTTTAGAAGTTTATATAATTTGGAACACAAACTAGAATATTTTGCACAGATCAAGAATAAAAGTTAGCAATAAATAGGCAGAATAATTAAATATGCCTTAGAGATATTGTTAGCAATAAATAGGCAGAACAAATTGAAGACTTTGTTAGCAATAACTTTTTCAAAAGTTTCAAAGATATTGTAGCTGTTTTTTCCCCCTCTAAAAAATAACTCCGAATAAACTTTTTCAAAAAAAGAAGAAAAAGCTACAATATCTTTGAAATTTTTGAGGAGTACAAATTGATAGTGTATAATTATCTTCAATTGTTGGCAAATTGAACTCAAAGAAGTCTATATGTAGGCACCCGTATCACTTAGCTTACCCCAAGGGACTTGCCTAAAATAATGTCCCCTTTTTGCGCGAGCAATCAATCCCTCGACACGATACTTAATCCGGCCGAAGGTACTAAAAGAAATACGAACACGATTCAAACATGAACACGACTAATACAAATCGACACAATATTACCAACTGTCTAAAACGCAATTATTTTATATTTTACTTAATAATTTTATGTATAACCCAAAATCGAACCGAAACTAAATACGAACCCGACCCGATGACCCGAATTCCCACCCTAAGCCAAACATCATAATGGAAACACTTTGTAGTATCCCATTTTTGTTGTACATGCTTTGTATATATGAATTTTGATTTAATTATAAGACTATGAATTAAATTGGTTAAAAAAATAAAGCCAAATTAATTACTTTGATTGTCCACGCACACTCTCTCTATATATAATTCCTCATAATGCATTTCCCCAAAAATTTCCCACAAAACATTCTAAAATAAATCCAATTTTTTCCACTTTCTTTTTTAATCTTTAGTCTTGTTCCTTTATAAAAATAGAAAAAGCAAAGAATAGAACTTAATTAGCAATAAATAGCTAGGCAGAAGAAATATATATGCCCCTCAGAGCAAACTAAGACTAGGAAAAATGTTATCCATTAAGAAAGTTTAATTATTCTTTTTTCAAATTATGGTTCAAAATTAAAGATAAAAGCATATATCATGCTATAGAGACATGCAAACACTCGAGTCCCCAGCTTTAAAATCTTAAGTGTATATCAAGATATACCCGGCAGGGGCGGAGCTAGGACCTCTTGTAAGGTGGGACAAATTAAAAGCGATAATTTAAATACTAGTATTAGTGATCAAACGCCAAGCCACGGGTAACCGGTTCAACCGTAAAAATGGTTATTAGGACATAACCATAACGGTCCGACCATCAAGATCTCGATATAACCGGTTGAACTGACCGATACGTTACGGTATTTTAAACAAGTGGCCAAAAGTAAAAAACAAAAATCACAATTGTGTATATATATACAAGATAATAACGTTTAAATGTTTATATTTGTATCGAAAGAATATATTAATATTCATTAGTACGTAAATATTTATAAAATACATCATTAAATCCTTAATAGTTTAGAGTGTCTCTTTTGTATATCATGAAAATTATCTAAAATTTAATTTATCCTATCTTTTGATGAACATAAAATATATTATTTAGATGATAATAAGAAAAATAAAATCTACAAAATCTCTAATTTAACTAGCTAAAATTTATGGAATAATTTTTATCCAACAAAATTATGAGATAGTGGAAGCCCTCAAGGATGATATTTTTTTTTTTTAATAAGTCTCAAGATATAATAAGTCTATATGTATGCTGTTATTATAAATAGTACCCGAGCTCTCAACCTTTCCCATCACTCAATTAACCACTCTACTCATCTTAATAATCACTCTCTAAACTAACTAAATTATTTTCATCATGGAGAAAGGCAAGAAAATGGCTCTTCTCGTGGGGTGCAACTATCCCGGGGACCCTGGTTATGTGCTACACGGATGCCACAACGATGCTTTGGCCATGCGTGAGGTTCTGATAACTCGATTCGGTTTCGACCTGAAACACGTGGAGCTTGTGATCGACAAGCCTGGTAGCCCGATCATGCCGACTGGTGCCAACATCAAAAGAGCACTTAACAAAATGATTGATCGGGCCGAACAAGGCGACGTCTTGTTCTTTCATTTCTCGGGTCATGGAATGTTGATCCAACCTCCATATGCACCCAAGGAGGAGGAAGTTATTATAGCTAGTGACAAGAATATCATTACCAGTAAGTTCTACAAACTAGCTAGCTTATGATAAAATTAGTTATGTATAACGTAACTTTATGGATTATTAATTGCAATTTTGGTTCTTAAAAGTTTGAGATGGTGTTATTTGAGGATTTTTATTTTTATTTTAATTTGTAATTTTGGACTTAATTTAAAAAATTCTGCACATTATATTGAGGACATCTTTTGCCGAAAAATTCAAAAATTGGTCGGACTGCTGATGCGGCTGCAATCTCACCACCCCAAATTGAAGATTTTCAATTTTTCTGCAAAAGTGCTAATTATGTTATTTTTGAATTTAATAACGTTAATTAATAAACATATGAAAAATGATTGTGATATGTGTCCCATCCAACATCCAAATTATTAGCAAGTTTGTCAGAAAATTTTGAAAAAACCCCAAATTGAAATGGTGAGGTGACAACGACACCAACAATCCGACCAAAATTGTCTTCAGTTTGCCAAATTTGTTTTAGGGATAATTACAAAAACACCCTGAGGTTTGGGCTAATTACAAAAACCCACAAATGTTTCAAAATTACAAAAAAACCCATCATGTTTGATTATGTGTTAAGTTTAAGGGGATAGTTGTAGTATTTTTATAAGTATCATGGGTTTTGATATTTTTTTGTTTATGAAGGAGGAAATGTAAGATGGAATCAAACCTCAAGGAGTTTTTGTAATTTTCAAAAATCTCTGTTTTTTTTTTTGTAATTAGCCCAAACCTCAGGGGTGTTTTTGTAATTATCCCTTTGTTTTAAGAAAATAAAAATTCTAAAATGCTACTACCCAAAGTTACAGGACTAGTTTGGCAGTTAAACCTAATTATTTAATTGTATTATTAATAATGAAATTGCAATTAATTGGCAGGTGTTGACTTTAGGCAGCTTGTGAACCGCGTCCCAAAAGGAGCAACGTTCACCATCCTGGCCGATTCTTGCCAGAGTGGAGGTCTCATCGACAAAGAAAAAGAATAAATAGGCCCTGACACCACCCCACGCAACCCCAACAACAATACTAGACCAAGAATGATCCCTTTCCAGTCATTCCTGCAGTACTTCACCTCGTTAACGGGCAATACCAGCACGGACATAGGCACGCACATGGTCCAAGTGTTCGGAGACGATGCCAGCCTCATGTTCTTCGACGACCCAATCAAGACGAGCATTAGGCCTTTGAAGCCAGACGAAGGGATCTTACTCAGTGGATGTCAGAAAAACGAGTATTCTGACGACCTGACGGAGAATGTCGTGAAACCATGTGGGGCATTTAGCAATGCTGTTCAAATTGTGTTGAAAGAGAATACAGGGCGGGATTTAAGTAACAGGGAAATTGTGATGATGGCTAGAAAGATTCTGAAAAGGCAGGAGAATGAGGACCAGCATCCATGCCTATACTGCAGTGATCGAAATGCTAATGCTGTTTTCTTGGGCGGCATACCAACAAATCCACCACATGCTTGATGAAAATCCTACTCTTATGCCAGCATATATATATAAAAATAAATGAATGCTTGTTTTAGCTACTTATTATATATAACAGATCAATAAACATAAATGAATGCTTCTTTCTTTAAGTTGCATTTTCTTGTTGTTGATTAACATGCACCACTAAGTATTAACGTAATTGGTAAAGAACGATAATTAAGCTTCACTTTCACGATTTTTTTGTGTGTCTAATTTTGATTCAAAAAGACAAAATCATCCACTCACTCTGACTCTGACTTTAAAAACTTAAGCCTAAGAATTAAGTCTATCTCTATTATAAATAGTACCCAAATCAAATCCCCACCATTCCCATCACACAATCAATTTTTTTTTTTTTTTTTTTTTTACTTCAACCCATTCTACTCATCTAATTAATTACTCTCTCAACTAAATAGCTAGTTTCATCAAGTATGGAAAGGCAAGAAAATGTCTCTTCCTAAAAGAATGGTTCTTTCTTGTGGGCTGCAACTATCTTGGCGACCCTGATTATGAGTAGACAGATGCCACTGGGGTGTAAACGAGTCGAATCGAGTCAAATATAGAACTTTTCAAGCTTGTTTGAATTTTGATTGAGCTTCTAAAATTGTGCTTGAGCTTGGTTTGATTATTAATCGAATTGAGTCGAACATAGAACTGTATAAGCTTGTTTGAATTTTGATCGAGCTTCAAAAATTGTATTTGAGCTTGGTTTGATTATTAATCGAATCGAGTTCGAACGAGCTTTAATCGAGCCGAACCCGAATCGAGTTCGAGTAGGTTGACATATTTTATTCTTTTTTTACTAATCAAGTTGAGCTCGAACCGAGCTTTATATCTTATCGAACGAAAAAACATGTTCAAGTTTAGTTCGTTATGTTAACGAACCAAGCTCAAACAAGCTTTTAACGATCGATCTTGAACTAAATATCGAATAGCTTGATTCGCTTTTCAGCTCTATATAGATGCCACAACAATGTTTTGGCCATGCGTGTGATCAATCATGCCTCGCGGTACCAACATAATTTCCGTTTTTTTTTTGTTGACCCCCTTATATATATGGTTAGGCTTAATTATAAAATTCGTCTCGTAGAAGCTACCAGTTTTGGTCCTACAAGATTTGTATTTTGTGTAATTTTGATTACATAATTAATTTCTATTTTGTTCAATTTTTGCATTACAAGTTCTAATTTTGTACGATTTTACTTCCAACTAGGCATTTCCATATTTCATTTGTTCCCATAATACTCTTATTCTTTATCTAAAATACCCAAAATATTCAAATTAAATATTCAAGTTTTCGCGTGTTAAACTTTATGACCACAAATTATTCAGAATCCAACGGGTAAGTAGATGCTACCCACTTGGGTAGCTACTCAACCGGGTTCTATACCGTTAGATCAACACATACACACACACATCCACATGGGTGTGTGTTAATCCAATGGTATAAAACTCAGTTGGAGGCTACCCAAGTGGGTAGCATCGACTAACCCGAATCGAACCAAAAGAACTGTTATTATTAAGAAGCATATTTGCAGCAAAGTGACCTTTTTTAGTAGTCCCGGATGGAGATTCGGTCCAACATAATTTTTGGGTAGGGTGACCCAATTAATATTAATATGAATAAGGTTCGTCGGATTTTTGGCTACTTTTTCAAAATATAATTAATAGTTTTAACCATGTTTTTCTAGTTATTTTTTAGTTCAAATTTTCAATTTATCTTTTTATCATTTCTATGGACCGGTCCATGACTCGGTTCCGAAAACCACCGGGCCTAGCCCGGTCGGCCCGATTTTTTAGTGTATTTCCCATTGATGGGTTGGGCTGGGCTCCCCAATTCGACGGCCCGGGACACTATTTGGCCCGGCCCATTTTTAAAAACCCGGCGGGCTCAGGCCGGCCCTACTCGGTATTTTGACAACTCTAGATCTCACTTAAAGCCATTTAAGAATATTTGGTTGTAGCCAAATTAACGGGGACAAAAAGAAATATTACTCCAAAATAATACCAAATATGGGTAAAAATCACAACATGAAGTTCACTTTTCCAAAAGATCATGCTAAAAACTAAAACATTATAGCAATAAAGATTACTTTACAGCACGCTTTGATATATGAACATTAGTTTTTTTTTTTTTTATATTTAGTATTGAATTTGAAATGAAAAAGAAACAAATGAGTCATATTTTAATTCATTTGTCAGCCCTTTGCTCGTCCCAGTGATCCACTCCACCGATATTATTGGGGGTTCTTATCCTCGCTCTTCCATCAAATTGCTCCCCAAGGCGTATACGGTAGTGAAGATTTGGTAGGAACTCATCTTGAATAGCATCCGTGTGGGTTCGATTCGGGAGAGAGATCGTTATTAGTAGATTGGGGGTCGAACATAATTGTTCTCTTTACCAGGAGGATCTGGTTGTTACGTCGCCAGACCCGTCCGAACATTTGGCGATCGTGCACATCCCGCGGTTTACCTTGAGCGGCAAAGAATGAGGAGCGGAGGCTGTTGTCGCCGACATAGTCGGGCGTAAGCGCGCTCGAGTTATCAAAAAAAAAAAAAAAAAAAAAAAGGAAAACCAGAGACAAAATATAAAAGAGAATCGTCATCCACTTTTGCATTAAATAGGAAGTCTCACTTGTTACTACACATCCTCATCACTCTACATTTCCCACAAAACATACTAAAATAACTCCGAATAAGCTTTTTCAACTTTTATCTTTTAGTCTTGTTCCTAAATAAAAATAGAAAAAGCAAAAAATCTAAGTTAGCAATAAATAGGCAGAAAAAATAAATCTTTGGGTAAGTTATTCTTACCCAAATATGAATTTTATGATCATACTTTTGTTATGCATAGATGACAACATAGTGATATAGTGCCATTTAAGTAAAATATATCAATTTCAAAAATAAAAATCACACATATTTTTATCCGAAAAGTATATTATATCGATGATTTAAAAAAATAAAAGTAAATAAATTACTTTGGTTGTCCACACACACTCTATATAATTCCTCATAATGCATTTTCCCAAAACATTTCCCACAAAACAAAGAATTAAAGTTAACAATAAATCGGCCTACCGAATAAGTATGCCTCATAGCAAATTAAGACTAGGAATATGCCATCAATTAAAACTATAAGACCCTTTTTTCCCTACAAAAACAACTCCAAATAAACTTTTTCAAAAGTTTCAAAGATATATATTGTAGCTGTTTTTTGGGTAATTTGTTTAAATATAGTGAAAATGATTTGAAATTGTGTAAATATAGTGAAAATGTAGAGATTCGTGTTTTTACTCGGTGGCGCGGATGGTATGTACGCCTGAAATCTGTTGGCGCGGATTGTGTGTGCGCTGAGTAAAAAAAAAAAATTAATTTTATTTCATGACTGGAGAGTTGTCTTGACTCTCCAAATTTGGAGAGTGGAAATTGGTTCTCTAAATTTAAAAGTTAAACTAAAGAGCTTGTTGGAGAGTATTTTTGATACATAACTCTTTAAAATAAAGAGTATTTTTGATTTGAAGAGCTATTGGGGATGCTCTTACCAAGTTTTTAAGATAAACAATCTTAGGCTAATAAAATGCTCCCCAAGTAGTATTGCACAACTCTCGTAGAAAGTTAACATGTGTCCTTATATGTACCTAGCTAAAATTACCATTCTACCCTTGCGAGTTAGCTAAATGACGAATGTGCCCCAAGATCCGCATGTTTTCTATTTGGGTCCCGATCTAAAATGACGGTAACCCGACACGAATTTAGCAGTACAAGTACAACCCTTAACGAGGTTCAGGTCGATGTCGGGTCGGACACGGCTAACACGGAAAATAACTAGGTCAGGAGTCAAGTCGACCCGCGGGTCGACACGATTGACCTATATAACCCATTTAATTTTATAGTGATATATTATTTTAATATTTTGTTCATAAATTTTTGCATTAAATCGGGTTTATATCACTCGACATGTCCCACAAATGACAAAACATATCCTAAAATAACTCCGAATAATCTTTTTCACCTGTTTTTTTATTTTTTTGTCTTATGTCTTGTAAATGCAAGACTCGGAAATATGTAATCAGTTAAAAAAGCTTTTTAATTTATTCTTTTTTCTATTTTTGGTTCAAAGTTAAGGATAAAATTAACCAGATAATATATCATGCTAAGCATTCGTGTGTGGGTTTAAAATATAATCTTATAAGATATAATTAATTAAGTCCACATTTATAAATACTACTTTCCCATCACTCAATTTATAATCACTCTAATCTTATACTAAGCTAACTAATTAGTTTCAAAATGTCTCCACCAAAAAGATGGCTCTTCTTGTGGGCTGCACCTATTCCGGGTACCCTGATGAGCTTTATGGTTGCCACAACGATGTATTGGGCATGCGCGAATTGCTCATCGCTCGTTTTGGATTCAAGCTTAAACATGTGGAGCTTCTGATGGACAGGCCCGGTAGCTCTGTCATGCCTACCGGTGCCAACATCAAGAGTGCGCTGAACAAAATGGTCGACCAAGCGAAAAAAGGCGCGTCTTGTTCTTCCATTTCTCGGGTCATGGGACTTTGATCAAACCACCCTATGCACCCAAGACAGAGGAAGTAATTGTTCCTTGTGACAACAATATCATTACCAGTAAGTTTATTTAATATAACGACCTTGTTTCATACATGTTACAGTTAAACCTCTATAAATTAATAAGTAATTTAATTTTTTTTTAAATTTCAGGTGAGGACTTTAGGCAGCTTGTGAACCGCGTCCCAAAAGGAGCAACTTTCACGATCCTATCCGATTCTTGCAACAGCGGAGGACTGATCGACAAAGAAACAGAGCAAATAGGGCCTTGTGCCACCCCAGACGATGCCATATCCAAATTAAGGCCGACACGAATGATCCCTTTCGAGTCAATACTGCAGTACTTCACAACATTAACAGGCAAAACGAGCACGGACATAGGCACGCACTTGGTGGAAGTGTTTGGAGACGACGCCAGCATCATGTTTCGCCCACACGACCCGATTAATAAGAAATTAGAGGCCGACGAAGGGATATTACTCAGTGGGTGCCAAAAGAATGAGAGTTCATATGAGCTCACAGAGAAGGATGTTTCAAAACCATGTGGGGCATTTACATGTGCTGTTCAAATGGTATTCAAAGAGAATCCAGCTGGGCGGAATTTAAGCAACAGGGAAGTTGTTATAAAGGCCAGAAAGATTATTTTGAAATTAATGCCGGATTATGTTAAAAATGAGCAGCATCCATGCCTCTATTGTAGTGACCAAAATGCTGATGCCCCATTTCTTGGTGTGATAAATGACGCATGATGATGCCACTTAATAGTCCATATATATATATGAGATATAATAAAAATCCAGCTGAATTGAATGAACATATATAGCTTCTAATTAGAAAGACTTTTAATTTCCTGAATTTTTAATCACTACATGTACTGCACCAATTAATTATATATATATATATATATATTCATGATGTGGCCTAGTGTAACTGATTTGTGATTAGAAATAAATAAATCATTACTTACTTGATACTTGTCCATTTTATGTTTCTTTTAATTAGTATGCGAGATATATATGTAATTTGTTAGTGACCATGTACTAATAATGGCTAGGAAATAGTATTACATGTTATGAAGTTCAAGAGACAAATATTAATTACAAAACCCACAAATTAAGACTGATGATTATTTGTTATATATGAGGCAATTATGGCCCTTCAGGTAGCAGTCGAAGATAATATATAAATAAATTTGTCTCTGTTTGAACTATATATGTTATACTAATTAGGTATTAATATAATATTAATAACCTTCGTTCATGTTCAGATCCAAATCTTAGAGTGTATATATTTTTTCGTCGATCAGTCTTTTGAAATTGTGAAGTAACGTTAAACTAAAAAAAAAAATGAAGAATGTGATGTAACGGTTAGTAATTGGATGTCAAATGCTATGTATACATGTTCAAATGAATTTCACACGGGACTAGGAGATCACCGAATCCGAACCGATATCCGAACCGAAAATATCCGTTGACTTTTTGATTTTTCCCGAACCGAACCGGCCCCGAAAATTTTTCATGGTACGGTTGGGAGATTTTTCAAATATCCGCATCAACCGCATCGAACCATTCCGAACCGTACCGAACCGAATATCCGAAAATAGAACCGATTTTAAAATAATTTTTATATATACATATATAATATTTTTATCTTATTTATATTCTCGATATTGAATTAATTAAACATTCATTTGAAATTCAATACTATGTAATACTAAAAAATATCAATTAAAAATTTAGCATATTTTATCAATATATGAAATGAAAAATTGAATATATATTTAATTCACTAATAGTTACGTCATATTAATTTATTTAAATGAACCCAATAAATAAAATTATAAAATCATATTTGATTTATAGAAAAATTTAAATTTGATGATATTTTACTTATTAAGGATCATAACTAGACTCACCCTCTAATCAAGAAAATTAATTTGATGATATTTTTATTTCATATTAGTTTATCAAAGTTATTAGTCAATTATATTTTTCCTAAGCCAATAGCCCATGGCAATGCCAAGATTATAGAATATTATTGTGTAATAAATGCTACTAAATTTGTTATTCGTTGAGATTCTACACTTTTACTACTAACACGAAAGACATAATATCTTAAACATATTATGTTAAAATTAAAAAAGAAAAATAAATACTTTTAACTATAAATTAGATAAAATCGATTTAAAAGTTAAATTGATATAAAACTAATATGTAGTATAGTCTTTATCATGAAAGAAAGATTTAATAAAAATTTAGCACTTAAATATGAATTAAAGAAATTTTATGTATAAGTTAAATACAAAATATTAAAAAGTTAAACTCTTATAGTACTAATAGTTTTAGTATGTATATTCGAAATTGCACAAAAAAAAGATTGAAAGTATAACCGTTTAATGATTTTTACACTGATTTTCTTTTCACCTTTTTTGTGTGTTTTATTTGTGAAATATTTGAATCTCCGTTTCTCCGAACCGTCCCAAACCGTTCCGTACCGTCCCATTAGAGCCAAAACTCCGTCCCGAACCGTACCGAACTTTTGGGACAGGTTCGGGACGAAGATTTTTTTTTATGGTTCGGTTCTGGAGATTTAATTTTGGGATCTCCGAACTTCGGGACGGTTCTGGAAATTTCTAAATCTCCGGACCGGACCGGACCGTGCACACCCCTAGTCATTACCTTAAGTAGTTTTTACATGGCAATTAACATTAAAAATGACATTAATCAATTCTATTGCAAACTATTTTCTGTTATTTAATTTGCATGATAATTAATTTTTGGGACAATACCCTTTTCGGTCATATAACTCGAGTATTTGGAGATTTAGTTCTCTAAATAGTCACTTATAAATTTTGGTCCACTAACTTTCAAAATTTTGAACATTTACTCTAATTTTGACTGAAATTGTACAATTTTAAAGTAATTGCTAACTATGACCGATGGGTGCTCATGTGTCTAAGTAATTTAGAGATTTTGGTGATTTAGCTCAAATATTGACACGTCAAATCACCAAAATCCTCAA
Organism: Rehmannia glutinosa; assembly: GCA_016081115.2. Taxonomy (NCBI): domain Eukaryota; kingdom Viridiplantae; phylum Streptophyta; class Magnoliopsida; order Lamiales; family Orobanchaceae; genus Rehmannia; species Rehmannia glutinosa. Next base: position 325,879 of record JABTTQ020001906.1, read on the forward strand.
CTCTTTTGACATGTTTACACCCGACTGGACGTCGTCGGTAATTCTCGATAAAATTACACAATTTCGATCAAACTAGGGCTAGATATCCAAATTTTTAAAAGATATTAGACTAAAATTTAAATGTGACTACTTAGATACCTAAATCTCAAAATAGTCTACCACGAGCTTGTAGCTCACGTGGTATGTCTTACCCTTTGTAAGTGTGTTGATAAGGGTTCGAACTATGTATTTTTCAGTTTCTTTGAAATTTATCCACTCCTCCAACCACTTCCCCAACTTATTTAAAACAACATCTCAAAATAGACTAATATGTTACAGGACCATAGAAACTAGTTTTCCTTGATTGTTTCAGCTCCGCGCTTTTCACTAGTAATTAAATTGATAAATAAGAAAAAAAAACATGTTTTATGTTTAAACCAAACTGTTATTTTATTTTTATAATTGATAAAGAAACATTCACTTCACTTAATGAATAATACTCCACCTAATTAGTAATTAAACTAGTTTTATAATTAGTAATTCACACAATTGATCCTCTAGCGGAGACGTTGGCTGGCAGCTCATGAGTACGTGGCGGAGGCACAGTTGATTTCTGGCAGCCGCTAAGACACTCACAAACATGATCATTCGGACCACAACATTCAAAATCCTCGTACCCACGTTTTTTGCAAACCACAGCACATTCTTGGGGATTCCACCTCTTCGGTTTCCAATTCGGACACCTACACCTATGGGTGACGATTCTGTACCTGTACTTGCAGTTTTTCTTGCCCTCAGCACAATCCATTATAACAACTCCTGTTTTCAGTCATAGAAACACAAATCATTAAGACATATAAATATATATGGATAATAGACCCTTGAGTTTTGGGTTAATTACCAAAAAACAGATGTTTGAAAATAACAGAAAAAAGTGTGAAGTTTTGATTCATTGTTAAGGACTAAGGAGGTAATTGTAATATCTTTACAAATGTAAGGGGGTGTTTGAATTGTTTTTGCTTATTAAGGGGGTAAAGTGTAATGTAGAATCAAACCTAATGGTTTTTGTTTTTGTGATTTTTAAAAGTTTCGGGTTTTTTTTTTTTTTGTAATTAGCCTAATCTTAAGGGGTGGTTTCTGTAATTATACCTATATATCTATTTTAATAAAAATGATGGGATAATTACAAAAAAAAAACCATGAGGCCGGTTTGGACTAATTACCAAAAAAAATCTAGAGATGTTTCTAAATTACAAACAAACCCCTTAGGTTTGATTCATTCTTAAATTTAAGAGGGTAACTGCAATATTTTGGGAGTTTTTGAAATAGTTTTTGCTTATGCAGGGGAAAATGTAAAATGAAATCAAAACTCAAGGGTTTTTTGGTAATTTCTAAAAAACTCTGGGTTTTTTGGTATTTAATTAGCCCGAACCTCAGGGGGTTTTGTGTAATTATCCCTAAAATGATTGCTGGCTATGTTACATGAGTAATCCCAAATTTTTTTGAACACCAATTATTTGACTCAGCTGGATAGATGATGACTTATGTATTTTTAAACCAATATTCAAAAAAAATAGTTTTCTCTATGAAACTAATTGTGTGTGTCTGTGGCAGGACGGGGGAGGGGGAGGAGGAGGATAGTACCCCAGAGCAAGAATGCAAACAGTAAGGTGATTAGCATATTCTTCTCCATTTTTATTTTTATTTTTTTGTTTTGTCTTGAGAGGTTTGAGTGTAGTTTTCTGGTGTTGGTTTTTAAAGTGTTTCATAATGGTTTGGGGCCTCTAGCCTTCTTACAAATGGAAACATAATTACATTTATTGTATACTAATCTTCCAGATTCTTGATAAACTTGGACTAATGAATCAAGATAAAAGGGTAATAATTTCCTATTTTTCTCATATTATTTAATGTTTCTGTGTGCAAATATTAATTTTTCAGCAAATAATTTACTATTGTAGCAATCTGAACATTGATTGAACTTTGCATGGACTTGATCATATTATATACTTCTCCTTGCCAAATTCTGCCATCAATGGCGAGCGTGGATTTATATTGGGATAGTCGATAAACGAAATGGGGTAATTTGGATAAAAAAAAAACTAACAAAAAAACATATAAATTCAAACTAAATATTGTTTAGAATAAATTCTAAGTAAATGTTTTTTAAATAAAATGGGGTGGTGGGGGAGGTTGGCCCACTCCCTCCGCCAGTGTGTTAAATAACATCATTTTATATGCATGTCATTCATTTAATGAATTGAAACATTATTTGATGAAATATCATAGAAGATGAAGTGTCATTTATACTCATTCTTTTTTAGCTTCCAACTGAAAATTCAGTCTTCCTTGAAATATTTGATAAAAATTGAACAAAAATTCAAGAAATTAAATTGGTCTTGCATGTCTATACTTCAAAGATTGACAAAATTAGATGTATAATTTAATTTATAATGTCAAGAAAATGTAAGAAATTACTAAATACTGTTCGTACCTGAATGAATTAATGTCTTTTTGTTTTTGTTTATAGGTGACACTTTTTATTTAGCAGTTTTTTTTTAATAATTGGGATTGGTGGAGGGGATGGCAGAAATCTAAAAAAAAAAAAAGACTCAGGTTCTAACCCTGATTAACTTCATTTCAAATGTTGAGCGCTATCGCATATATTTGAGCTGCAAGTTCGTGGTTTTATTGTAGCAAGTATGACATGCCACTTTTGTTGAATAGATAGTGTCATATCAGTGTCAAAGACTAATGAAAAAAATACATGGTTGTATTTATTATACAATACTAATGAAAAAAGATGATATATACTTTTAGTAGTAGAATAATTTAGAATTTTAATTATTCTGATATGTATTAGATTCCATTTTATTCAAAGAATGGATTTATTTGAAAGAATTGAGAGCGCTTATACAAGTTTTCGTCAAAGACTCAAAGTAGGGTAAACAAAATTCATGGGATTCTAATATAACAATGGAATTCAGGCTCGAACAGTATGGTAGTAATCGTCTTTCTTTCTGACATTATGAATCAAAAGTTTCTCTTTATATCAATTGTTTAGGCATATAAGACCAATATAATTTCCTAAATTTTCGTACGATTTTTGTATAATATTAATTTCAATAGCTTAGCCAAATGCCCTCAAAACGATTAGTTTGCACATTTGAACAAGTAATTAATAACAACATGACACATTCAACCAATGGCGTAGCTAGGAAAAAATCGGGATGGGTCGACACATAAAACTGGGATGAGCCATATAAAACACTAAAAGAAAGACACATAAATATTAAATAAAAAAATTCTTAAAAAAATTTACATAGTAAAAAAAATTGGGAGGAGGGGAGGTTGGCCCAGGGAGGGCGGACAGGTTGGCCCCGAGCTCCGTCAGTAAATTCAACCAAACCACAACCTTCTACTTATATTAAAAAACTGGGATAATTACAAAATCACCCCACAGTTTTGGGCTAATTAAAAAAAATCCAGAGATGTTTCCAAATTACAAAAAAGCCTTTTCAGATTTAGTTTGTTTTAAATTTAAGGGATAACTATAATATTTAGTTATCTTCAACACAACCTTTCCAAGCCCAACGATGTTGGAAGTCGAAGAGTTCCCCGTGAACAACACTTCCTTCCATTTATCAGAGTTTAGGAGGAAAACATCTCCTTGTCGGCACAAAGGTGACGAGTAGCTCAGACATCTATCTACCATTCCCTTGGGTTATCCACCATATTGGCTTCAAACACGACGGCGGTGAGATTGAGCTCCGATATTTCTATCGGAACAGACTTATCGTCGGTCACATTGGCTTGTTGTTGGTTGTCATTCTTATTGGACTTTTTCGGGTGTCGGCAATCCTTGGCCATTTGATTGGGTTTGCCACAATTGTAGCAATTCTCTTTGAACTTCTTGGCCTTCCCCTTATCTTTTCTGGAATGCTTCCGTTTCTTGCTAGTGCTCGATTCAACAAGATTGTCCTTGGCCTCCATTCCAGATTTCGTGGACTTTACTTTGGATTTTTGGTGTCTTCCTCAATCTAAAGCCGAACAATCAGATCCTCAAACCCCATTTCCTTGTGCTTGTGCTTGAGGTAGTTCTTAAAATCTTTTCTTAATGGTGGCAATTTCTTGATAATCGGAGCCACTTGAAACGATTCATTCAGAATCATCCCTCCAGAAACTAAGTCATGAAGTATGATATGATTTTCTTGCACTTGGTTGATCACCGTTTTGGTGTCAACCATCTTGTAATCCAGAAATTTGCCGTTAATAAATTTCTTTGTGCCGGCATCTTCCATTTTATACGTTTTCTTCAAAGAATCACACAACGCTTTGGACGTTTTGGATGAATTGTAGACGCGTTATAGAGGGTGTCTTCCACCCCATTCAAATTGTTGTTCTCGCTAAGCATCTACAACGATCCTTATTTGGTTTTTCGATTCTTCTTCACCAACGGTGGGGATCCTCATTCGTAAACCGAGAGGACTCCAAAGTGGTTGGCTAAAACAACATCTTTCATTACCATCTTTTTAAGTCAACACCAGAGAATTTTGGAAGGTTTCTTGAGCAGCAACTATCAGAGTGAAACTTACAGATGCCATCATCTTGAAAACAGTAGAAGAAATTTTGTCGTTACTAAGTGTATAGAAAATGAAATAGGATAGAGTTTAAAGTCGAGGCTATTATTTGATACTATCTCTACAAGAAGAAATTGCTCGATTACAAAGTGCTTACGTTTTAGCAATCGTCTCTAAGATACAATGACTTTACAGGTTCAACTTAGCAACACTTGCAAAAGTCGAACCACCAACGAACAAAGAAGTGTTTAAGGTTTTCAAACTTTTAAGGATATATGATCAAGATGTGATAATGTAGAATGATCTCGATTTTATCTGATTATTTTCGTATGTCGGTATGTTTATTCATCTTCTCATTTATAGGCATCTAAGTGCCTCTATAGAATGGTCATGTCTATTGAATTGAAAAGACATGTCTACAGCCAAAAAATGCACTTGATAACTCGAACATGTGTCTCGGTTGAAAGCGTATGCGATCGCACACAACGTGCGTCAAAGAATAAGAAATTTCTACATCCAGTGCGTGCCGTACACTTGATGCGAACTCGCTAGGTGCAAGCCCGCACACAAAGTGTCCCAGTGCAGACGGAGCAGGCCCACCTACGACCCACGACCCGACCAGGGGCCGAGCTAGCCGAGCTAGCCCGACAGTGGCGGCGTGCGTGCACTTACGTATTTTGAACCAAACGCACAAGCATGTAGGTCCTCTCTACTTTGAAAATTTTGGTGCCCCAAGGGCCTAAACCCATTACTCCAACTTAGGTTATATAAATAAAGCAAACTTTTGCTTTCTATCCTATGTGTGATGGAGTCTCACTCCTTTCCCACATTTACCAATTTTCGATTTAAGTGGCTAACTTGTAGCATGAATTTCTCATTCACCTGGAATTGGTTTTGAGAAATTCAAAATGCCAATCTCATCCACTCACTTAGTAGAATTTTATCATCACTACAACATAAGTGACATAAGTTAAACACCCAAAAAATATTACCTAATAATCATAAAATGTTATTGTAGACATTAGGTAGCACTTTTGTGGTGATACACTTGCCTATGCTACCTATAGTCTAAGGTATCACTTTTAATAGCTTTTAGTGACAATTTTTCTAAGTATTACTTAAGTTCTCTATTTGTATCATTTTGAAGAAAACACTTCTAAAGTGTTACATATGAATCTTATGTAACACTATTTTGTAGCACTTTGGAAAAAATACTTCTAGATGTAATCTTATGTAGCACTTTTTGCAGCGCTTTGTCATTTTGACCCCAAATAGCTTCGAACACGAGGCATGTTATGTGGGCAGGTGGCAATTTGCTACTAAGCTAAGTTGATTTTTAATAAAACTTTTGAATTGTTTTATATATATATACATATATACAGAAGGAGCTAGACCCAAAACATTGGAGGAAATTTGAAAAATTTTGGGGAGGCTAAATAATTAAAAAATAAATATTTAGTACTAAAATTTAATATTTTAAAATAAAATATACATATAAAAATTGAGGTTTCAAAATTGGGGTCAATTCAAGCTCCCCATTCATAGGGGAGGATCCGCCTTGCATATATATATATATATATTATAATTATATTACATATATATTATATACTTTATGTAGTACATATAATATTATCTAATATATGTATCAATAATTATATTATACACTATATATATAGATTAAAATATGTATTATATAGTATAAATAGTAAAAACTATATTATATTATATATTGGACATAATAAATATTAAAAATACAAAAATATATAAACCAAAATTATCGATTATTTATTTTTCATCTTTAAAATTAAAAAAACTAAAATATGAAATTAATATTTTAATAGATTAAATAGTAAAAAACAAAAATAATAAATAAGCAATGAAAAAGTTTTACCAATAGAAAAAATCTTAAGTAATTTCCAACATCATCTAAATATCTTCGTTGGTAAATATCTTCCAAAAAGTAAAACAAAAGGTAGGTGAAATTGGTTTTAAACGAAAAAATTAAAAAATTGAAAATAATAATAATATAATATTTACCTACGAATATTTTGTGTTATTACAATGGAATTAATTAACTCCATAAAAATTAAAACAAACTAACTCAAGTCAACGGGGTTCTCGATGGACAACTTAGTTTACTTACACACAGAGTTAACCACTCAATAGACTCGACTGAGCTGTTGATAGAACTCAGCTGATTCAGTTAACTCTTTAAATAATCACTACAGTTGGTTTTCAACAGCGGAAGATTTTCACCATTAGTTTTGAATATATTTTCAACACTTGTTTAAGCTTGATTATTATCAGTTGACTTAGCAAATTAACAAACAAGAATAATAATTTGCAAGAAAGTAAGTGTTGAATGTAAAAGACACGAGCATTTTTATAGTGGTTCGAGGATGAAGTAATTCCTCTAATCCACTCTTCTCCAACCCTTGTAGGTAATCCACTAAGTAACTTTGACTTTGTTACAAAAAGATGTCAGTCCGAGACAAGTCTTGATCACACAGTTGGCTTCTCCTGGAACTCAGCTTCTTCAGAAGACGGTTGTCTTGCTACTTCAGCTCCTTCAAACTTTTGGATTTGTTCACATAACCCTCTAACAAGTTTAAAGCCTTCTAGTTCAATCTAGAACCTTACTACACCTCCTTCAACTTTGGAGAGTAGACCCCTTGTTCTTTGAAATAAGTTTTTCCTCTTCAACAAATGAAGTTGTATTTCCTTCACTGAATGTTTTAGATCGTTTTCCTTCGAGTTTAGGTTTGAGAATATGATTTGAATGCTTGAGAGATATTGCTTTGCTTTGCTTGATTTCTCTTGTGTGTCTCAGATTGCATAAGTGTCTTTTCTCCTAAAATCCTCAGCCTTTATAGTGGCAGTTCGAAAATGTATCCGTTGAAGAGATAGATGAATTTTTTAAACTCCACTTTTAGGTCATTAGCTTGTCTTCTCTTACAACTTTGATGTAGACTGTACCCTTCAATTTAATGCTCTGTGACTTTCCTTAAACTCGCATGTTTTCGTGTATATCTCATTGGCTTCTTGCTTTTTGCACTCTTTCAGAAAATAACTTTAAGGTAGACAATCGACATATGCCTATTTCCAAAGCAAACACTTGACTTTGCTTTGACAACGAATCTCTTCAGCTTTTTTTGATCCTTTCTGCTGTATAACTCCTTTGATAGTCAACTCCAATGATTTTGGAATGACTTTGTTGTCAGTCAGCTGACTAAGACAACTTTTCTATCACTTGACTGATACTTGACTTCACTTTACTCAACTGCCATACAACTGGGTATTCTCTTCAATCTTCAATCGAGTCCTGCAATCTTCAACTTGGTTGCTTCTACTCAGCTTACAAAGTCCTATCTATTAGAAACATTTCTGTTAGATTTTGATGATACCATGTCAAACTTAGATTAGAAAGTTGGCACCCCATTTTCTATTTAATTCAATTTGTAATTAGATATGGCTGAATAAGCTGAATCAAAGTCAGGTAAGTTGAAGATTACAAAAGTCGATTGAATATCGAAAAGAAGACCCAACTGTGTGTCAGCTGTGTGAAGCCAAGAGAAGGTTGATCAAGTGACATAAAGTTTGCATCTCGGTCGGTGACCGATACTAAGTCATTCCAAAATGATTAGAATCAAATGTCAAAGGGGTATGTTGCAGACAAGACTTGAAGAAAGCTGAAAGAGATCCGTTGTCAACACAAGTAAAGGTTTTCTTTGAAAATATGCCTATGTGAGATCGCAAAGAACAAAGTTGTTTTTTTAAAGCGTGCAAAAATAAGGAACCAATAAAATGTACCGAAAACTGCAGTGATGAAGGAAAAAGTGCAGAGCATTAAAATCATGGTACGATTCACATTAATGCTTTGCAAGACAAGACAAGCCAACAACCTACGAGTGTGATTTGAAATGTGCCTATCTCTTCAACGGACATAATTTCAAATCTACAATATAAAAATCGAGGAAGCAAGTGATCAAGGTAATCGAGTTCATTACAAGCATATAAGCAATCAAGCAATAACCCGCACATTCTCTCAAGCTTTCAAAGATATCCTCAAGAAAAAATTCGAAGGAACTCATTCCAACACATTTAGTGAAGGAAAGATTACTTCATCAGTTGAAGAGGAAATTCTATTTAAAGAACAAAATGGGTCTACTCTACAAGGTTGAAGGAGAAGTAGTAAGGTTCAAGTTCGAACCAGTGGCTTTGGACCATTCGAAGGCTGTGTGATCGAATCCAAGAGTTTGAAGGAGCTGAAGTAGCAAGACAACAATTTTGTGAAGAAGCTGAGTCCTAGGAGCAACTGGCTGTGTGATCAAAGCTGGCTCGGACTGTTGACCACTTTGTAACCAAGATCTTGTTACTTAGTGGATTCCTCCAGGAGTTCGAAAAGAGTGGATTAGAGGAATTACCCCATCCTCGAACCACTATAAAAATTGCTTGCATCTTATTTACTTATAACACTTTTAATTCTTGCATATATTTCATATCTGCTGCTAAGTTACAATTGCTGAACTCGACTGGTAATAACAATTGCTAAAACAAGTGTTGCAAAACAAGTTTAAAACAACAAGGGTGAAAAGTCTTCCGCTAAACTAAAACCAAATCAGCTGCCATTCTAAGTGTTAGCTGAAAGCAGCTAAGTTATACTATCAATAACTCGTAGGTGTCCGATGAGTGGGTAATTTTCTTGAGTAAGTCAACCTAGCTGTGTCCCTCAAGGATCGATCGATTTGTGTAAAACTTTAAAAATATTTTAAAAGGACTAAATCAAAAATTTGATAAGTTTTATTCAACCCCTTCTAAACCTTACTCATCACCACTTGGGAACTACAAGTGGTATCGAGCTGTTGGTTCATTGAGCCTTCCGCTTTGGTTATTGAACTAGATCTCATTCTTTTCAAAAGAATAAACACTTGAGTTTTTAAAGCTTTTATTTCAAAAACAAAGTTATTATCATGGAAGCAAATCTAACTCGCATTCCTATGTTTTGTGGAAGAGTTTGATGATCGAAAATTCGTATGCATGCTCACCTATCACCCGCATGATGAAATATGGCTCTTGACGGAAGATGGGCCAATCCAAATCCTAAAGGTCAACACGTGAGAAGAGCACCTCCCTGGCTGAAGGAGGATGCGAGACCAGCAGAGCCCAGGACTGCTATGGTTGAAAAACCTCGTTGTGAATGGACCAACGAAGATCGAAAGAGATACAATCTTGACAATGTTACAAGGACATTCTTTATAAAACCTTGACAAGGCTATGTTTAATAAAGTTAAATCTTGCAAGACACCAAAGAAAATAAATTAACATTGCGAGTCCCAAAAATTTGAAAGTTTCAAAATGATTGCGGTGAAAGTCTAGATCGGATGGATGCCCGATTCATCGAAATCACCAATGAGCTTTCTCTGGGAAATGAGTACACACGAAGGAGATGTGTATGAAGATCCTAAGGTCTCTCACCGGTGAGTGGGAAATGAAGGTCATGGCCCGAGACATTCCATGGACCTCTCCAAAACATCAAACCATGAGCTATTCTCGACCTCAAAGCATATGAGTTTGAGCTGAGAAGAAAGGAACAAGAGAAGACAGGTGTGCCCAAGACAGCTGCACTTATGACTAGTGAAGGAAAGAAAACTTAGCCAAAGGAGACAATAGAGCAAGAGGAGATTGCCCTAATGGTGAAAAGGTTCAACAAGTTCTTCAATAAGAACTATAAAAGGAACAAGGGTGAATCCTCAAGAAGACATTCATCACTTGTTCGCCTTATTTTTAGCTTCACCGCAAGTGAACGACGTAGTTAATATATAGGATAAGCTAGGTCGATCCCACGAGAGACTAATAAATTGATGTACTAAGTATTGAGATTGTAATATTATTATTTTTATTTAGACTACCGAAAAGGGATTTTTTTATTTATAAAATTAAGACAATGTTTTATCATAAAAAGATAAAGCAAATAGTTTCGATTGAAAAGATTAAGTGGATGAATAGATTCCAGGGTTATGGTTTTAGTTTATCTCCCTCTTGTTATCCAATTAATCAAAACCAAAGTTATTATCTATCTTCCCTATAAGACGATCACAAAAGTATTTTATCCTCTCTCTCTCTCTCGAGACACAATAAAAACATTGATTGAATTATCTATGCTAGCATCTCCACTCAACATAAGATAAACAACTCCTAAAAGCATAAAAGATCAGTTATCCTCACAAATATTCACAGACTTCTCAATATGCAAAATATTAATGTCAAACACTCAAGATCTAGTATTGAAACTCATCTCTCGAATTATGAATTAATACATCAAGCAAGTTTAACCATTGGCCATATGATAAAACAAGAATAAAATAGAGTACTCGAATAGGGTTCGAAATAATAACTTCAATTCAAATTAAACATCAAACAAGAGTATCAATTAACCTAATCCCAAACCCCAGAATCACAAGTGTTTTTAGGACATGGGAAAAGAAGAATTCATAGATAAATTATTCTTAACCATATCAACTAAGTGAAAATAAAAGATACAATGGAGTAAGAAAACTCAGGTATATCGATGATCTCTCGATCAATCTTCAATCCTCAAGCGTGTGGATGCGACCTCAATCTTTCTCTCGATTCCTCGGTAGAAGGATGCTCTTTTCTTTGCTTTCTAGGGTAAAAGTGAGTGTGTCCTCTTCTAGGTCCGTCTTGTCTTTATTTATACTTTCCCGGGCCAAACCTAAGTCAAAATGCAGCAAACTCTAAAATTCCCGCAAAGACGCACGGGTCATGCCTATGTGCACTGAGGCTACCCAGACGTCAAGCCGTAGGTACGATTTTTGCTTGAAGCAGACGCATGGGCGTGTGTATAGGCATGACCAACCCGTGCGTCACTGCAAAGGCTCAATCCTACTGTAAGGATCACACACGGGCCATGAATATGCACATGGGTTGGGCGTGCGTGTCCCCTTTGTGTTCGGTTCAACTCTTTACTTTGCGTAATCGCTTGATTCTTTGATCCTTTACAACAATGCTCTAATTTGCCACAAAAGTACTCCAAATATCGTTTAATTCCCGCAAAACGAGCAAAGCGTAATATCTTTTCCACAATATGAGAACACGACCCATTTAACTAAGTTAATGCATGTTTATCAACCTATTATATCCACAATCAGCACTCTCAAAAGCAAGGAAGGACAGACCACCCAAGAAAGTGAACATCAAAGAATCGAGTATCAAAGAGCCGATAATCGGATGATAGATAGAGCGATTTGCAAGAGAGCCGAGTGTTAGGATCGAGTATCCTCAACAAGTTCATTTTTAAGATATGGTTAAATTGTTAGGGTTACTTTTATCAATCTCTCTTGATTGAATTGGAATTTTGTCATCCATTGTTATTGAGGCAAGCCTCGTTTGGGAATTTGGACAAGATTGGTATAATGAATTGATTAAAGTAACTACTTTTTTTATGAAATGTGTAATTCATTCTTAAAACCTAGTCAAATTATTAATGTTATTTTTGTCCATCTCTTTTAACTGAATCGAAATTTTGGCATCCACCAATACAAGTATTAAGTTAGGCATTATGTTGAAATATGACAAGATTGGTAAAATTAATTGACTAAAGTGGGATTATACTTTAGTGGATTGTGTAGTTCTTTTTACGACCTAGTCAAATTATTAGGGTTATTTTTTATCCATCTCTCTTAATTGAATTGAAAATTTGGACCCACCAATACTATTATTGAGCTAGGCCTCGTATGGGAATATGAATATTGTTTTGTAGAATTAATTGAATATGGTAGAATTATATTTTTGTGGATGACATGGTCAAATTATTAGGGTAATCTTTGCTCATCTCTCTTAATTGGATTGGAATTTGGCTTCCTTGGTTTTGAGCTAGACATTGTTGGAAATGTGGACAAGGTGCGTACAATTTATTGAATAAAGTACAATTATATTTTATATATACTATTATGGGAAAAAGACATGAATACCTACCTTCTTAGCCCCAATCTCCTTAAAATACCGCTACCTTACCCATATCATATAAATATGCTCCCACTCAATAATATGACCAATATACGCCGCAACGTATAATAGGATATATATTCTCGCTCCAAAATCACGGGCGCAACGGATCGATCAAAATTCAAGTCTCCATCACAAAACAAAACAAAACCGAAGAAAAATACGGATCGCGGGAAAAACAACGGACAAATATCGACTAATTTCGAGATAATAATTCAAACTCCGGATCAAGAGGAAAAAGAAGACTAAACCAGGTAACAACAACATGATCATTTATCTTAATCGAAACTTTGTTTCGATCGAGTTTCATGATTTTACAAATAGAAATTTGGAATTCAATATGTATTGGATGAAATTGACATTGCATTGAACTAGGAATTTTGCATGAGAATTCCAACGATTGTGAGTTTTGAGTTTAAATTTTTTTATTTTATTCGAATTATAATCCAAAATTCTACAAAAATTTCTTCTTATGAATATCTACAAAAATCATGTGAATCTCAAAATTTTGTATGTAATACATTACGTAATTGTTTCACATATATTTTTTATTATTTCACAATTGTTTCTATTTGCAATGCTTCGCCTAATACAACACATTGCTTCTTCCCATACATGAAACATTGTTTCACATGTGTTTTATTTATGTTTCTTATATGATTCACATAGACAAATTTTCATTGAATTCCACGATTGCAAGGAGAAAATCCCGGTTTGTGGTATACAATGGACAACGGAAGAAAATAAAGAGTATACCAACTTTGAGATAACATGAATCTTTGATTCCAATGGATCGCACTTTTAGCACCCTAAAGGAAATCTTGGAACAACAAATACAATTCAGAAAATTAGAGCTTTCTTGTCCATCATCGGCTACAAGAAATGGACACGACTTCATTGTCGGACAAAAGATACTTTCTATTGACTTGAACATCGCAGAATCATTGAACGCAGTAACTGTAGCGGAGAGAGACCTACCTGATAGAATCTGATGCCTTGTAACTTTAAACAATTCAGATTCTTACGGTATTGTATGTTAATGTTGTAACACTGGACCAAACAACACAAGTACACAACGGAATAAAAAAAATAACACGGGGATTTTTACGTGCTTAGATTCCTCAATCTTAATGCACGAGGCCACGCCAAAGAAGAAACAATCCAATATTAGGAACGAACATTTATTACAAATACGATTTGGATTTACGTAAAGCATAAAGACTCCCTTTTATCTTATACACCAACACTCGTATAAAACTAATATTCTTGATCGATTCTTCCAAAAACCTCAACCTTGTTGGAGTCCCTCCAACTTCAAATCCCTTGAGCGGTTGAGTCGATCCACACCGTAGATCTTCACCGTCTTCTCCCGAAGACTAGAATTATAACACAAATATTTCTTGAAGAAGAACAATAAGCTCAATATGTATTTTTCTCGATAGCTTCTTCAAAAGGTCTGACTTCTCTTCTTATAGCAATCAAGAAGAAATCCTATCCCTGATTTTCAGTGGGCGATTTCTTGCTAAAAGGAAGGAAATCAGAAAAAATCATTTCCTTGTGGGTAAGAATCAATTACACAAGGAAAGTGATTTAAAAGGAATAAAGGCAATTAAAAAGTGGCTGAATCAATTAAGATAAACTTTATCCAATAATATCAGCAACATTCACAATATAAAGATCTTGCCAAAAACACACCACAGAATCTGGCATAAAATCCGCCCAGATTCTGTGAGCTAGTGTTGCATTACACAAGTGTTACAACACTAGAACATGTATCTTGTGCTAAGCGGACCAAATTTGCCAACTTCAATAACACTAACAATCTCCCCTTTGGCACTTTTGGTCAAAACAACACTTAACAGGATATATATGTAGGATGTGACATAAGAAATCACTAATAGAAACCCGCAAGTTAGCACAATTTGAAAAGCATGCAAACAAAATTCAAATTCATCCAACACTATCATCCGAACAAAAATAGAGTTAAGAAATGTTGCAATCTCAATCAGAGCCACTAGCCTCCTTTGACTCCCCTCAGTCGGCTTCGATATCATCATCATCTTCATCTTGATTGAGACTCCCGAATCCAATCGGCATCTTTCTCCGCACTAGACTCCCCCTCGAGAATGTGCTTCCTCATCATTCCCCGTGTCGGTTTGCTCCCCTTACTTGGGTCACATCTCACTAGAGTCTCTTCTTTCCCTTTTTGACCAAAAAAGACAAATGAAGCCAACAAACTTTGGCTATTTTTTGGTCAAAACAATCTCCTTCAAGAATATGAATGTAGTCCTTACCAAAAAAATGAGAGAATGAACCGCCATAATTGGAGTGATGCAAATGACGACTATGGGAGTTTCAATAAAAGCTTCCAACCGCAAATTTGAAATTCAAATATTTTTGGAAAAGTCCCATAATTCAAATTTGTGCAATAAATCCAAAATAAGCACGGATGAACAATACCATTTATAATCGAGACAAATTTAAGGAATAAATCATTTCCAAAAATAATACACCACATCGAATCAAGAGAGAAAATATTTTCCACAAGCCCAAAAATGATCCTGAGGGATGTCTAGAATGATGAGTTTATTTCTGACAAGAATAAAAAGGCCTCAGGCGTTTTGGTGCGGTAACCCAATGTTGTACCACCTTTTTAAGAACACCACCATACAAAGTCAATGTATCAAAATCCTTTTCCCATTTACAAATCTTTTGAGTGAAAGGAATCAACAGAGGAACAATTAGTCAGTCGGTAGCTTTCGCTCCAAAAACATGGGTAGCTCTTTCTCAAGAAGATCATAACAAGATTCAAGCATATAAAAAAACATAGAATAGTTCACACTGAATAGCTTTCACACACAATGTATGGGCAGCTTTTTCCGTCAAAGGCCCAAAAAAAATAAATACATCTTTCACATGGGAAAAATAATTCTGTTTGCAATTTGATCCACAATTGTTTTTAGGCAAGGATTTCATCAAAGGAGTACTAAATAGGGTTACAACAATAAAACAAAGAAGCCAATGTAATGATCTTAAAGATGCAAAATGTCTAATGCACAAGAATTAAGATCAAGAAGAGGTTGCAACACATCAAGAAAGAGAAATGATGCATATGGTGTTGCAACACAGAAACCCACACTTGTCAGAAAGAACAGACACCCAGAGACTGTTTTAGGTAATTAAACATTTGAAAGTCTAGGGCTTTGGTGAAAATATCAGCAATTTGATTCTCAGTGGTGACAAAATCAATGATAACAATTTTATTCTCAACCAAGTCTCTAATGAAATGGTGTCGAATATCGATGTGTTTTGTTCTATAGTGCTGCACAGGGTTTTTTAAAATATTTATGGCACTTGAATTATCACAATAAGCAGTAAGAGTTTTCTCTTCAACCCCATTGTCAGTAAACATTTGTCTCATCCACAACATTGGAGTACAAAAGCTCCCAAGGGCTATATATTCGGACTCAGCGGTGGATAGGGATACGCAACATTATTTTTTTTGTACCATGAAACTAAATTGTTACCAAGGTAGACACATCCTCCAGGAGTGCTCTTTAGATCATTGATATCACATGTCAAATTAACATCACTAAACCCAGTCAAGTTAGTGTTATGACACTTGGTGTTGTAATATCGAGCTCTTCCTATAACAAATAATGATTCGCGGAGGACCTGTTTCCCTTCAGAATACAATTGTCAGAATTATCAAAGACATTACAAACATTCTTATCAAATTTGACACACAAATCATTATCACAAAGATGACTGATACTGATAAGATTGGCTTTTAGTCCTTCAACATACAAAACATTTTTGAGAGAAGGAAGACCAGGACACATTCAAGGTTCCTTTTCCCAAAACTTTGCCTTTAGCACCATCACCAAAAGTGACCAATCCATTTTCATGTTTTTCAAAATCGATCAGTTTTTCCAACTCTCCGGTCATATGACGAGAGCAACCACTTTGTCCAAGTACCATGATTGATCACATTAGCTTTTAAAGCGTGTGTAAAACATAGCAAGAGAATTCATCCTTCCTAACTTGATTTTCTTGGGTTTGTTTGATAAATCAATTTTAAAACGAGGAGTGTTTCTTTGCCGATGTTGGAACATTTGGAGTTTGCACCGCCTTGCCTATAGTGTTTCCGGGCGATAACACTTAGGTCTTATATGGCCATGAGCGGTTGCAATAGTGACATATAGGATCAAAAGCATTCTTCTTGATAGGTGTGAGTTTTGCATGTATTTTTGGGGCATATTTATGGCTATAATGATGAGTAAACATGCATATACTCGTGTAAAATGCTACGTATTCACTCCTTGTGGAAAAGATATTACACTTTGCTTGTTTTGTAGGAATTTAATGTTATTTGAAGCAAATTTAATGCAAATACGAGCATCGCAGAGTGGAAACACCGAGAATTGAGTGAGTATACGAGAAGCGAAGCTAGAACGAGAGGAAGATAAGCGTTTAAGGAGAATACATGGAGCGCATGGGTTGGGCGTGCCTTAGGCACCACCCGTGTGCCCCTGAATGGAGGCATCTTAAGGCTACGGCATGGCGCACGGGTAGCCCGTGCTCATATGCACCACCCGTGCGCCACCGGGAATTGCATTGTACCTACGGCATCACGCACAGTAGCCGTGCAAGGGCACACGCGACCGTGCGTGTTTGGCTAAAATCAAAGGCTTTTTGCTATGGCATGACGCACGGTAGCCCGTGCGCAGGGGCGCACGACCCGTGCGTCTTATTTGGAATGTCACAATCTGCGAGACTTTGCCCTAAACTTGAAAATGGGTATGAAAAGGCTTTTTGGGGGCGCACACGGGGATATTTTGACATTTTTGGGATCTACAACACAAGACAAAGGTCTATTCTTGGAAGAAGACATCAAGGAGACAATCGGGTTGAATTGAAGCTCAAGGAACGGAGATATATCGAGAGATTGTCGACTTTTATAAGATTTTCTTGCTTCTCTTGTAGTTTTAATCTTTCATTTTAGTGTGTCATGGCTTTGAACAATTTGTCTATGAGTTGTTTAGAAAACATGTGTAGCTAAACTCTTTAGATTTTCGGGTTTTGGAAGTAGATTAATGAACTCTTGTTGGATGTTTTAATCTTAGTTGAAGTTACTATCTTGAAGCCTATTTGAGTACTTTGAGTTTATTCTTGTTTTATCACTTGATCAATGATTTAACTTGTTTGATATATTGATTCATAATTCGAGAGATGAGTTTCAATATTAGATCTTGAGTACTTGACACAAATATTTGCATGAATCGAGAGGTTGGTAAATATTTGTGAGGACATTTGATCTTTTGCACTTTTGGGAGTTGAGTACTTCATGTTGAGTAGAGATGCTAGCATAAGTATTTCAATCTACGTTTTATATGCATCTCGAGAGGGAGGATAAAATATCTTTGAGATCGTCTTATAGGAATATTGATAATAACTTGGCTTGGATTAAATCGGACAAAAAGAGGGATATTAATCGAAACCTTAACTCGGAAATCCATTTCATCATCTTGATACTTCTATCAATTGTGTTATCTTAATTTTGTGTTTTAGTAGTCTAATTTGTCTTAATCTTATAACAACAATCATCAAATTACGATCGTCTAAATAAAAATAAATCTATCTTAGTTCAATACTTAGTACATAAATTTATTAGTCTCGTGGATACGACCATGCTACCCTTTTCTATAACGTACACCGTACACTTGCGGTGGGCTAAAAATAAAGGCAAAAACTTCTTTTTCCATTATGTGAATGATGTTCTTCTTTAACAAAAGCAATCTTAGAATTTTTATCCTTTTTAGCATAGTTTTTGTTAGCATTAAAACCAAAACCAATACTGTGCGATCTTTTGGTTTTTTCCTTGAGAAAGAATTTCATCTAATCTCCCTTGCCGGTGTTCGATTTTTGCAGAATTTGTCATCTCATTGAGTTCTTTCTTTACTTTGGCAAGTTCTTCTTTTCTATCTGTGGCAAGTCTTTCAAGCTTGACAACTTCTCCCTTGAGTGTCTCTTTTTCAACAGTAAGACATACAACCTTCTTTTCCAGAGTTACATTTATCTTGGTGACAAATTCGCATTTATCAAGCATCTTTTGATAAATTCTTCTAAGCTCCTCATTTCTTGACTCTTCATCTAGATCGGAGTCATCCTCTGAGCTTTCAGTGTCGGAATTATTCTTTTCTGCAGGAAGTACAGAATTTAGACACGTTTCAGTAAAAGGAAAGTTAGAGTTATACCTGCTCGGTGTTGTAACACCAGAAGTAGCACTGGGGTGCGTTTGATTACAACCAACCTCTTCTTTTATCACCGTGAAGGCAACTTGATTGCTCATGTTGTCTTCTTCTTCATCATCTTCGGTCCATCATCACTCCATAATGTGGTGAATGATTTTCCATTCTTCTTCAAGGTATTCGCACATTCAAACTTGAATGTGTCCAAAACCTCCACATTCTCCACACTTAATGCCTTTACCACCATCATATTGCTTTCTTTGAGTTCGGAATTTTTCCAGGCCTGGAAAATTTCCTCCTTTGTTTTCCCGCTTGAAGATCTTGTTGAAATTCTTGGTGAAATTTGTGCAAAAGATTCTGGATTTCTTTTCCGCATCACTAGTTAATTCATCAAGTTTCGACTTGAAATGCAATCTCCTATTTTTCTCCTTTTTGTAACTAGCCTCTTTGAGCTTTTTCTTTCTTTGTTTCTTCAAGATTGATCTCAAAGGTTTGGAGGACCCAATTAATTCATCAAGTTTCATTTTAAAGCACTTTTGATTATTCAATGGTAGTTGCCTTGTAGGCAAACCTTTCAGGAGTGACACGAAAACCTTTTTAACCGAGTTTGAAATTGGAGTATTTCTTTCCCAAAGCAAATGATTCGTTTGAGATATCACGAGTTTAGAGTTAAAATCACTTATGGTTTCATTTTCACTTATGGAGTTTAGACATTCTTACCTTGAGTTCCTTCATAGGCAACTTGTAAGATGTCCCAAACTTTCTTAGAGGTCTCACACGTAGATATCAGTTTGAACTGATTCTCATCGACTGCACTGAAGATTGCATTGAGAGCCTTTGAGTTCGAATCAGCCAGTTGGTCCTCAACGGTTGTCCATTGAGTTTCATTTTTTGAAACACTTTTGCCATCAACAACTTTAGTAGGAGGTGTCCAACCAGTCAAGATGGATTTCCAAGCACGTTCATCTACAAATTTGATGAATGCTCTCATTTTTGCTTTCCAGTAGGAGAAATTTGTTCGAATGAGAAGAGGTGGTCGAGAAATAGAGCTTCCCTCACGATAGATGTCCATGTTAGCAACAGATATAAAAATAACAGGATCACACTAATAAGGATTAGTGGAAGGCTCTTGATGCCAATTGATAGAATCTGATGCCTTGTAACTTTAAACAATTCAGATTCTTACGGTATTGTATGTTAATGTTGTAACACTGGACCAAACAACACAAGTACACAGCGGAATAAAAAAACAACACGGAGATTTTTTACGTGCTTAGATTCCTCAATCTTAATGCACGAGGCCACGCCCAGAGAAGAAACAATCCAATATTAGGAACAAACAATTATTACAAATACTACTGGATTTACGTAAAGCATAAAGACTCCCTTTTTATCTTATACACCAACACTCGTATAAAACTAATATTCTTGATCGATTCTTCCAAAAACCTCAAACTTGTTGGAGTCCCTCCAACATCAAATCCCTTGAGCGGTTGAGTCGATCCACACCGTAGATCTTCACCGTCTTCTCCCGAAGACTAGAATTATAACACAAATATTTCTTGAAGAAGAACAATAAGCTCAATATGTATTTTTCTTGATAACTTCTACAAAAGGTCGACTTCTCTTCTTATAGCAATCAAGAAGAAATCTTATCCTCGATTTTCAGGTGGGCGATTTCTTACTAAAAGGAAGGAAATCGAAAAAATCATTTCCTTGTGGGTAAGAATCAATTACACAAGGAAAGTGATTTAAAAGGAATAAAAGGCAATTAAAAGTGGTTGAATCAATTAAGATAAACTTTATCCAATAATATCAAACAACATTCACAATATAAAGATCTTGCCAAAAACACACCAGAATCGGCATAAAATCGCCGGATTCAGTGAGCTAGTGTTGCATTACCAAGTGTTACAACACTAGAACATTATTTGTGCTAAACGGACCAAATTTGCCAACTTCAATAAACTAACACTACCAGTAACAATTTTGCTAGAGTACGTGAAATCTTTAGTTCAAGATTGGGCATGCATACATCGAAATGAAACAAGATCAACATTTACAAGGATGGCAAGAAAAACTAAAGAGTATATGGGAAAAAACTACACCATTTCTCTAATTAAGAGTAATTTACTACAAACTTTCAACACATGATCCCTTGTTTCAATTTGTTTCTTACATGTTTTATTTATATTTCACGTGAGCAGATCAAATGATTTTATCTTTAAAGTCATAGAGGTGACAAAATATTTGTTGTGGACCTTGTGAAAAGGACTTGTAACAAGTTTCAAATGGATGAAATTCATTGCGCACGTCTTATATAGCAATACTAAAAGAATGGAATGAATATCCGGACCAATACTGCTCGGATACTACACGAAGGAAACAATGGAAGCGACTTATTTGGAAACAATATATCCAATTCCACATGAAAATACTTGGATTCTGACACATGAAATCGAAACAATGACAGAGAAATCGTTGTCTAATCCACACGGTTCCAATGTTACGTGCTTGGGTTGGCGTCACACTCCATACGCAACCATTACTTGCTTGGGTTGACGTCAAACTCCGTACGCAATCATTACTTGCTTGGGTTGGCATTACACTCCGTACACAACCATTACTTGTTTGGGTTGGTGTTACACTCCGTACACAAGCACTACTTGAACCACTTGCAACACATTCATAGTGCCCGAATGTTCATGAACTATTTTCATCAAAATATATAAAACCGTATTATTTTGAATACCACGCTGCTTGTGAATCGCATGTGACACACACATCATAAATCATTCATACTTCATATAACTTTTTTCCTGCATCTATATAAGCCACACTTACACACGATCACCCATCCATTGAGAATTTTTGTCTCACCTCCACCTTTTTCAACGCCCAGTTGTTGATCCACCATATTATGAAGACGTCAACGAAGAAGACAAAGCGACGGAGTAATTCCTAGACTTAGTCCGTCGATTTAGCCTTAAAATTCGTTTATGCTCTGTTAACGGACAATTTATTACGTTTGATGTAATTGAGGGGCGTAAGACCCTTTGGCATGGATAATTGATTTGTATCAGTATTTCTGCTGCGACAATTAATTCTATTTCCGAGAAGTTATGATGAACAATGTCTATTTGGGAATTAATATTTCTCAAATACTTGGTGGCTTATATTTTTAGAATGGAGAATGGTGTAAGTTAACCGTTGTGTCGCGATTCCACTTTTGGGACGTTACAGATTCAATTACTATACTCATTTACTATCAAGGGCGTAGACAGGGCTGGGCCCTGGCCCAACCATTTTTTTTAAAAAAAAAATTAGTGAGGATTTTTTAAAAAAAAATAGTTATAATTTGTATTAATTTTTCTTGGATTTTCTATCCGGCTCACCTCATTTTCGTGTATCGGCCCACCCTGGTAAAGCATCCCGGCTCATACTTGTTTACTATACATTAGTAACACATGCATCAATCACTAATTAGATTCAAAGCTCTAATAAGATTCAAAATTTATCAATTCTAAATGAGAATTAATTTTGTTTCTTGATACAAAAACAAAGTTGCATTAATTTATTTATCATATTAATATACTAATATTTAGGATTAGTATTTGAAATGAACTAGAAATTGGTGAAAAATACTCAATTTTAATAGAGTCCAAAATGACACGGCTTTAGGAAAAGTAAAGTATTAGTGAAAATCTGAAACTGCAGATCATGTTGATAATTTGATGTGACAAAATAAATAAGCCCAAATCTGCTTCATCAATTTGCATTTTTTTGTTCTTTAAAACTTGTAATAAAGAATAAATCACATGCAAGTAATTATATTAATGTATATTTAATGTGAAAATCTCGATAAATAACCAACTACTTGTTGTTCCCACCTTCTTTTGATTTCTTCATCGGGTTATTGATTTTTAGTACACGATCTATAGGCACTTTCTTTGGTTTGGTACGACATTTCGAGTTACCAATTTAGTACTCATACTTCAAATTTTTAATAAATTGGTACCTATTCACTTTTAAGGCGAACATGCCCCCAAGAAACATAATATGCTCAAAATGAATTTTTGAGTATACTTATTTAAATTATAAAATCAATTAAAATTTTAATTAATCTAATTAATAAAAAATAAAAAGAAGTTTCTAAAAATATTAATGAATTTTTATAAAAAATAAAATTAATTAAATTAAATTAGTAAATTAATAAACATAAATTAAAATTTAATGAATCAAAAGAAAAATTAAAATGAATATTAAATAATTTAAAAATCAAATTTAAGATAGTAAATAAGTAAATTGTAGTAATTTTTCATTAATATAGTAATTAATTTATTTTATTTTATTTTTTTTCAAATAAGAATCTAATAATTTAATTTAAAAAATAATAAGTGATTTCTTAATTAAATTTATAATTTAAATTTAATAATTCTAATTAAAACTTAACTTTTTAACAAAAAAAAAAGCTTGGGGGCATTTTCGTCCTTAAAAGTGAATAGGTACTAATTTATAAAAAAATGTGAAGTCTGGGTACTAAATTGGTAACTCGAAAATGTCAGGTACCAAACCAGCAAAGTGCCTATAGGTCAGGTACTAAAAAATCAATATCCCTTCTTCATCAAATCAACAAAGAAAATATAATTTTGGAAGTCAAGTAATGGAAGGATAAAATACAATACAAAGTTGTTAAACCACGAAAGTAAATTAATGGAAGGTTATATACAGTAGATTAATGTCAATTAATAGAATCCATAGATTTATTTTATCTACATTTATAAATTTATTATATGTCACAATCATAATAGATTTAATGACCATATTTGATTTTTTTTTACATGTTAAGCAATTATAATTAAAATTATAATTAAAAATGTCTGAAAAGGCGATATCAAATAAATTAAACATCTACGTCTTGGGTACAGAAAGTTTCACATGAATGATATATAGAAAAATAAAGAAATATATTTTAGAAGAAAATATTATTGTTTAGGATCCCAAGTAAGACAAATATTATTTTACAATTCGGTTTATAAACTAAAGGCGGACAAATTTGTAAGTACGAATTAAGACGATAATCTGATATGACCAAAGATGAAAAAAGTTGCCCAAATTTGTTTCATCAATTTTTTTTGGTTCTTCTGAAACTTATAATAAAGAATACATTACGTGCAAGTAATTCTTTTAATATATTTTTAATGTGAAAATAATAAAAATAATCGGCTACTTGTAAATGTTGTTCTCACCTTCTCCCGATTTCTTTTATCAAATCCAAACAGAAATAGAAATTGCAGTAAGGTAAATTAGTGAAAGGATTACGATGGTATAATATTGTTATTAAATTCGGAAGTCAATTAATATTAGAATCTATAGAAGATTTTCAAACGTTAACTTTTTAATTGTTTCCAAAACATGATAAGGTGAGTGTAATTGAATTGAATGCTCTATGATTCAGGTGATCCTAAAAATTTAGTTGTATTTGCATGCATTATATATTGTAATTATTTCAATAGATTCAATGACCACCACATTTGATTTTTTACAAGTTGAGAAAATGTCACAAAGGGATATCGAGTAGAATTAAGTAAAACACATCTACTTATATAATTTCACATGAAAGATAGAAAAATATAGAAATATATTTCAAGAGAAAATATTATTTTTTAGGACCCGAGTAGGATGAATATTATTTTACACTTCATTGTCTAGTGACACTGATTTAATTACTGAAAATTAAAGATTAAAATCATTTTTTTGAAAACTAAAATAATATATTTAGAGACTTGAAAAGGAATAAGAATATGGTCAAGTCAATCCTCACTGTCACAAAATTTAAATTCTCAAAATATGGTCATTTGAAATAAATAGATTATGTACATATCTTTAAAACACAAATAAATACACAACCAAAACCTCATCTTTCACACACACTAAAACACACAAATTCTCACATAGTTTTCCAAGCATTCCCCTAATTTTTATTGCATAACTATTGCAAAATCAATGGTCAAGTGATCGGTTGAGATATATAGAACAATATTGGTGCAATAATAAAAATTTCTGCTAATTTTTCATTGTTGTATATTTTTAATACCAATAATTTGTCTCTATTTTATTCTTTTTCTAAAATATGAACTTTCAATTTGTGCCACTTAATTTACATCCAGGGTTCCATCAATTGATGTATTAGAAGAAAACAATTGTCACTTCCTTGGCACCTTCAAATTAGTTCCTTTTTTTTTTTAAACATGAAATTTATTTAACATTAATTATACGAGGTCATTTATTTGGAATACAAGTAATTCAACGGGGAATAGTTAAACTAGATACAAATATTTTTTTTCTTTAATTGATTAATTCAATCTCCACTAGATTAATTGGTCTTTTGTTGTTATAATCGCGAATCTCGTCTCAGCCAAAAACATTCTAGGTATTATTGCACTCAAAGAATGTAAGAAAAAAACAATTGATTGCTTCACAAAATAATTGTAACAAATATTTAGTTATATATCTCATGTTTTCTCTATCTGCCAGATTCTCAAAATGCCTTCTATAAATAAAGAGGAACAACACCAACAACATGAAGATGAAACAACACTGGAACCATATAGCTTTTCTACGAATAATGAGGTACATTAATCTATAAATGCAGAAACTTTAACATTTTTGATATAAATAAGGGATAATTACAATTAAACCCGTGAGGTTTGGGCTAATTACAAAAAAACCTAGAGATTTTTAAGAATTACAAAAATATAATGACCTTGAGGTTTGATTTCGCTTATATTTCCCCCTTCCATATACATGCAAAAAATATTTCAAAAATGCCTCTGATATTTCAAGAATTATTACAATTTTGCTCTTTAAATTTAAGATATAATCAAACTTTAGGAGGCTTTTTATAATTTTAAAACATCTCAATTTTTTTTTGTGTAATTAGGCCAAACATCAGGCGGGTCTTTTGTAATTATCCCTATAAATGATTTCAATGGAGTAAACTATAAGTAATTATGTTTCATATACAACATGTGTACATGTTATTGAAAAAGAAATATTTCATCATATGTATCAATGCTATATATAATCAAAATCTGTAGATTGTGTTGCAAGAACAATTAATTTCTATGTAGAAGTAAATATTCAAGCAGTAAAAGTCATGTAATAAAAGCAGTAATATGTAAGAAATTGAGCAATATTGTTGTAATGTTGTCCATCTTAAATTTCATGTTCAAGCTATTTATGATTATATTATTGATATCGAAAAACTATTGTGGAATTTAGATTGTTGTAAGGCAAGAAGGAGTAGGCCACGAGACGATAAGAGCACCCGAAGCTTCTCAACTTTCCTATTTGGAGCGAAAACAAAATTGGATCATACGACGTTTGGCTCGCTCAAAACCGAACAAATGGGATACGATAACACACCACAATAATCGATATTTTTAGCTACTTTATAGTTTATATATATGGTTTTCATTTTTCTTGCAAAATCTTTATTTGTTAAAATATTGTAAAAAAGTTCACTAGTTTTGTTGTTTGGACAACAAATTCAAGAAATTTAATTTTTATAAAATGGATATATATATCATAATAATGAAACATCAATGCCTAAATTTGATGTCCTTGAAGAAGCTTGACAATAGTAATTGAGTAAGATACATTTAAACCATTATTAAGCTTCACTAAGTCCATCTTATAAATTATATTAATTGATCCCAACTAGAACTTATAGTTTTGACATTGTTACTATTTGTTCTCCTGATTCTTTAATTTACACGTCATTATTTATAGCTGAACGATTTCAATGTTGTTTCAGTTCTATGTCAATTTAAAACGGACATACAATTCATATCTCTTTCAACTGCTCACACCTTCATTATTAATGGACGTCTACCAGAACGTCAAAAAGGGAAAAAAGGAGAGACACATAGCACTTCAGTGACATCTAAATACCATGCATATAAACATAACGTTTTAAATAATGTTCTACATTTAACTTTGAGGATATTTATAGATTATTTTTACGACAAAATCCGAGTATTCAGGCTTCTTATCCTCGTGTTAGATGAGATAAATTGCTAAACCGCGTACTAATTGGGCACTACAATCATACCACATGAGAAATTACTCGAAATGGAGGCGATAATAGGAGCACACCTGTTACCATTGGTAATAATAAATAATAACACATCAAATTGTTTTCACTTCTCTTTAGCAATACGACCTTTAAAATTTATTTCACCCTTATTTTGATCGATTTTCTGCGTAAACATGGGTTACGAGGAAGACAGGATGACGAACAATTAGCCCAAGAAGTGAAAAATGAGACCGATGCTAGTCAAGGACTTCGATCTTATTTATACTCTATATGATTTTGAGGCAATAAATTAGAAGAATAGACTTTTAATTAGCTAGCTCTATTGTCACATGTGTTTCATATTTCTATGTTTAATTAACAATTTTATATCACTAGTATTTAATTTGTTTCTTTGTTTGTTTTACATACTTTTTGTAGTGAAATGTACTTAGGTGTCTCTCAATTTTGTTACTTTTGATTTTCTTTTTGTATATTGGTTATTAGCTTGAAATTCATCCTACCATTTACTCAAATTTTTGCTTAAAACGTTACCATCATGTTTTGCAAGGTAGTCACTCTTAAGGGCATACACCATATAAATGCATGAAAATAAGGTAAATAAATGAAAATAACTATATCTTTCCTACTTTTGAAGAGATAAATTAATAAATTGCTAAGGAGAAGTGAAAAATGATCACCACATATATATATACACACACACACATAAAGAGAGAATTATCTTTTATTTTTCTTACATGTAGGCGTGCTCTAAGATTGCCTTCTACTTGAATTATTTCTTTTAGAAAAATAATTCGAAGCGGTGTGATTATATAGTTACCAAATGGTACGCGGTTGAACAACTTATCAACACAATTTAATTCACAAGTTTTGTAGTGCTAATCATATGTGACATTCTCAAAGTAAACCATAAATCTTTTAAAAGATTATGCATGATATTTAGACATTACTATTGTTGTTATGCATATCTCCTATTTTGCCATTTCGATATGTTCAAGTAGACTCCCATCAACAAGGAAAGTGCGAACGCATATATAGAAGAGATCTAAACTGCATACCCGTTTTCAAATGGACATAGTACTGAAACCATATTGTAAATTGCATAATTATAGATAAATGATGTAAAAAGTTAAGAGAAGAATATCATAGTCACAACTTTATAAACGAATCAAAATCAATTATCTTAATTCCATAATCGAATTCGACAAAATTGGAAAGATGTTTAATATATATGTACCTTGTTCAAAAACATCGTTATCTCATTGTAATAAAAACTAATTATAATAAAAAAGAAATAAGACTTGTTAAAGTGCACGTGTTAATAACAA
Source organism: Rehmannia glutinosa (assembly GCA_016081115.2). Lineage (NCBI taxonomy): Eukaryota > Viridiplantae > Streptophyta > Magnoliopsida > Lamiales > Orobanchaceae > Rehmannia > Rehmannia glutinosa. The sequence continues at coordinate 354,140 of JABTTQ020001906.1, forward strand.
ACAATAGTTTTTCTATCTTTTAATTAACAAAATAAGATTTTTGAAGTAAAAAATAAATGCCGTATAAAGTAGATAAAAAAGATGTATTTTGATGTTATGCAAGATCCGAGACGTTTCTCTTTGAGCGTGCCAAACGATGGATGATTCGATTTCCTTTTCGTTCAGAATAAGAAAATTGAGTTGCTATTTTTATGTTAGATTCCTTCTTGCCCTATGATCAAAATCTCAATCCGTAAGATTATTGATACCAAATTATTATCGTTAATAGCTTGTATATAAATGTCGTTCAAATATTGATAATTTTCTTATGCATTTTGTAAAAATAATTTTTTTACATTAAAATACAAAAATAACTTAATCGCAATTCAATGAGGATATTCCTATGAAATTAAATTAGCAATGGTAATAGATTTATACCTTCTACCTCGTTGCGATCACCACCTTCTCCTTGTTTCTGAGGCCCATTATTTGTGGAAAAAGACAGATTTGGATCCTAACACAGAGAAATACAAGATTATAACTAAATGGTTGATATTTTGCTTTGATAGCAATTTCATTTTTTTTTAGTTTCTTTGTTGGAATGCTACCTACATAAAGAAAGATCATCTTTGAACAAATCTTTAGCCGGGAATCTTGAATTGAAAATATTAACTACGATGTAATCAAAAGAAAGTATTTTTGTGAAATCAATCTTAAATGATAGTGCATTCAATTGAAACCACACCTGGTGCAAAAATAAAAGCCTCAAGTTAGGGACAAACGCCTTCTTCTTGGACCACCAATGTCGAGGAAAGAATGGCATGAGTTGCAAAAGAGACGATTGATAAGAAAATGCTATAGTAGAAGATTGGAGGGTCTATTGCTAACCATTGTGAGTGAATATATATATAGAAGCTAGGTGTGGTCGCGAGTTGAGGGAGAAAAAAAATATACGAAGCAGAAGGAAACCCTAAAAATATATTTATATACTACTCAATACGGGGCGAGTCCTTGGAAGTTCCGTATGGATTCACAACCCTTAATTAAACCCATTACCCGCCCCATTATCCATTTATTCATCTCTAACTTACTTTGTATGTGATGGATTGTTAATGACCAATTTTTATGCGGACCTAATTTTATCTGTACTCCTTTAGATCATCTCCAGTAGTTTGCACTACTTTAATGCATAATTTGCACTACTTTAGTGCATAATATCATTTCATCTCCAGCAGTTTGCACTACTTTCTGTACTAAAAAAGAATATTCTGTAAGATTCTTTCTTTTATTCATTTAATATTATTTTTTATTATTAATTGATAAAATATTACATAAGTAATTTTATTTAATATAATATTTATTTACATGTTTTATTTTTAAAATTAAACAAATTAAAAAAAATTAAATTTAATGAAATTAATGCAAAATTAAAATAACAATTCATAAAATTACATATTATATTATGTAAAAAACATCACATATAATTGAATTAATTTAAGTATTATTTTTATTAAATTAACTAAAATATAAAATTAATAATAGTATTTAAAGTTAAGATAAACACATGATAAATTAGATAAAAAAGCAAAAAAAAGTAGCACTTTGCTACAATATCGCGCCACTATTGGTGGGGAACGTAGCAAATGCTAGAATCGCGCCAAGTCTGGCACAGTGTTGGAGATGCAATCATCTCTATTCTAACGCCCAACGCCAATTTGATAGGAAGTTAGCATGTTCAAATATTGAAGAAATTTATTTGTTCATGTGTTTTGCCCTCTTCTAGGTAATATTCATTTCATCCCCACAAATCTGACAACGAAATGTAGTGGAGGAGGTGGCATCTTGTACTGTGACATCTACAATTTTTTCTAATATTTTTCTTGCAGATTCCTAAAGAAGCAATAGGTGGTCGTCGATGGAAATCAAATTTAAATCTTGATATGTTAACCCGACTAGAGTGGGGCGACTGACCAATTCCTCAAAATTCCTTATATGTGTAAATAATACACATATTCTGATTTTTCACTTTACTTTCATTTTTTCATATTTACAACGTTTGTTACCTAAGCAGATTGAGGGCAACATGAAAGGTTTTCAGAACATCTTAAAAATGTGACATTCACTCAATTTATATGTACGAAAGTGGATTTTGACATTGGTATATATATTTTGGTGAATTCGCAAGACCTTAAATCATTTAACAACTCTCTGAGCTATTTTTTGCTTTAAATTTTTTATCCATTAATTTAAGATCCCGAGGTGGCAAATGAATCTTTCAAATTTAAATTCTTGAATGCAACCAATTAAACTTAGAATCAATTATCGTAATGTATGTTTGCAGTAATCAGTAAACATGCACATACGGATTTTATAAATAAACAATTTATATACTCATTAGATTCAAAGCTCTATATATTTATTTCATTAAGATTCTCATTACATTTATGACGCCATTTGATTTTGTTACACCTACAAACGACACACACACATATAGAGAGAGTAGTGTCAAATACTAGCTAATATAAAAAGTTGCATTAATATATATATATATATATATATATATATAAATCTAACTAATATACTAATTATTAATTAAAATGGGAAAAATATTTAATTACAGTGTTCTAATTTTGTGGCTTTAGGATGCAAATGCAAAAGTTTAATAATATTAAAGATTTGAAATTGAAAATTATGATGATGATTTGATGTGGCAAAAAACAAAAGAAAAAAAATTACAAATTATATTGTCTACAATTGTGTTTTTATTCCTTTAAAACTTGCAATGACGAATAAATTACATACATGAAAGTAACATTGTTGATTAAATTTTAATGTGAAAAAATGGACAAATAACAGTGACTTTTATACGTTGTCTTTCATCAAATCGACAAAGAAATTTAAATTCGGAAGAAAATTAATTGAATGATTACATATTGCTTAAATATATTTATTATATTCGGAAGTCAATTAATGGAATCAATAGAAAAAATTTCTATATTTTGATTGTTTTTAAACATGATAAACAACAAATTCAATTGAGAGAAGGTGATGAAGACCAGTTGTCAACGAATATTCTTCAATGAAATGCTATCTATAAATATCTATAATTGTATACGCATTTATTACATATTGCAATTTTAACGATTCAATGACCAACGTTTGATTTTTTAACATTCAACAATTAACATTAAAAGGTCTTAAGAAGGAAACCTAATAAAATTAATTAAAACGTTTACATATCGGTACAAAAAAATCCACTTGAAAGATAGATAGAAAAATACTGATTCAAAAGAAAATATTCTTGTTTAGTATCTCAAACGGATATTATTCTGCACTTCACGTTAGAAATTAAACGGATAGACTTCATAAAGCCGTAGGTTCTCCTCTCCAATTTTACAAAAACATAGCAATTAAAATCATTTATCGTCTCGCTAAAAAAAAAAAAAAAACATTTATCGTCAATATTTAAGCACTTGGAAAATGGCTTGTAATTAAGAGGAGCGGGTCAAAGGGATAAGAACATAGTCAAAATGTTGTAAATCCGCCTTTGTCAAATATCACAATTCTCTAAATGTGTTCATTTGAAATAAAATTAGATTACGAGCATCCTCTTTACTACTCGCATAAATATACGGCCGGGACTCATCCCTTAATTACATTTTCCTCTCACCTCAAAAACTTGAGCAAATTTGCAGCTTTTCCCCAAAAAAAAAATTGCTTAGCCATACAATGGATAGTAAAATAGAAAACCAAACTCTTCAAGTGGTTCCAGCAGCTTTATCGACCGATGATTTGTTGTGCATCCATAAAAAACAAGTTTTAAGTGCTTCTTTTTTTAAGCGGATCAATCAGGTGATTTTAAAAACTAGTTAATAATCATTTGTGGTTAATTGTTCATTCTTATATCATTTATGCTTTTAATATCAAAGGCTTGTTTTTAGGATTTGGATTTATTTAATTTATATAACTTTTTTATTTGTCTTGCTTAATTTGAATCTAGGGTTCCATCAATAGATATATGTGCAAGAGAAAAATTGACAAACGCTTTACCTTCACATTAGTCCCTTATAACTCTTTTTTTTATATGTAGATGAACATATATTTAATTACATTTTATTGTCTAAAAATTGATTAATTATCTGATGTCGCGAATTGGAATGTGAGTAATGAATCTTTACTATACGGATGCGATTTTTAATTTTATATTTTTGGTTTGTTGTACATAAAAAATGCACAAGTCAGTTTGTCTTGACTTGTTTCATTAGATCTGACTTTTGTAGAAGGTGAAATTCTAATAATGGAATAATCACCTGCTTATTTTGTTGTATTAAAGGGCTTTTGAAGTGGTTCAAAATGGTATATCGTAGCAAAGTTCCTATGAAGAAATTGTTTTATTTAAAATTTCCTGCTAAAAGAAAATAATGAATTAATGGATGCCAATCTTTTTAACTAGCCTTTCTAAGGAAAAAAATTCAGTTTTTTTATTTTTATTTTTTTTTATCATTTTTACCTGTCCAATTTCATCTCCTATTTTATTTGCACGATCTATTGCCATGTGAAATAGAAGTACAAAACTTATATATCGCCACGTGTTTTGTGAAGCTAATTACTTAGCTCCTCATACGTCGAGACTAGAGGACTCAACTTAAATTCCCATATATTTGTTTTTTACAATATAATATCAACTTAATTTGAAATTAGGAAATTAGAAAAAAAAAACACACTTGGTGAAAATCCCCCAGGATAGAATTAGACCAAAAAATTTATATACTAAAAAACCAGAGTAGGTAACTAAGTTAGTGTTATCTATGAAAATATCGAATTGGTTTTAAGTTACACTAGTAATAAAAAGATAAGATTGGTTGGTGTGTGAAACATTAGCGGCGACATATTAGCGACGGATGTCGTCGCTTAATATTTTTGCGACAACACAATTGTGGTCAGCGATAGGTGTGAGTTTTGCATGTATTTTGAGGTATAAATATGACTAAAATGGTGATTAAACATGCAATAACTTGTATGAAATGATATATATTCACTCTTTGTGGGAAAGATATTACGCTTTGCTCGTTTTGTAGGAATTTAACGATATTTGGAGTGATTTTATGACAAATACGAGCATTGCGACCTAGAATCATCAAGAATCGGCGATTACACCCAATTGGAAGCCAACTATATGGATTCTAGAGTCATAGTGATGAGTCGGGTGTCAAAAGAAGCATGGATGATCAAACAACAAGGAGATTTATCTCGAGGAACATCCAAACGCATATGGAATTTCCAAAGACTTGGCAAGGTTTAGTATTTTGGCCATAACTCTCTACAAAATTGATATTGAGGTGATTCAAGTGGCTATGGAAAACTAAGAGAGAGGGCTACAACGCTCGAAGACCCCGCAAGCAAATTCAGACGTTTGGGTGGCGCACGGGGTAACCCGTGCGTGGACGCACGACCCGTGCGCCCTCTGAGACCGGATATTTTCTATGGGATGGCGCACGGGTAGACCGTGCGTGGCGCGCACGACCCGTGCGTGCTACAGACTGGGTGTTTTCTATGAAATGGCGCACGGGTAACCCGTGCGTGGGTGCACGACCCGTGCATTCTTGCAGAAAACTCCAAAAATGACAAAAATTGACTAGACTTCAAAAAGGGTATAAATACCACTTCTTGGGGCGCACACCAGGGGAGGAAAGGTCTGGAAAAGACCCAAGAACACAAGAAATAGCTCAAATTCATCAAGGAAGAATCAAGGGAAGAATCGGGTCGAATCGGAGCTTGAGGATTGAAGATTAATCAAGAGATTATCCATTTCCTAAGTTTTCTCATTCTTTGTGCTTTAATCTTTCATTTTAGCTTGCCATGAATATGAACAATTTGTCTATGAGTTGTTTATTTGTAATGAGTAGCTAAACTTCTTGTGATTTCCGGGTTTTGGAAGTAGATTAATTGAACTCTTGTTGAATGTTTTAATCTTAGTTGAAGTTATTGTCTTGAAGCCTATTTGAGTACTTTGTTCTTATTCTTGATTTATCACTTGGCCAATGATTTAACTTGTTTGATATATTGATTCATAATTCGAGAGATGAGTTTCAATATTAGATCTTGAGTACTTGACATGAATATTTGCATAATCGAGAGGTTTGTGAATATTTGTGAGGATATTTGATCTTTTGTGCATTTGGGAGTTGTGTATCTTATGTTGAGTAGAGATGCTAGCATAGATATTTCAATCTACACTTTATATACATCTCGAGAGGGAGGATAAAATACCATTGTGATCGTCTTATAGGTGTATTGATTAAATCGGACAACAAGAGGAATATTAATTGAAACCATAATCCAGGAATCCATTTCATTCTCTTGATAATTCCATTATTCTTAGTATCTTGTATTCTTGTGGTTATTCTTGTCTTTACCTCCACAACAATCATCCAATTTCGATCGTCTAAATAAAAATAAGACTATCTTAGTTCAATACTTAGCACATAAGTTTATTAGTCTCCGTGGATACGACCTTGCTTACCCTATTCTATAAACTACACCGTACACTTGCGGTGAAGCTAAAAAATAAGGCGAACAAGTTTTTGGCGCGTTGCGGGGACTAATACAATTTTTGGTGCTAATATTGCGATAGATAGAATTATTTTTAATTTAGACCTTTTTTATTTTATTTAATTTTTCTTTTGTAAATTCTACTTCTACAATGTTTGATTTGTTTCTTTGAATTGTTATAGGTGCATGCTCGGATGGAGGAGTCAATTATTTCAATAAGCGTAATTTCTACGATTATGGGAATAATCTACTCCTACGCACTATTGTTCAAATTGGGGGATTTCGAAGATTTTTCATATGCTAGCACGGAGAATGTAATTCCACCACCATCAAGCTTCAATGTAATGAATGGGTTTACTAATGCAGAGGCAAAGCCATCTTTGGAAGACGCCCTCATTGTATTCATGAATCAAATGACTTCATTTGTAAGTGAGACAAGGAGCCGTTTCACAATGCAAGACGCAAGGATGGACAAGTTGGAGCTACAATTGACACAGTTGGTAAAACTCGAGACTCAAATGGGCCAATTAGTTACAATTGTTGGTGGGCAACAACAAAAGAGCCAGTTTTCAAGCACCACTGAAGCCAACTCAAAGGAACAATGTAGTGCCATTCATCAAAAGAGTGGTACTGACTACGAGGAGCCAAAGATCTGCAAAAGCAAGAAAGTTCGGAACCAAACATGGAGTGTATGTTATGCACTTTCAGTCCGTGTATGGTACTGAAAAGGAGCAAAAACAGGACAAGGAACACAAGAACCATGTGTGTACGCCCGTGCAGCGCGTGCAAGATGTCATAAGAAAACTATTCCAGAATGAGATGGGCACGGAATATGTGTACACGCACGGACAACATGGGCATAACCCAGATCAAAATGTTCCAATATCAGGACTCCAATACTTGCTTGGAAATCCCAATTATGCATTACTAGATGCAAACAATGGAAAAACGGTTCTTGACCATGATCCAAAGCAACTAATATATGCATTCAAAGGTGGTACGAATCGAAATTAACAGCGTCAAGCTAAAGGCGTTAAATATAGCGCTTGTTGGGAGGCAACCCAACGGTTTGTGGTGTGATTTTTGTTTTTGTTTGTTTTTTTTTGTAAAAAAAAAAAAAACCCGAGTGTTCTTTTGCGGCATCACGCACGGGTGACCGTGTGCAAGGCGCCACGACCCGTGCTTCCTTCCGCTAAGACAATATTAAGGTACAAAACTTGAAGTGATGGTTGAAGGAAGAAGTCCTAGCGATATGAGGAGATGCAAGGAGGGCCACCACTCGCACAATGAATCGGGTAAATCCTACGGTTTTATATTGAAATTCTATCTTCTCTTACGTGCGATATAATTTCATTTAAGTTTGGGGGAGAGATAGTTATTTTGATATGAAATGTGTGGATTAAAAACAAAATTGCATTTTTGTGTGTTTTCATATAGTTGCATGTAGAGCATTTTAGGTTGCATTTGCATTAGAAACACGTTTATTGTTTTAGCACGTTTATTGCTTTCATAGATTTTAGGGAGTGAGTTGATCTCTTGATTGTAACTTGTGCTTGATTTTGAAAATTTTGTATTATTTGGATTGGGTGTTGAGCATGAGTTGATTGAGCCATGAATAGATAACATTGAGCATTTTGATGTGGAAAACTTGGTTTGATGCTTTGAATTACATATTTACAAGTCTGAGCTTTTGAGCCTTTTTGTTGTCATCATATGCAGCCTTGTTTGTGATTTGAGTGTATCATTCATGTTGTTAGAATTCTAGAACTTGCTCGGTATCTCTGTCAAGGTCACATGTTGTATGCAAATTGTGAAAATGATCAAAGGCCATTTTTGTTAGCCGTTCAAGCCTTTTGCTTACCTAATGATGATATTGAAATCCTAGTTAGCCAACTTGAACCTATTGCCTAATTTCTTGATAGCAACAATTCAAAGCTTTAACTTGATATATTTGTTACCCTACACTTGAGCGTATAACATTGAGTAAAGGGAATGAATGAGGTTGAATGAGTTGGAATTGAAAAATTGGATAATTGTACAAAATTGGTTGATGGGAACAAAAGAGGAAGAAAAGGAGGAGAAAAGAAATGTTGAAAATTCATAAAAGAGTCGGAAAAAAAATCGATTTTATGATGTGAGTTTTCATTGAATGAACTTGGAGGCTAGGAATTGTAATGTGAGGTGATAATGTTTACAAAAGAAAGGGGATGGAGATAAGAAGAGTTGATGAAAATGAGAGAAGAATTTAGTAGCATATTGAGCTTTAATTTAGATGATTTATATGCTCATCGGTCTATACGCTCGAGTTTGAGTCACTCTATCCATATTTTCCTACCCTAACCAAAGAGCCTTCATTATAACCAAAAGAAAAAGTCCTTTTTGATTCACAAATTGCATATATTCTAGTGGCGGAGATATGAGACGATTTGCAAGCTTATGGTAATTCTTCAACATTGAATTGAATTGAGCGTAAACACGTCCTATATTCATGTGAGATGAGAGTATACACTTGATCTTGAGAGAAGTGATTCAAAGCATTTACCATGATTTATTTGATGTGTGCTCTATGTTAGATGTTTGAGGCTTGGTTGATTCGTTGCTTGACACCTACGATAAACAATGCGAATTTTATGGAGTTGTTGTGCATTGTACTTTTCATTACTCCCAATCATGTGTTGTCTAGTTTTAAAAGCGTTGACCGGGACGGCCAACGATTTAAGTTTGGGGGATTTTGATAGGTGTGAGTTTTGCATGTATTTTGAGGTATAAATATGACTAAAATGGTGATTAAACATGCAATAACTTGTATGAAATGATATATATTCACTCTTTGTGGGAAAGATATTACGCTTTGCTCGTTTTGTAGGAATTTAACGATATTTGGAGTGATTTTATGACAAATACGAGCATTGCGACCTAGAATCATCAAGAATCGAGCGATTACACCCAATTGGAAGCCAACTATATGGATTCTAGAGTCATAGTGATGAGTCGTGTGTCAAAAGAAGCATGGATGATCAAACAACAAGGAGATTTATCTCAAGGAACATCCAAACGCGTATGGAATTTCCAAAGACTGGCAGGGTTTAGTGTTTTGGCCATAACTCTCTCTACAAAATTGATATTGAGGTGATTCAAGTGGCTATGGAAAGCTAAGAGAGAGGGCTACAACTCTTCTGAAGACCCCGCAAGCAAATTCGGACGTTTGGGTGGCGCACGGGTAACCCGTGCGTGGGACGCACGACCCGTGCGCCCTCGAGACCGGATGTTTTCTATGGGATGGCGCACGGGTAGACCGTGCGTGGGCGCACGACCCGTGCGTGCTACAGAGACTGGGTGTTTTCTATGAAATGGCGCACGGGTAACCCGTGCGTGGGCGCACGACCCGTGCGTTCTTGCAGAAAACTCCAAAAATGACAGCAAATTGACCTAGACTTCAAAAAGGGTATAAATACCACTTCTTGGGGCGCACACCAGGGAGGAAAGGTCTGGAAAAGACCCAAGAACACAAGAAATAGCTCAAATTCATCAAGGAAGAATCAAGGGAAGAATCGGGTCGAATCGGAGCTTGAGGATTGAAGATTAATCGAGAGATTATCCATTTCCCTAAGTTTTCTCATTCTTTGTGCTTTAATCTTTCATTTTAGCTTGCCATGAATATGAACAATTTGTCTATGAGTTGTTTATTTGTAATGAGTAGCTAAACTTCTTGTGATTTCCGGGTTTTGGAAGTAGATTAATTGAACTCTTGTTGAATGTTTTAATCTTAGTTGAAGTTATTGTCTTGAAGCCTATTTGAGTACTTTGTTCTTATTCTTGTTTTATCACTTGGCCAATGATTTAACTTGTTTGATATATTGATTCATAATTCGAGAGATGAGTTTCAATATTAGATCTTGAGTACTTGACATGAATATTTGCATAATCGAGAGGTTTGTGAATATTTGTGAGGATATTTGATCTTTTGTGCATTTGGGAGTTGTGTATCTTATGTTGAGTAGAGATGCTAGCATAGATATTTCAATCTACACTTTATATACATCTCGAGAGGGAGGATAAAATACCATTGTGATCGTCTTATAGGTGTATTGATTAAATCGGACAACAAGAGGAATATTAATTGAAACCATAATCCAGGGAATCCATTTCATTCTCTTGATAATTCCATTATTCTTAGTATCTTGTATTCTTGTGGTTATTCTTGTCTTTACCTCCACAACAATCATCCAATTTCGATCGTCTAAATAAAAATAAGACTATCTTAGTTCAATACTTAGCACATAAGTTTATTAGTCTCCGTGGATACGACCTTGCTTACCCTATTCTATAAACTACACCGTACACTTGCGGTGAAGCTAAAAATAAGGTGACGATCCACAGACAAGGTACTTGCGACTCATTGTTTGCGATGACTTTATTGTGATGACATGCCGCTGCAAAAAGTTTAATTTGCGACGACTTTGGATATTTGTCGTCGCAAAAACCTTTTCTTGTAGTGACATCTTGGAATTCACACCATCATTAATTGGAGCTTCTTGCCTTCTTACCAAGATTGAAGATGAGAGTTTTAGACAAATAGGTGGATTTATAGTAAATGTTAAGTATGTATATATGAAGGGTTTATGAATGAGATTAGAATATGAGTGTCAAGTATAGACATGTAGGAAGCTTAACAATTATAAATTGATACAATAAGTGAAAAATGCGTGTTGGTTAGAAATTGTATCACATGATCGAAAAAGGGCGTGTCGATCCTCTTGAGTAGTTCACTAGATTTTCACAATTTTCAAATTTAGAATTTGTCAAGAATTTAAACCCCAAACAAATCCCTCTTTTTGAACTTTGGTAAATTTTGCTAATAAATATCATATTGTATCTGTATTGTAGTGCCACTATCATAATAATATTGTTAAAGCACAATTACTAAGTTTGAATTTTTAAGCCTGATTTGTACCCCATTCTATAGATTCGTTCAACAGCCGACTGGAATGCTCATGCCTTTCAATCCATTGGCTTGGAACAAACCTCAAGGCACATATGTAAGAAATTATTCTTTACCATAAGTTTATCTTGTTTTATAACTTGGTGTACATAAGTGGCATTGCCTCAGAATGTTATGAAAATGAGGTTAACATGGATGTTTAAAGCATTGCTTATAAATTATCCATTTATCCATATTAATAAGTTTATTCCAATGCTTATGTGTGTTTTTCACATCAATTAAGACAATTTGCTTATCCAAAAAAGTATGAGCAGCAAGGTGCTTCAATTTTTGTGGCTCCAATGAATTTTAAGGTGACTGTAAAAAGACTTAATATTCATGCATATGAAAATTGTTTATTCGCTTCTTTTTATATATTCCTTGAGCAATATAGTAATGAAAGTGATGTTGGTTAAAAAGATATTAATATTTTTACATGTTCCTTTAAGGATTTTAGAAGCATTGTCATTTAACAGTTTAAGATTTTTAATGGAAATGTGTCTCTATGTTAATGTGATTCTAATCATCTAATTTTCAATGAGAATGTTGAAATAGATGTGAGCTTTTTTTTTTTTTTTTTTTTTTTAAACTTCCTCAGCCTCTGCTTTGGTTGGTATTGTTGTTGTTATATAATTCACTTTAATCAAGTTTTGTGATCATGTGATATGTCAAAAAAGTTATACAACATTCAAAGAATGTATTGAAAAAATCTTACTTGTTTCACCAAATAATAGTAACAAATATTTAGTTATTTATTTTGTTTTTTTTTGTGTGTGATGTCTGATTCCGAAAATTGCATGAAACAACACCAACAAAATGGTGAACATGAAATGGCATACGGTAATCCCCTCATCTTCCGAGGCCCCTAATATCGAGCCTTGTATAAACAATCAGGTAAATCCTATAAATCGAAAACTTTAATATTTTTTATATAAATAATTTCTTTGGTGACATGAAGTAGATTTGATTTGCTAATAATGAACAAAAGCTGTTTGTAATTATATGATCTTTACAAGTACTATTCGTTTTGTCTTTTGTAGCTATGATATTTTTTTTGCATGATAGCCATAATAATTTCTTTTTTGTAGCATATATGTTGTTGAAAAAGAGACATTTCATCATATATTTTACCAATGCTATATATAATCAAAACAATACTTAATTCGTGTTACAAGAGAACTGACTTTCTCTATATATTGAAGTAAATATTCAAGCATTAAAAGTCATGTAAAAACGAGAAGTAATATGTATGAAATTAATTGAGCAATATTGTTATATTGTTGCATTACATGATTTCATGTTCTATCATTTATTATTAATGTTCTTTGAAATCCCAAACCTTTATACATTGCATTACATTACATAAATACCAATATTGCTCGATTTCATGTGCTAATTATGATAATATTCTTGAATCAAACCTTTTTTGGGTCGGATCATTGTATGGCAAGGAGGAGTTGGCCATGACAAGATAAATGCACCGAAGCCTTTAACTTTCCTATTTAGAGCGAAAGAAAACTGGATAATTCGGCCTTTGCCTCGATCAAAAGAGAACAAATTGGATTTGGTAACACACCCAAAATCAAATTTAGCTATTTTATGTGGAGTTTCGGTTTTTCCTAGTAAAATCTATTTGAATGGTTAAAACATAGTAAGAAAAATTACTATTTCATTTTTCATACACAAACTTTAAGAATCTTACATTATATTAAATGGATAGTGAAACATCAATGCCCGAATTCGATTTCCTTCAAGAAAATGGACAAAACAATAATTGAATGAGATACATTTCAGCCCATCTTTTAAACTTCAATAAACCAACTCATAAATTATGATAATTGATTATTCTTGGAACTTGTAGTTCTCAATATGATATTAATTCCTTTGTTTTTCCTAATTCTTTTTCAAATCCTCGGTCATTAATTATAATTGTACAATTTTATTGTTTTTTAGATCTACGTCCATTTCGACGGACATACAATTCAGGATCTCTTTCGGCTGACTTACACTACATCATTGATGGTCGTCTCACTGAGAACGCAGGAAAGGGAAGAAAGAAGAAAAAGACAACAAAATGGTAACACTATAAATATCTTACATAATATTTTTGCATTGTTTTACATATAAATTGCTCGTATTTACCTATTATATATATAATTATATTTACAAATGAATTTGAGCATTGACCTTACCCCTCGTGTTAGAAGAGATAAATTATTGGACCGTGTTCAAGTTGGATATTACAATCTCACGACCAAAGAAATTTTCGAAATGAATCGTCCTTTCGGTTGGCGATATTGGGAGCATGTCTTCTAGCGTTGGTAATAAAAATAACATAAATTCCGCTTTTATGCTGCTTCATAAGTTTTTTACATCCTCATCTTGATTAATTTTCTATGTATATAGGAATAAAGAGAAAGAGAGAGGATGAAACATATGTCCAGGAAGCGGCTGAAGCGTCCAGTGCGGCTTATGGAATGTTACCACAAATTTATAATTTGTTTGATTTTGAGCCTAAAAATTAGAAGAAGATTCGACTACGAAAATATAACTCTATGAATTGTGATGGTGTTTTGTATTTCTTTCTTCACATCTTGTTTTTTAACATACTTTTTACTTTAATGATAATTTCTCGGTTTGATTTTTGTATTATGATTTGTTTGCTTTCATTTTACCTCTTTAATCTTTAGCTTTTGATGATTTAATCATCTTTCTCATCAATAAATTATATTTTTACATCATGTTTTTGGTACAACGATTTCGGTTAGATACGGGAAAAAATGTAAGGAAAACAAATTTGGTTGTCTGGTGGCTATAAATTTTCTGAAAAATTTTCAACCGTTGATTTATAATTCTTCTATTTCCCCCATCCTCCATAGAGAGCAAAGACAACTTTTAATCCAAATTAATTTGTCACCAATAAGTGGTTTTTATTTGTCCCCAATATGTGACTTTTTTCCAGTTAATAAATTTTTCCGCTATGTGGGATTTTATTCAAAAGATCAGATGAGTAATTACCCGACGATACGTGACAAAAGTGATATCATCTTTGGTACGTGTTTTGTCCAGCGCTTCCATTGCGAAGTTCTAATTCTACGGATCAGTTAGATCTAGTTAGATTTAATTTTTTTAATTGTTTTAGATCTGTATAGATTTATGATCTTGTAGGGCTTGCAATTATTTTTCACTTATTGTAATCACTTGTAAGTTTTTCTAATGAATGAATGAAATTTATTTTGATTCTAAAAAAGTCACACTAGAGTCTAGAAACAGTATCATTGATTTCCATTAATGTTTCTTCACGTATTTTATAATTATGGATATTTATACATTTTATTTTCCCTCAATTTTATAAATAAAAAAATAGATATTTTTCATAATTTTCGATTTTATCACTATAATAGGGAAAATAACTCATTTTTTTTCTATTACTATTTTATTATTTTCTATCTTCCAACTAGATAATTAGGAAAAAAATTAAATGTTTTTGACATAATACCCCAAAAATCAGCCATAAGGAGTAAAGTGGGGAAAGTTGTTCCATCCTATTTAGCCTACAACATTTTTAAAGTACCCTACTAATCCTACAACATTTAAAATTACACCAAAGAAACCTATTGCCATTATTAAACACACAAAAAAAAATTCCATCCTACAAACACCAACTTTTGGCTCTTAGTCTCTTGTAGGGGGAATCAACATATATATTTTATCATCTAACAATCCTAAACCAATTATTATTAAAAATATTTTTGGAAAAATGCCCAAATTTTTGGCCCCTTTACTAAGGAGTCAAGATCATGTTTTTCTTCTTGTAACATCACTTACCCAACTCTCCCAACACTCTTCATTTCATACTTAGCACAAAAACACAAGACTTGCTCCCATTTTTCTCTCTAAAGGATCAAATTCCTCAAGCATAAGGTAAGAAAATCTTTACTTCTAACTCTATTTTTCTTCTCAAATCCTCAATCTTATACCTTCACCTTCTAATCATGTTGTATACTTCTCATTGAGGTACTCTAGTAAATTATTCCTTGAAGAATTAGAAACTTAGACTTGACTACAAGATTAAAGAGAAAATTCAAAACTACACACATTTAAGTTGAGAAAATTGTGGTTTAGTATTTTTCCTCTTGACATCATGAAGAATTAATTTTTGACTCAAGGATATGAATTTTAGGAGCTTAGGTGCTGACCTACACCATCTCAAGTTGAAGTTAGAAGCTTGAAGGAAATATTCTATTTTTAGAGACTACTTGAAGACATTAAGGTAAATAGTATCCATTTAATCATATTAAATCCCTTTAAAATTTGAGACTTTAATTTTAACACCAAAATATGAGTTGGATACCATATAGGAGCTGACTTTAAATAGTTGAGTCAAGAAGTCAATACCAAGAATAAGACTCTATTTTAGATCAACCTGAAAAACTACTACGAGGTGGGTGAAAAATCTTTCTACAAAAATGCATCATTCTTTCTACTAGTGCACAAAAATGCATGCTCATGTGATAATATTATAGTTTATGAATTTTAGCAAGTATTTATGAGATTTATGTTTTAATGAAATCTAGAGAAAATAAAAAGATGAGTATGATATTTTTCTTGCATAAAATGTTGATAAAATTGATCATCATTATGCTTTTATGATTTATGATGCTATGAATGTTCAAATATATTTTAGAAATGTTTAAAATAAGTTTTTATATATTATTGAAAATCTGGACTTGTAACTTGTGCAAGAAAAAAATCGAAGCTTGGGTTATTTTTGCAATTATTGTGAAATATGGGGCCAAAAGTGTAAATATGAAAAACTATGAAGGCCACTTCTAAAAATTCTAAATATTAGACCCAAAACTCGGTAAATTTCATATATGAAGTGACTTGAAAGATTCGGACTCCTTCGGCAAGAAAATACAATAAGGAACAAGTTTGATATCAAAATGTAAGATTGTAAAACTTAAAGGACCAAAAATATAATTTTTGAAACTTGGGCAGTCAAGGTTTCTTGAAATCTTGTAGATTTAGTTAATATGGTATTTTGAACCTTTAATTCAAATTTCATAACCATCCGACTTGAAACGAGCTTTTAACGACATAAAATCGCTTTTAGGCAAAATTATAATTTTCGAAAATGAGGTACCTAACTTTGAATTTTTTAAAACTGTTTCAACCACAACTTATTACTTTCCTAAGAAGTATTTGAAAATTTGAATCACCTCAAAATCCTTCCGGTTTAAGAGTTACAAAATTTTTAAAATATCAAGACAAAAATCAAAATTTTTGGAAACTAAAGACGAATCCGCAAATTTTATAAAATCTGTCTCGGCGTCCGGAAACTTTAAACCTCTGGGAGTTTAGAAGTTTTGGAACTGACCTTACCCTTTTCCGAGTAGGGTCTGACCTTAAAGAATTGAGTCAAGAAGTCAATACCAAGAGGAAGTCTCCATTTTAGATCAATAGAAAAATTACTATGAGGTGGGTGAAAAATATTTCTACAAAAATACATCATTCTTTCTACTAGTGCAACAAAATGTATGCTCATGTGATAATATTATATTTTATGAATTTTAGCAAGTATTTATGAGATTTATGTTTTAGTGAAATTTAGAGAAAATAAAAAGATGAGTATGATATTTTTCTTGCATAAAATGTTGATAAAATTGCTCATCATTATGCTTTTATGATTTATGATGCTATGAATGTTCAAATATATTTTAGAAATGTTTAAAATGAGTTTTTTTATATATTATTGAAATTCGGACTAGTAACTTGTGCAAGAAAAAGATCGAAGCTTGGGTTATTTTTGCAATTATTGTGGAATATGGGGCCAAAAGTGTAAATATGAAAAATTATGAAGGCCACCTCTGAAAATTCGAAATATTAGACCCAAGACTCTGTAAATTTCATATATGAAGTGACTTGAAAGATTGGGACCTTCAGGGTAAGAAAATACAATTATATGAAGTGACTTAAAGGACCAAAATTATAATTTTGAAACTTGGTGATTAAGGTATCTTGAAATATTGCATATTTATTTAATATGGTATTTTAACATTTAATTCAAATTTCATAACCATCCGACTTGAAACGAGCCTTTAACGACAAAAAATCATTTTTGGGCTAAAATTATAATTTTCAAAAATGAGGTAACTAACTTTTGAATTTTTTTAAAACTATTTCAACCACAACTTATTACTTTCCTAAGAAGTATTTAAAAATTTGAATCACCTCAAAATCCTTCCGGTTTAAGAGTTACCGATTTTTAAAATATCAAGTCAAAAATTAAAATTTTAAGAAACTAGAGGACGAATCGCAAATTTTATAAAATCTGTTTTGAGCCTACGAAAAGTTTAAACCTTTGGGAATTTAGAAGTTTTTGGAATTGACCTTACCCTTTTAAGTCCGGAATTGAAACTTATTGAATTTTAGAACTCGGTAAGGAACGTTCTCCTTAGTAAAAATGATTTTTATTTTAAAATTGCCAAGGGCCTTGAAGTTGAGATTTTATAACTCGGTTACCTAATAAATATTTTAAGAGATATTTCATACTCATCAAATAAAAATATTGATCTTCAACGTAATGCGCCGAACCGAATATTAAAATCGGCTAGATTATCCGCTCAATAACTAGACCGCGAGTTTTGTTTTGAAATAAATACCGGATATTGTGTGACCAAGATCACTCGGGACTTGCTAACTGATTTTATCAAATTTTTGAACGATCAAGATAGCACTTGGAAGAGAAATTTTGAAGTGAAAATTTAAGTGAACGTAAAGTGGAATTAAATGAAGTGAAGTGAAATGTGAAGTGAAATGATATGTGGAAGTGAAAATGAAAATGAAAATGAAAGTGAAAAGTAAAGTGAAAATTTAAAGTGGGATAACGACTACAACCCTATCCAAGTGAAGTGGGATATTGGCTACGGCCTTATCCAAATTAAGTGGGATACCAGCTACGGCTATATCCAAGTGAAGTGGGATATTGGCTACGACCTTATCTAAATTAAGTGGGATAACGGTTACGGCCCTATCCAATATTAATTTTTCAGCAAATAATTTACTCTTGTAGCAAATTAACATCACTAAACCCAGTCAAGTTAGTATTATGACACTTAGTACTGTTGTAACACTGGAGTTGTTCCTGCAATAAATAACAGTTAGCAGAAGACCTATTTCCCTTCAGAATACAATTGTCAGAATTATCAAAGACATTACAAACATTATTATCAAATTTGACACATAATTTATCATCACACAACTGGCTAATACTAATAAGATTAGCTTTCAACCCTTCAACATACATGACATTTTTTAAATGGGGAAGTCCTACGACATTTAACGTTCCTTTTCCCAAAACCTTTACTTTAGCACCATCACCAAAAGTGACCAACCCATTTTCATGTTTTTCAAAATCAGTAAGTTTTTCCAATTCTCCAGTCATATGACGAGAACACCCACTGTCAAAATACCATGATTCAGTCACATTAGCTTTTAAAGATGTGTGAACAACATTACAAGACAACTCATTTTTCCTAACCCAGATTTTCTTGGGTGTGTTGGATAAATGTAATCAACTTTAAAACAAAGAGTGTTTCTTTGGTGATATTTGAACACATGAGATTGCACTCTGCCTTGCCTACAGTGTTTCTGAAGACGATAACACTTAGGTCTTATATGGCCAGGACGATTGCAATAGTGACAAATAGGAACAAATCCATTTCTTTTTCCAACATGATTAGATGAAGTTCCTTCTTTAAAAAAAGAAATTTTAGAATTTTTATTCTTTTTAGCAAAGTTTTTGTAAGAATTAGAACCAAAACCAATACCTGCACGATCTTGATGATATTTTCCTTGAGATAGAATTTCATCTAATCTCCCCTTGCTAGTGTTCATTTTTTGACAGAATTTGTCATCTCACTGAGTTCTTTCTTTACTTTGGCAAGTTCTTCCGGTAAACTCTTCTTAGTTTTCATTTCTTGATTCTTCATCAACTTCGAGTCATCCTCAGAGTATTCATCACTTGAGTTATTTTCCTCTGCGGGAATCACGAGTTTAGACATATTTCAACAAAAGGAAAGTTAATGTCATACCTACTTGGTGTTGTAACACCATAAAAAGACTGGGTGCATTTCATTGCAACCAACCTCTTTGTCAATGGAAGTGAATGCAATATGATTGCTCACATTTTCTTCTTCTTTATCATCTAGTTCTTCGTTACTCCATGAGGTGGTGATTGATTTCCCATTCTTCTTTCGAGTATTTGCACATTCAACCTGGATGTGTCCAAAGCCACCACATTCTCTGATTGAATTCTTTTGCTTTTATTTGAGGATCTCGCTTCTTACCTTCTTTTTCTTCGTAGAGTTTTCAAAACTGTCAAGGAGTTGAGGCGTGAAACCAACCTTTCTTCATAAACACAAGACATGTTAGCAAACAAATATAAAACGAGATCTCACTAATAACAATTAGTGTTAGGCTCCTGATGCCAATTGATAGAATATGTTTCTCTATTAATCAATATATTAATACAAAAACCCTTGATGTTCGGATTCGAGCAGTGTTGTAAGTTAATGTTGTAACACTGAAGCATACGATACACTCACACAGAGTGAAACAAAAAATAACACCAGGATTTTTAACGTGCTTGGAATCAATCTTAATGCACGAGGCCACACCCAGAGAAGAAACAATCCAATATTAGAAAAGCAAAGCTTATTACAAATACGACTGGATTTATGAATAACATAAATACTCCCTCTTTATAAATTCACCAACACTCGTATTCGACTAATCTCTTGATTGATTCCTCCACAATCTCAACCTTGTTGGAATCCCTCCAACTTCAAATTCCTTGAACGGTTGAGTCAATCCACACCGTAGATCTTCACCTTCTTCTCCTGAATAATAGAAAAAATGGAACAAGTGATTTCTTAAAGAAGAACTTATAAAGCTCGAAAAATGTCTTTCTTAATTATCTCTTCAAGTGGCTGACTTCACTCTTTAGCTAACAAGAAGAAACCTAATCTCTCGATTTATGGGACGATTTCATACTATGGAAGGAAATCAAAGAAAAGACAATCATTTCCTTGTGGGTAGAATCATGTGCATGGAAAGTGATCAAAAAAAGATAATTGACATTTATAAAAATGGCTGAATCAATTAAGATAAATCTATCCAATAATATCAACAACATTCACAATATAGATAACTTGCCAAAAATTAAAGCACAAAAATCCGCCCCGGATTCAGGCTACCGATGTTGCGCCACGAGTTACAACACCAAACCTACTATCGTGCACAGAGACCAAATTTGCCAATTATGTAACATTAACAAGAGTAATCGTCATTCTTTTTGACATTATGAATCAAAAGTTTCTCTTTATATCAATTGTTTAGGCATATAAGACCAATATAATTTGCTAAATTTTCGTACAATTTTTGAATAATATTAATTTCAAGATAAGCTTGGCCAAATACCCTCAAAACAATTAGTTTGCACATATGAACAATTAATAACAACATGACACTTCAACCAATGGTGTAGCCGAGGAAAAATGGGGATGGATCGACACATAAAATTGGGATTAGCCATATAAAACACTAAAAGAAAAACACATAAATTTTAAATAAAAAATAGATAATTACAAAAACACCCCACCATTTTGGGCTAATTAAAAAAAATCCGAGATGTTTCCAAATTACGTAAAAGCCTTTTCCAGATTTAGTTTGTTTTAAATTTAAGGGATAACTATAATATTTAGTTATCTTCAACACAACCTTTCCAAGCCCAACGATGTTGGAAGTCGAAGAGTTCCCCGTGAATAAAACTTCCTTCCATTTATCGGAGTGTAGGAGGAAAACATTTCCTTGCCGGCACAAATGTGATGAGCAGCTCCGGCATCTATCTACCATTCCCTTGGGTTATTCACCATATTGGCTTCAAATACGACGGCGGTGAGATTGAGCTCTGACATTTCTATCGGAATAGACTTGTCGTCAGTCACATTGGCTTGTTGTTGGTTGCCATTCTTATTGACCTTTTTCGGGTGTCGGCAATCATTGGCCATGTGATTCGGTTTGCCAGAGTTGTAGCAATTCCCTTTGAACTTCTTGGCCTTCCCCTTATCTTTTCTAGAATGCTTCCGTTTCTTGCTAGTGCTCGGTTCAGCAAGATTGGTCTTGGGCTCCACTCCAGATTTCTTGGATTTTACTTTGGATTTTGGTGTCTTCCCAATCTGATGCCGAACAATCAGATCCTCAACTCCATTTCCTTGTGCTTGTGCTTGAGGCATTTCTTAAAATCTTTCCACAATGCTGGTAATTTCTCAATAATCGCGGCCACTTGGAACGATTCATTCAGAATCATCCCTTCAGACACTAAGTCATGAAGTATGATCTGAGTTTCTTGCAGCTTGGCTGATCACCATTTTGGTGTCAACCATCTTGTAATCGAAATTTGCCGATAATGTGTTCAGTAATGCGGCAATCATAACTGTTTTTATACTTTTAGCCGAAGAATCTCATGACTCTTTGGACTTTTGAATAAATTGTGGCATTATAGAAGGGTGTCTTCCGGCCCATTCAAATTGTTGTTGTGCAAGCATCTACTTGAACCTCAACATGACTTGGTGTAATCTTATGTAGCTGACTTTTGCAGTGACTTTGTCATTTTGACCCAAATGGCTTGAACAAAGGAGACATGTTATGTGTAAGGGGATGTGGCAATTTGCTACTAAGCTAAGTTGATTTTTAATATAACTTTTGAATTGTTATATATATATATATACATGCATATATATATATATATATTATAATTATATTACATATATATTATATCTTTATGTAGTACAAATAATATTATCTAATATATATCAAAAATTATAATATACGATATATATAGATTAAAATTTTTATATAGTATAAATAGTAAAATCCATATTATATTATATATTGAAGGACATAATAAAAATTAAAAATGCAAAAAACATATAAAGCAAAATTATCGATTGATTATTTTTTCATCTTTAAAAATAAAAAAAAACCTAAAATATGAAATTAATATTTTAGCAGTTAAATAGTAAAAAACAAAAATAATAAATAAAGTAATGAAAAAGTTTTACCAATAGAAAAAAATATTAAGTAATTTCTGACATCATGATTTTTAGTTTGGTAAATATCTTCTAAAAAGTA